>JAYDZK010000066.1:5578912-5606389 GCA_034509185.1 Euphonia xanthogaster | reverse complement strand
CCTTCCCTTCCCTTCCCTTCCTCCTTTGAGGCAAAATTGAAAATTAAAAGAACATTTTACTCCATGTGGCTTCCCATAGACTGTCCAGGAAAACTGAAAATAGCAGCCTTGAAATGAAGGGCTGGATTTTTCTTAGGAATTGGGGCAATGAAAAGGTTTGGCATTTTTGAAACAAAAAGAAAAGAACTTTCATGCATTTGGGAGAGAAAAAGTACCTCCCAAACCCTGTCTTTTTTCCCCAAATTATACTTTGTTTTGGCTTTTGCTTGCTGGAATCTGCTTAAAGGCCATTCACATCCCTCAGGGACACCTGCTGCTCCCTCAGCACCAGGCAGAGCTTTGTGAAATTTCTGTATCCTGCTGTCCCCAAGTCACTAAAATGCACAATTCCAGGCTGGAATGAGCTGCTCATGTCCTGTTGCACATCTCCAGGTACCAGGATCTCTCCTCTCCTTCCTGCTGAGCTCATTCCTGTTTCTCCTGGCTGGTGGGTGCCAGCTGGGACCTCCAGGCACATGGGGTAGTACTGGCAATGAGCTGCTCCCAGGTATCCCACAGGAAGGGAATGCCAGGGAAATGTGGGATAGAAATCTAGGGGAGACTCCTTGGAGTCACAAGGGAAGAAAAAAGGGATGTTTGGCACAGAGAGTTGGGCTGTGGGACAGTCTGGAAGGCTGGAGGAGGGAAATTCTCATTTCTATCCCACAAAACAGCTGAGATTTTTATAGAATTTTTAAAATTTGCTCTCCATATGGCTGTAAGTGTGATATTGTTACAGCTTTTGTAAAAATGCAAGACAGCCTGAGGGAGCCTGGGGGAGAGAAGCTGTGGTGTGGAGGAGAGGGAAGGGACTGAAATCCCTCCTTAGCTTCTGTCCTGCCTGTCTGGGAGCAGGCAAATGTCCCCATTCCAGGATTGCTGACTGTGCTGGGGCCTCCTCTTCCCTGCAGAACAAATGCAAGAGGCAAATTAAGCTGTGAGGGATTGACTCTGGGAAATACCAACTCAGAGCCCATCCTTTGTGCTGGGCACTGCTGGTTGTCTGCTGAGGGGTGGGCAGGGAGGGGGTCCTGCCACCCTTTTCCCAAGGGAACTCTTCCATGGAAGGCAGGAGGTACAGCTCCTCCAGAACTTTACACTAATTTTTTTTTTTTTGAAAGCAGATCAAATCACATCAAATTGGATCCCTTACCCTCCTGAAACACCCTTGGTGGAACCCCAAGAATTAGAAATCCCGGGTTCTGTGAAATGGGATTTTTGTGTTAATTTTAAATACGTGGGAAGGAATCAGTCTGAAAATGTTTCTCCCTATCACCTTGTGTAGAAGAATCAAAACTTTTGGTACAATTACACTTCTGGTAGCCTTTCTAAATCCAGTGATGCAGCTGCCACCAGGAATATTTTTAGTTTCTAAAGATCAAGCCTGAGCCTTTTAGTGGCTGGAGTTTTTAACTAAAAGATTCTTTTTAGGATAGGTATGTATTTGGTAATTTTGATATTAATTGTATTAATCAGGATACCTTTCAATGTGTATAGAGATTAATAAATAAGGCCATTATTAATAAGACCATTAATTAATAAGGCCATTTAGTCAAAAGGAAAGGGGGAGATGTTGGAATGTTGGGGGACGCAAGACAGATGATGGACTTTGGACCTGGATAACATAAGAGATTTGATAACAGGATGCCTTGGCAAAAACAGAGGGAACTTTGCAAATTAGACCTGGATTGCAAGAAGATGAAATTAAACGGGTTTCCCAGAAAAAGAAAATCCCATTAAACTCTGATGTTGTTACATGCAGAGGTTTGTGGATGTGATTTTAACCTGATCATTGCAGTACACATTACTGCTCTCCCTGAAACAGCATATGGGTGTTTGTATCCCACAATAAAATGGGATTCTGATCACTGAGTCAGCCTCCCCATCTCTGTCCATCACTGGCAGGAGCAGCCCCTGCTCTGCTGGGATTGCACACCCAGGGCAGGGAAGGCTCAGCCTGGCAGGGGCAGAGCACACGAATCTCCTCGTTAGGAATGGATGTGGGCTTTTGGGGAAGTCCCTGCCTTTTGCCCAGAGCTCTGCAGCTTTATTGAGGTGGCCAGCACCCCAACACCCACTGTCATTCACAAGTTCTTTAACAGTGACTGATTCTGTCTGTTACAGAATGATTTATTCATTTAATAGACACAAAACGAACAGACATAAGCCTTAAAACAAACTATATACTTTAGAGTATGAAGACAAAAAGATAAAATACTAGTAGATTTATAAGAATAAAGACAAAAAGAGAAACTACTAGTAGGTATATATGAATAAAGACAGACAGAGAAACTACTAGTAGATATACAGGAATAAAGACAGACAGAGAAACTACTCGTAGGCATATACAGCATAGGGTTAAAGGTAATGTTACAGCTAGTAACATTAGAAGAAATAATATAACTTGGGATTCAATGGATCTTATCAGCCACTTGTTGGTGGGGCACACATTGAGATCCTTTCCCTCAATCCCCAGGGAAGTAACCATGGATTTGTGTCCAAACTCCAGGGAAAAGGTTCAAACACTTTCAGGGTGTGTGTGCAGAAGGCTTCTGCCTCTCTGATAATTGTGTGTCTTTTATAGTCTGTAAAACAGTCTCTCAGTCAAGAATATTTCTTTTATCTCTTTTATCTCTCCTACATCTGCTCTCCAGACTAAGATGATGATCCTTAGCTGAGGCTGAGCCCTTTTGGCTCCAGAGCTGACTCCTTTGGCCCTTTCAGCCCGGGGTTATCTCTTCATATCTGCACCAACCACCTGTGGTGGAGAGGGGAGGACAGTCCTGCCCCACTCCTCCAAGTCCTGGGCAGCCAGAGCCCTTCAGGCAGTGCTGGAGCTGCTTGGGAGGGGTGAAAGGCAGCTCCCTGCCCTGTCCCATCCCGTGTATAATTCACAATACATCATGTTACATTTTTATTAGTACACCAGCTCCAGGCTCAGCGCTGGCGGGATTCCCAGGGAGGCTTTTGTGAGGAGAACTTCAACAGGAGGAGTGATTCCTCAGGAGCCTTTGTGTCTGCATGTGGGTTTAACACACACCTCCTAAAATCAGGTTGAATAAAATGGAGGGTTGTGAGTTAATAATTTCCTTTTCAATGGAATTGATACCAGAAAAAAAGGCTCAGAATAAATAAGAGAGGAAATGAGAGTCACCCCTGCCATCTGCATATAATCCCTTCCAGTACAGATTGCAATTGTGTTTGAATTGCAGGGCAATTAGTTTGTCAGGCTGGGAAGGGTTACACAAGACCCCAGGAATTTCCTGGGGAGCTCTCTTAGCCCCAAAATCTAGAGAGGTTCTGGCATGGAAAGCTGTGGTGCTGGGCTGTGCTGACGCCATGGATTGATTTCCTACCTGTAGCAGATGTTCCCAGGCAGATGACAAATTGGTGACACATAAATATTGAGGCTCCTGGAGCACAGTCCTGGAGTGAGAGCCGTGCAGGTGACAAAAATAGTTCTGTTCAAGAGCAGGAGCTTCCCTGGCCATGGCACGTGGTGTGGCCATGTGCCTGCAGAAACTTCCCCCTGGTTGGGGGCCAGGAGCCTGCTCTCAGAGCAGGACTGAGACATTCCTTCTGGAGCATTCCCTAAGTGTGCTAGGCTTCACACTGGAGTGTCTAAATTAACAAAATCTGGGGAGTTTTGGTGGGAAGATATATTTATTACCTGGCCTCATTCTGACATGAATGATAACACAAGTGCCAAGGCAGGTTAAAAATAGGCAGCATCCCCAGCAAAGTTCAGCAGACCTGGAGCTTCAGGGAGAAAAACCCAGCACAGAAACAGACCTAAGGCAGGGACTGAATGTATTTTTTCTCAAAAAATGATACTTTGCATCTTATAACACCTGTGTCTCAAAGAGAGTAATTTAATTAGTTAATAGGAATTGATAAGTTTCTTCTTAAAGGTTTCTCTGCCTGTTAATGCCTGGGATTGGATCTTGCTTGGGCTGGAGTGGATCATTCAGGGCTCTCCATAATCCTTGCACTGCTGGATTTCTGGGGTTCCTTTTGCCTGTCCCCCTGCCCTGTCTCAGCAGGCCCCTTGGAGCAGAGCTTGTCCCTTGTCCCAGCTCCTCACCCACTGGAAGCTCCCTCCAGCCTGGTTATTCCTAAGGCACTGCTCTAAGGCACAAACCACATTCCCTTCTGGGGTTCCTGCTCTTTGCCCATTGTTTTATTCCCCTCAATCCTGTCCTAAGAACCAAGATTTCAAACAGCTCTGAGTGCTCAGCAGGACCATGGAAAGCTCATTCCCCACAGCCTGAACAGAGCTTTTGTGAGGCTTCCCATGAACCAACATAAAAACCTAATTCTGCCTCCCCCTCTCTCTCCCTCCTGCTGCCCTTGAGAAGAGATCTCCCCCAAACAAGGCAGAAATAGTGTGTTCTCTGCTCCTAGGCAGTAATCGACCTGGAAAAGGGAGGGGAAGTTCAGCATCCAGCCAGAAACTCAAGGAAAGCCTTCCTGGGTGCTGGCAGGCTCCCAGCTTTGTCTCTGCCTGCTCCAAGACGTGGACATGAGAGATCTCTAATAAGAATCTTGTTGCTGGCGCTGCTCCCTGTTTATTTTCTGCTCCAGCATACACAAGGTGCTGGGCTCTGCACAACATGAAGAGCTTTGGAGATAAGGGTAGGAGTGAGAGGAGAGAGAAATTCTGCTGCAGCCTTGAAACCTCTGTTGGTGATGCTGAAATATCTCTGCATTTCTCTCTGACTCCATTGGTGTTTCTCAGAAGGATGTTTCCAACCTTGACTCCTGGGGAGGGAGATGCAGACTCAGAGAATCCAATTTCATGTGAGACACAGAAATATTTGGTAGATAAAGTGCTGTGGTTGTTGCTGGCTTTCCTCTCTCAGCCTGGAATTGAAAGCTGCTGTGAGCTTTCACCCTGCTCCTGTGTGGATGGATCCCCTGTTCCTTCAGACAGAAGTTCATCTGAGGTACTGCCTTCCCAAATTTTCCTGGCCTGCAGGAGGTGGATCTAGGGATTGTATGCTCTATAAATCCTGAGCTGTGAGCACCAGCAGGGCAGTCAGGGATCCAGGAGATTGGAACATCTGCATGGATTTGTGGCATCCCCGATTCCCTGGATGGGTTTTCACGGTGTTGCAGTGTGCAGCTCATCCTCTAGCAGACGATCACACACAGGAAACTCTGTTTAGTCTGACTAAACTTTAGTGTTCTCCCAAATCTATCCCTCCTTGCTGCCCTGGCACTAAACAGACCCTGCTCTTCCTACCTGGCTCCCAAACTCTCATCCAGTTTGGAGGCAGGTAAGAAAATAACTCTCTTCTCCACAACCTGTTGCTCTTCTTGTTATTCTGTGCCAGATTGTGAATGAAAAAATCCTTCTGCATTGAGGCTGTGCTTGTAGCTGGTAATTAACACTCAGCACACTCTGCCAATGCATCTCAGAGCTGCTTTACAGAAACCTAGAGGTGGAACAGAAGCCACCCAGAAAAACAACGTCTGCCAATCGAGTTAAACCTTAAGTAAAATCCCCAGGCAAATGTCTGCAGGATAAATCTGGGAAGGATGCTGGCTCCTGCACTGAGCTGGGGAGGTGTTTTCCAACTATGGGGCCCCAGAGATAAGAACTAAGTGCTAATGGGTCTCATGCAGATGCATCCCCCCCTCTTGTGTGCCGCGTTCCAGCTGGGAGCGGGTGCTTTATGGGGAGTTAACTCCTCCAGAGCGCAGTGGAAGTGCTGACAGAGCTGGGTTTTAAGCGCTGCTAATGAACATGTCTGCTGGGAACCTGGCAGCTGGGGCTCCACGCAGCTTGCACAAAGGCAGAGTGAGCCCTGTACTAACCAATTCGGTTTGCAGAAGTGATGGCTACATGAAATACACCTGCCAGCCCCGCGGCCTGGCTCCAGCACTAAGGATTGCTCTCACCCACGTGCCTTTCCCTCCTCTTTGTCATCCTCTCCGAACAAGGCTTTAGCAGAAGGGCTGACACTCCTGTCCAAGTGCCTGCCCAGCAGACAGACCCGGCCCAGGCAGCTGTCAGAGCTGAGCTGGGGGTCAGTTTGCACTGCCCTGAGCCCCACACACCCCTGGCACATCTGGAACAGGGCAAGAGCTGTTGAATGGAATTGATATGATGGAGAGCAGCCTCCTCCCCAGTGGCCAGACTGCCCTGAGCTCCTCTGCTGTGACTCCACTTCCACCAAGGACGACATCTCCAAATGTGTGGGATTTCCTGGCTGCTGGGAGCTCAGTTCCTGCCTGCAGGGGAAGCGAGGAGCTGCTGCATTAACCCCCTCTGCCAGGCACAGTTCTTCCAGTTTGTTGTTTCTCCGGGTTCATGGTAACCTCATGCACTGGTTACCAGTTTATTTGCCTCCCCTCATGCTTGTGTGTGACTCTGAGAACCCTGAGATGGATGGCCCAACAACCACCAGGGCCATCCATCAGCTCTGCCCAGCTCCTGAGGCAGGAGCAGGCACAGCCTGGCGTGGCCTGGGTGCAAAGTGGGAAGAGAATCAGATGCACAGTTTTGTAGCTGAGCTGATACTGCACCTGCAATAAGAACCTGCAAAGTGAGACCTCCTGGGGGACAGCTTTCACTTTTGCACCTCTGCAGCTCCTGGGTTCCTTGGGCCTCAGCATAAGACAGAGATGTGTGTACGTGCATCCACAGACACTCAGTTATCCAGACACTCATAGCAAGAGACAATTTGCTGCTTCAGAGAGTCCAAGGGCCAGAATTGCAGAGGCATTTGGATGCCTGAAGCTGCACTGAAATGGGACAAGACCCAAGTGAGTTGGGCACATAATTGCTTAGAGCAATTTTAAATACTTCTGGGCACACACATGCATCCTCAGGGGTGCAAATTGCCTTAGAAAACCTGGTCCTTGAGCAGTAGCAGCAGGAGAGACCACAGTGCTCATTTGCCATGTGGGAGCTGTGGCAAAGGGAGTACCTGTGACTTGCCTGAGGTTATGTGAGAAGGCAGGGGTAGAACATCCCCCTTCTTCCAGTTTCCTAATCTCTCCAGCACCAGCTGTCCCCTCTCCCGTTAGCTGAGCAAGGAAAGTCCCTCCTGCAGCTCTCAGCCCTCCCTTCCCTGTGCATTTCACCTGGATCTGCCTGCAGCCACCAAACACAAGGAGCCAACCCAAAGAAGTTTCTCAGGACCCCCCCAGCTCCCAGGAGGAGCAGCTACAATTGCAGGCTGTGAGTTCGGCCCCCTCCACCCCTCCTTCCATCTCTCCTCAGTGTTTTCTGCTATTTCCTTTTGATTTGGAGCTTTCCTGAGCACAGAGTGTGCAGCAGGCTGTGATTACCCTGTGTGGAGCCTTTCCCACTGACAGCATGATGAGCAGAGGCAGAGCTGGTGCATCCACAATTGAAGCCAAGCAGGAGGCCAGCCCAGCACCTCACTTGCCAATTAAGGGAGTCGATATTGTGCTCAGGATAATGTTTGTTGTTTGCCTGTGTTGCTAAAACACTTCCAGGCTGTTCAGAGCAGTACAGCAACATCATCACCTCCCTGCTGGAGGGGTGAGCTCTCCAGCCAAACCCACTCTGAGAGGAACAGCCACGGAGGGAAAAGGGAACGGGGCACCTCCAGGACCTCTGTGTTCATCAGGGGTTTGTGTGAAGGCTGTTCAGGGTGGGGGAAGCCAAGAGCCTCTTCCACAGATCGTGATGAGTGTGTGGATTCAAAGGACCGAGAAGGAGATGGCATCTGTGGAGATAAAAACGTGTTCAAGAAGATGGGAGGCAGTGGAAAGATATTGTAAAGGAGCCATGGGCAAACCTGGTTCTGAGCAATCCCCCTGGTTCTGTACACCCTGGGGAGCTGGGTTTCCTCGCTGAGGATGGTGTCTGCAGCCCCCACTGAGAGCCCAAGCAAAGGGAATCCAGCAGAGGGAAACTCCAAGGGGTGCAGGATTCTCCCAGGGAGCAGCACCTGCCCCAGGAGCAAACCCAGGCACTGCTGCACACCTGGGAGCCCCTGGGATTCCTGAGGGGCTGGGAGCAAACAGCAGCTCCTGCCAGAGGTGCTCGCTGATTTTACACTTCCTGGGGGGCCAGGTGGGATTTGGAGGCCCTGTCCCAGCTCTCAGGTGGGATTCCCTCAGTGGGAATCCCTCCTGCTTGCAGGGGAAGCCAAGGTGAGTTCTTTGTTCTTGGCCAGGCTCACCCTCCTGCTGCAGAGCTCCGGGACTGCCCCAGGCAAACTGATGTTGGCTCTCTCCTGACAAGTTTCTGCCTCGGGTTTATTTCTCGTCCTGAAGTGCACAGACAGTGTTTTGCTGCCTCTCTGCAGTGACAGGAGGATGGAGATCCTTGAGGCACCTCCATTCCCAAGCCAAGGCAGCTGCAGGGAGATTTCGGGGGTGCTCCAGCCCTCCCTCCCTCCCCGTGTGGGGACAGTGGGGTGATGGCAGCACAAGACAGGAGAAAGGGCCACACACCATTTTAGCTCAGATTTGCACCCTTCATCCACTGTTAGCAGTGCCAGGAAACATCAGTGTCCACAGAGAACCAGAAGGGGCCTCTTACAATGGTGATGCCATTTTGGGTTTGGGTTTTTTCTATGTTTTCTGCATTCTTCACACATGCATTTGTAACTCTGTAGCCTATTGAATAAGTGGCTGATTTCCCCAGTAATATTCCATGGCTTTTCCCTAAGCAAAAAGACAAAGTTCCAGAGCTCAGGGGGTACAAGGCCCCAGTGCTATCCTGGTTCTTCCAGGGAACCAAAGCCAATAAGAACTCTTCCAGATAAATTTCATGGACAAAGTTCAGCTGGTGCAGAGGGAGGAACTCCAGAAAAAAGGCTTGACCTGAAGAGAAATTGCACCACCACATATTGTCCCCCTAATTAGTGCTTTTTATCAATTATGCTAATTTCCTAAAACCAGTAAGAATGTACTCACCCCTGGGGTGTGGGCTTTTGAAGGCATCTTTCCATAACTGCCCCTGAAATCCTTCAAATAAAAATCCACTTTTATATTACCTCCTTACTGAAATTTTCTCAAATTTCATTTCCAAGTTGAGAAAATGGCAACAATGGTCAAGAACAAGAAAAATCCCTTTAAGCTGAATCCACCACCAGCTCCCAGGCCTGAATTTGCTGGTTGGTCTCTCACCATCCTTCCCCATGTGCCATGCTCACTGAAAACACCTGGTGACCACAGGTGTGGGCCCCCCTCTCCCTTCTCTCCCTCTCCCCTGGGCTTCACCAGGAAGTATTTATTAAGTGTCAAAGTGATAAATGAAAAGTCATATTTTATTGTGAATTATTCCAGCCCTGCAGTGGAGCCCAGATCTATCGCCTCAGAGAGTTATTAACTGCTTACCACAGAGAGCTATAAAACCCTCATCATTTTCTCCAGTCTCTGCTCTGTCAGGGTGAGGGAAAGAGAGCCAGATTATCACAAAAAATCCTTGGGAAGCTGCCTCCAAAGCTCTAGACCAGGCCAGAATGGCTGGAATGGTTTGATCAGAGCAGGACAGGTCTCTTGTGAAACGCCTTGGCTGGGTCTGGTTCTCCCCAGCATGTTCTTCTCGTTTTCAGGTTGCACCACTCAAGTGCCTCGTGAGAGAGCCCTTGGCAACCTCACTCTGGCAGTCGTGGCTCTGTTCTTGCCTTGGTGGCTTCTTCTCACAAGCACAAAAAGCAAAAGCAACTCCAAGGTGCAGTTAGTGCTCTTTTGAATTTCTCTCATTGTGTTTCTCCAAAGACACCACCAAGATTTCCAAATAGGAAGGGTTATTCTCATCCCCTTGTTGCTGCACTCGAGATTGAATATGTCACCTTGGTCAGCTCCTTGGCCAGGCTGCAGAGCCAATTTCTGGTGCAGTTTCACTGCCTTGAGTGCCTGAATAGGAGCTGAATTCCTGTTGACACCAATCGAATTTGGAATGTGCTCTTCACTTCTGTGACTTGATGAGAAATGATCCTGACTCCTCATGTCCTGCAGTCATCTCACAACAAAGACCCTGCTGGTTTTTTCCATGGGCTGCAGAAAGGCCAAGGATTTCCTGCACCCAAAGGCTGCCAAGGCCTCCCATGCACCCTGGTGACACAGAGCTGGCCACTTGGACGGTGCAGAGCAGCAGGGACATCTCCTGACTGGGTTTGTGCATTGTCTTCTTTCTCACGGGTGTTTTTTGTGCTCTTTTGCTTTGGATTTTAATCCTGCTCCATGGCAATACCTTCTTTTCATAGTGCTGCTAGTCCAGAACAGGTTGGCTTTAGCATTTACCAGGACATAAAAGGTTTAGGTTGATCCAGAGGTCTCCTGAATCTTCCCCAGAGTTGTCTGCTGCTGGAGGGTTGTTGAGAGGTAGAGCAAACCTCTCTCAGGACAATAAATATAACAAAGACTGGATCATCTTTCATGCCTTCACATAGACGAGACTTTTCTCTGCAACATGTTCATTTCTGCTTGAATTTGTGACCTGGGAAGGGAATAAAAGTGCATGCACTGGGTGTTCTTTGGAGTTGGACAGGTTTGCTAGGGAAAGGGAAGGATCCTCCTGTGGCAATCATTGAGAGCCAGTGGATCCAACCCATCATTCTGGAAGATCTGCTGTTGCCTTCCAAGGTCTGGCAGGTGCAAAGATGGGCTAAATTCGTGTTTGGAGTTGGACTTCTTAGCTGGAGGTACAACTTCTGCAGCAAGATCAGCCTCTAGGTCACCCTCAAGTTCAGCAGCCCTTGATGTGCTCCAGACCAGCAGCAGCAGCTGAGGGGAGGGAGGGGGAACCACAGCTCACAGCTCGGTGTTCTCTGGGGGCACCTGCCACATTGCTGCCTCCATTAAGTGAAACTCCACTAATTATAACCTGTAATTACAGCCTTCACCCAATGTGATTTGTGCAGAGAGGGGTCAGAGGGCTGAGCTGGCTCTGGGGGATATCAGTAAACATCCCTGGCTGCCTCCCCAGCCTGCCAGGGACACTCAGGGCTAATGCAGCTGCACTGATGGGAGCTGTGCTGTGGCCTCTGCCCCCAGAGACATTCTGTGACAAGGCAGTGAAAGCTGCAAACACGAGGCCAAACCATCTATTCAGCCTGACAGCTCTGGACAGGGGTTAAGGAGCTCGTGGGCTCCCATCAGCATCGCTGAATGGGCTCCAGAGGATCTGCATTAACACTTGGAGTGCCAGGGCCCTGGGTGTGCCTGGCCAAATGTCCCCTGTGTCACAGGGACAGCCATCACCCTGAGACCATAGGGAGCAAGGTTCTGTGCCCATGGAAAGCTGGGCAATGTGTGAGTGGGTGTGAGTGGCAGCTGTGCCTGGCCAAATGTCCCCTGTGTCACAGGGACAGCCATCACCCTGAGACCATAGGGAGCAAGGTTCTGTGTCCCTGGAAAGGGGGACAATGGCAGCTGTGTCCAGCCAAACATCCCTGTGTCACAGGCAGAGCCATCACTCCAAGGGAGCTCTGCACCCCTGGAAATCTGGGCAGCCAGGAGGGATTCGCTTCCAGGGGAATTTTTTCAGAGCTTGGGATGATAAAGGCTTCTGGTTTGTTCTCTAGAAACCCTTGTGGTCACACTGGAGTTGTTGCTGTAAATGGTGCAGGTTTGGCTTGAAATTCTCATTTTGGCTCTCGTGCTTTTCTAGAGTGTATTTCTTAAACAAGCCCCAAGAATGCTGCAGGTTCCTCTGCAGGGCTGGTGCCAGGCACAGCAGAGACTTTGTGTGAGCCAGAGGCAGTCCTGGGGGCTCTCTGGTCAGACAGAACCTGTGGGCTGCTCTGCTCTGGCCTCTTGCACTTCTCAAGCTCAGGAAAATGCAGTGACTGACCTCTGCACTGAGTCTAGCAAGCTGTGGGTCCTGCCATGCTCTCCAGGTTTGGATCTAAGTGATGGAGAATTAGCCCTGCTCCTTGGTCAGCTCTTGAAGGGAAAAGTTCCTCTCCCTGTTAATATTTGAGTTTCAGATGCCATTTAAATATTTCAGTCTCAGCTTGCAGCCACTGGGCCCTTGGGGTATTAAGGTGACAGAGACAGAATGAAAAATCAAAATCAGATTGTCTCTCATTTGATATAATTTCCCTTGGACTTAAACTGTGAGGGAAGGGAGATGGGAGTGCTCAGACATAAACTGATCTGCTGATTGAGATGACGCAGTTGGTTTGGCTTTGCTCCAGCCAGCTTGATTTTGGGCTTGTTTTCCCTGGAAATGGGTTGTGCAGCTGCAGCTGCTTTGACACCCCAACTTCTGCACATCTCAGCCAATTCCAGCCCTGTTTGGTGGATGAGTAATGGCCATAAGCAGGATGATGTCCAGACAAATCTCACAGAAGTAGCAGCAAGGAAGAGGAAAGGGACCTTCTAAGGCTCAAAGGCCCCAGTTCCAACTTCCTCAGCTGGAGGAAAAGGTCCAGAACCTCACCAGAGTTGAAAAAGCTTCAGCAAGAGCTCTGAGGCAGTGAAGAGTGAAATACAAAACAATTTAGAAATTTGATTTAACCGTGCCTGTGTTCAAGAATTTCATCTTTATTTACCTTCACAGCAATACAGGATCCAGCTGGCTGGCAGGAGTGCAGACATCTCACGAGAGGCTGTCTGACCCCAGCCCCTCTTGGACGTGGACAAGGTGGCCAACAACCATTTTATGGCTGGACAGCTGAAGCAAAGACAGATTAAATTGTGTTCTGTGAGTCCCACAGGGTGGCTGCTTGATTGTCAGCCAGCTCTCTCTTGCTTTCTTGTCTCTAATTCGATTCTTTGATCAGAGGCTCTGGCTTTTGTTTCTATAGCTTGTCCAAGCTCCTTGTTGTTGTTTCCAGCAGCCTGGTTACAGCTCTGCTGTGCTGGCACCATCATTGTTCCTCTCTGCAGGATGGGATGTACGTCTGAGTAATTCTGTGCATGAGTTGTCTTTCTCTCTGAGATGTTTCTGTGATACTGAATAAATTGCAGCACACAGCTTATTAGAGAAACAACAAAAAAACCCCATCAAAACCCTTCACAACTGAGGCAGTTCAAAGAAGCAAGCAGCAGAGTCTGACATAAACAAGCTGTAGGAACACAGTCAGGACCTTTCCTGCTACTTTCTGGGATAGATTTGCCAAAGCCTCTGCTCCCTGGGTTATCACATGCCCAGCTCTGGGTCAACCACATTGACAATCTTGTTTTCACCCCCTGAACTGCACAGCCAAGGCCATCCTGACCTGGGAGGTGGGATAATCCCAGAGCTGCCTACTCAGGAATTCAGGGCAGCTCAGAGCTGTGTTCTGGAAGGATTCCCCTGCTTCAGGAGAGTTTCACAACCTGTGGGAGAGATTCCAGGCCAGCAGCCTCCCCACCTCTGGGTACCTGGAGCAGGAAGCACTTCAAGCCCTGCTTTTTTTCATTTTTGGATAAAACAATTTCCACTCCCCTGCACCTCTCAGCAATGCAGCTAAAATCCTTCCCAGCTAAAAATCAGATTCACCAAGAATGTCTTTATTGATTTACAGGGTTCAGCTTTATGAACATCTCCAGTATTTCTTTTTGGTCAAAATAAAGCAATATTAAACACCGTAGCAATAAATCCAGGGCACCCTCTTCTCTCCAGGGTGCAAGGTTATCCAAATGTATTTATCATTTACCAACAGCACTATTTAAACTACAATATTTGACAGGAGTGGTTGTGTCAGGTGTGATGGAGTGTGGCTTATAAAAGGACATTAAGAGAGACTTTGCATTTGTCCTTCAAACATAAAGTCGATTTTTGCATGATTGGTACTTCAGAGCTCATCTCCAGCACAAGATGAACTGGGAGCAGCACTCGGGGAAGGCAAATGGCTGGGACCTGGTGGCTCCCTGTGCTCAGGTCTCCAGGAGGGCTCTGCCCCTCTGCATCAAAGGTGCTTCAGAAGAGGAGTTCACCCAGGCTGCTCTGCAACCTCCAGGTGGGATTTTCCAGAGGAGGTCATGCCCATCCTGGAGGATTTGGAGTTGGAGGCAAAAGGTTTTAACTTCACCAGGCAGTCATGCCTTCATTACACCCTGCAGGAGCCAGCAGTTCCTGTAAACAAGCCCAAATCTGGCTATTTTGCTTCCTCCTGCTAATCCAAGAGTTACCCTGGTGTGCACAGGAGTTTTCTTTCATCTCAGGAGCCCTCCAGGGCACCAGCCCTGAACAGCAGCATTAATGCCTCATCACACAGCCAGTGGCTGTGGGCAGCTGGGTCAGGAAGTGACCCTTGCACCAAGTATGATTGATAGGAATTCCCTGTGGAGCTGGGGGAAAGATGGAGAGAGCTGTAGGGAAAGCATGGGCTCAGTGTGAGGTCCAAGGTACCAGCCATGCACGGCCTGTGGGGCGTGGGGTGAAGGACATGTGGAAAATATCCCCTGGCCACAGCACAGGGAGCCAGGAAAATAAAGCCTGATACTGGAAGGGTAATGAGAAATGTGTCTGCAGAAAGGCTTTGCTAAAAATGGACTGTTCCATTTGGGGGAATGAGGAAAAGTGTAGCCCCTGGATAAAGTGGTGTTTCTGTGTTTACACATCTCCATCTGGTTGTCACAACTCCCCCCCTGTTCTGCAGCCCTGGATCTCCCCCTGGGAGGGGCTGTCTGGCCAGGGCAGTGGGTTCTGGCCGTGGAGCTGACAGCTGACGTGAGGATCCTGGAGCTGGTGCTAATTAGTGCCAGCTTTGGGCTGCAGGCACCTCCTGCCAGCGCTGCATCTTGCTCTGGGGGCTGCACAAGCACACAGCAAACCCCAGGGGCTGCACTGCCAGGCAGGGACAGCAAAGTGCTTCTCTCAAAGGCAACTGGTGGCAGAGGCAGAGCAGGCAAAGTCTTCTCTGTTCCCTCCTGCAGTTCTCTGCTGAATTCTAGAAGCAGTTCCAGGCTATAGGTGGGGTGGAGAGACAGACATAGTTAAAAAATAGAAATGGGAATTAAAAAAGCCAGAGCACTCAAGTGCTTCATTATTCCTCAGGTGACTCTGAGCTGGAGTGGCTGGGTTTAGCAGGTAGGAGGCATTAGTTCTGTAATCCCTTGTTTGCAAATTGTGAGGCTCTTGGCATGTTCTGGGGTCTTAAATGACTCTCATAATCTATTTACCAGTGCTGTGAAGTTCCCCCTTTTATACCAGATTATGGTAATAATGGAATTGTGCAGCAGATGAAATTAGTTTTTCTACACACTTTTGTTTCATCTCAGTGGCTAAATGTGTGAAATAAAAGGTGAAATGGGCAATATTTTCATGGGTAAGCCAGTTCCCTCCCACATCCACCCTACAAACACAGATGCTTCCTCATATCCTGGGGACAAGCTGACTGCCAAGCAATGCATGACAGGACTGTGGGAAGCAAGAGATTTTTAAAATTTAGATGTGCCATTAGGGTAATTTTAGAGATTTATGAAGTTTCAGACAATTGGGGACTGTTAGGAGCATCTCCTGTAGGCTGGCACCCATCATGGGCTGTGGCAGCCCTGAGGGATGCTGGGGTCATGCCCATTTTCTTTTCCCACTGGCACACTGCAGCACAGGGCTCTGCACTGAGATGTGAGGGCTTGGATGTGGCTCAGGATCCTCTTTAAGCCAACTCTCCTTGGGAAGTGTTAACAGGAATAAACTGACCTCTTCTCTCATCCCTTTGTGAGCCTGGCATTTGCTGTGAGAAAGTACCAAAACCCAGCAGTGAGGGTGTCCCTCAGCAAAAGCTGACCTTTTTTCCCCAAAAATTAACTTTAAAACCCCCTAAATTTCCATAATCTTGTTTGGGATTAATCAGTGTCCACTGGTTGGTCATATTGAATGAAGCCCTTGCCATGCAAACCTGACCTCCTGTGATGCATTTTGGTGCAGGCAAAACTCAGACTATGGATCCTTATCACACATCCCAGATTTGCCTGGACAAACATCCAGACTAAGAGTCAGCTCAGAAATTTCCCGAGAAGATTTTGTTTTCTTCGTGTTCTGCACAGATATCAAACTTTATCTCACATTTTACATGGAGTGGGCCAATCCCAATTTCCCTCCTTAATCGGGGATTTCTGCAATCATCAGCATCCTAAAAATGAGGCCAGGGTAGAGCAAAGTCCTTCCTTAGCCTCACCAGCACGTTCTTTAAATTTAATCTGAAAGATTTCTATCAGGGAGTGGAGAGAGATGGGGAAGAATGTTGTTTGGGAGGGGGGGAAGAGAAAGTAGGTCAGACAAAAAAGTGTTTTATTGTTCCCAACTCCTGGCGTGCGCTCCGGGAAAGAAATGAAGCTTTGTTGAAGCACTTTGCTCAGCTCTCCTTGCACTTGTGAACATGTCATGGTAAAAAAGCCTTCAGAGCTGCTCAGGAGGGAGCTCAGCCCGAGCCACCTCGAGGGCTGAGCACAAAAGGGCTTTGTAGGCTGAGCCCTGACCCTCAGAAACACCAGGAGTGACTGAGGGGAAGGATCTTCTACACAAAACCATCTCAGAAGCCCCTCCAGCACCCTGGATTCCCCCAGAGGAGATTCCCACAGCTGTGAGGAGCAGCAGGCTGGTTTTTCCCAGCCTGTTATCCCATGAACTTCCTCACTGGGTTAAGGAAGAGACTCCTTCTCTCACCAGTCCCTGCCTCACTGGTACCCTTAGAGGCCTGTTGGGGTTCAAGCCCAGCTAGAAATTAAGCAGCACTCCCTCTCTCCCTCTGCAGCCCAGTGGGATGGGGTGGAGAATCAAAATGAAATGTGTAGGTTGAGGTAAGAACTGTTTAGAAATCAAAAATAAAGTAAAAATGCAGTAATAATGGTAAATTATTATAATAATAATGATAATAATAAGGGAGAAATCCATGCAACTGCTCACCACGCACTGACCAATGCCAGACTGGCCCTTCTGAACCCAGACTGGCCCTTCTGGGTAACTCTCCCCAGCTTTTACACGGGGCAGGACACTCTGTGGTGTGAAATTTCCCTTTGGCCACTTTGGGTCACCTGTCCCACCTGTGTTTCCTCCAGGTTTCTTCCTCCAAACCTGAAAAACGTCCTTGATTTAGGGTAGACACAACTTGGGAAAAGCCCAAAGCCTCAGTGTGTTATCAACATCACTCTCATCCCCAATCCAGAGCAACAGCAGCTGGGGAGAATTTACCTCTGCCCTGGGTGACACCAGGACACCCCCAGCACTGAGCTGATGCAGCCAGAGCCTTGTTTTTCTTGTTTTTACAGAAAAGCAGCACCTGGAAGCACACACAGCTGCTTCCCCAGGGCCTGGAAGGGAGGAGGAACAGGCCCCACATGGAGTTGGATAAACCACATTTGACTTGAGATGCGTGACAGGATTGTCCCTGCGTGCTGCTGGTGAGGAAGGGACCAGGTGCAGAGTGCCCAGCAGCTCCTGTCACACCCACAGTGCCACCCCAGCAGGTGGGAACAGCAGGGAGGAGCACAAATCCAAGCCTTGGCTGCAGAATGGACCCCTCTCCACTGGCTTCCAGCGCTGGGGGGGGGGTTTCAGCTCAGCCTTGGGGTTTACACAGGACAGGGGGGGTGTGCACACAGAGTTTATCCCTCAGTGTGATTTTTGGCAGTAATCATGGGTCATTTTCATGCTCTGCCTCGTGTCTCAGCTTCATTCATCACCAGTGTGATGGCCAATTAGTCATCTCTAACTATTAAGCAATGCTAACAGCTACTTTAAATGCAAGCAGAGCCCTAATCTGGTTCTAACTCAGATGGAGTAATTAGGCCATCAAACAGGGGAGAAATGGGATATGTTTATAGCTGAGGGAACCTCTGCATTGAACTAGTTGAGGGATAATTATGTATTATCTTTATTAACATGGCCCAAGTTAGTAAATATTGGGTCATGATTTTGCATTTGGGGTGTTAAATATCATAGATTCAGGCTAAACTGCAGATTTTGTGGTGCTGGGAGATGCTGCCTTGCCAAGGCATCCACCACGAGCCAGTTTTCCTGGGAAAGGGGTGGCAGGGCTTCCCTACACCCCACCCAGCTGTAGCCAATTCCTTTCACAAATCCATCCTGCTCTGATAGAATTTAGAGCTGATCCAGGGCTTGTTCCATGAGTAAAACTGAATAAAATTCCTCCGTAAGGAAAATCAAAATTAAAAGAAGGCTGAAGGAGCCATTGCAATAAACACACATTGAAACACGTCATGAACACACCTCCCCAGACATGCCTTATCCTGGGTAGTGTGTGTGACAGAAATCAGATAAACACCTCCCAGCTTTTGATCAGAAAATGTGAACTGAGCCTGTCCCTCACTGGAGGAGCTGAGAACCTGCTGGCTCCCTTCTTTGGAGATTAATAAGAAGGAAAGGGGGGAATTGGAGAGAAGTTGTTTTGAAAGCAGAAGCTTTCTATTCCAAAATGATAAACAGGGAAAGAGGAAAAAGATTGGTGTCAAAATTCATTGGGGGGGGAAAGAAAAATATGGAAACGAGTTAAAAGTGAATGTGTGTCTTTCTCTGGAGATGCTTCTCTGTTTTCCTGCAGCCTTATTAACCAGCCTGTTCCTGTCTCTGCTGTTCCAAGAGGCAAGGGAGGGCAGGAAGCCAGGGCAGCAGGCTGTGAGAGCGAGGCCACAGGACACCCTGCACATGTATTTACAGCATTAATATTGCTGTTCTTTCATTCCAGCTTTAATCAACCTCCTTTCCTCCTGACGAGCTGCTCAGTGAGGTGTTTGCCTCTTGCAGGGAAGAGCTGTGTTCTCTTGGTCTCTCTTTGTGGAGCCCCACATTTGGGACCTCACTGGGAGAATCCCTCAGTCCCAGCTGGGCTGATGCACCCAGGAAGGATTTTGTTGAGCACAGAGGATATGCCAGGGGTAGGAATTCTGTGAGAAACATGCAACAGCCTCAGTGAAGGATGTAAAATCTCGGGGCAGGAAGGATTTTACTGACCACAGAGGATGTGCCAGAGGTAGGAACTCTTTGAGAAACACGATGGATTCATGCAACAGCCTCAGTGAGGGATCTGAAGTCTTGGGACAGGCAGGATTTTGCTGAGCACAGAGGATGTGCCAGGGGTAGGCACTCTTTGAGAAACATGCAACAGCCTCAGTGAGGGATGTAAAATCTCGAGGCAGGAAGGATTTTACTGACTACAGAGGATGTGCCAGGGATAGGAACTCTTTGAGAAACGTGCAACAGCCTCAGTGAGGGATGTGAAATCTCAGGGCAGCGTGAGCCACGTGGCCTCCTCTCCATCCCTGCAGCCCCAGCAGAGCCACCGGGCACCGAACTCCCTGCTGCTCTCTCATCCATCTTCTCTTCTGCTTTTGGTGTCAGGCTCCAGGTTTTCAGGGTCAGCTCCTCTGCCTGCCTCTCCATATGGAAATGCTTCAGTGAGGCGTGGAACAAATCCATAATGACTGGGGTGTGGGGCTGGCTCTGTGGGAAGCACTAATGAAGCGTCAGGCCCCTGATGTTCATTAAACCCAGGGAATGCCCTGCAGCTCAGCAGCAATTCCAGCTCTAAAATTAAAGTGGAAACACAAGGAGGGGTCTCCAGGCATTGGCAAAGGTACCTCCAGACAGCCTGGCCCGTGTCCAGAAGTGCTGCCAAAACAAAGGAGGATCTGGGATGAAGGAAGATCTAAATGGTGGAAAATCCATAGGTGAGATGTTTGCCTCTTCAAATCCTGCTCCACACTCCTCCAAAGGAAATGATGGAGAGCTTTTCAGGGCCAGACAGCTTTTTTTGAAAGATAAAAAAGGCAGAATAAATTAAAGTTGATTCAAGGATTTACTTAGGCTGCTGCCTTTGGTCCACATCAGGTTGACTCCAGTTTGGAGCCAGCCCCATGGTTTCACTCTGGGATAATACACACTGAGGGCTGTGCAGGGCTGTGTCTCCCAACAGCTTTTCTGTGGCATCTGAAACCTTGTCCTACACTGTTCAGTCATTCCCTCAAGTTCTGGAATCAGATCTGTGCTGGATCCGTGCTCGTTCTGGGCTGAGACCCATCTGAGCTGCCCTCGGGTGTGACTCCAGCAGAGCAAGGCACTCTGCACTGTCCCCATGCAGGTGTCCCTCCTGCTGCTGCTGCCCCTCCTCTGTGCTCTGCTACACACTCAGGTCTGCTCTCCTGGGCTCTTAACACAATTACCTTGTCTGGGAAGAAGAAACCTTCCCCCTTCTTATGTTTGACACAGCAGAGCTTTGTATTTTGGACTATTTGGGTTCTGCCTTTCATCCCAATCTCATCTCATTCGCTTTTACCTTTTCAGGAATGAATATCTCATTTATCTCCATCTCCTCTCTTACTCATTATTTCTTTTTCTGAGCCTTCTTTTATCCCATTCCTCACTTCTCTTGCTGTTTACCAGCCCCTCCCCACCTCCCTCCCTATATATCTTACAGGGTTGCTTTACTTCAGCTTTGCAGTTTAGTGGATTAAGTTTATTAGTTTCTTTTGTGTGTGTCTAATTGACATGCAGTTTCAAACTCTATTTCATTTCAGCAGTGCTGACCTTTATCCCCTTGCAGGCAGAGGTTTTTTTTCTCCAGCTAATACCTTCACAACCTTCCTGAAAACAAAAATGCAGCACAATTTTGCTCAAGGGTTTGGGGAGTTTAGGACAGCAGCAGGAATCACCCAGCAATGGAGAACAGAGCTGGCTTTTCCTTTGCTACCCCCATCTAACCATCAATGAGGCAGCTTAAGGGAGTTCATTTTTCTTCCCATTTTATTTCTGACAAAATCTCTTTCCTCCTCTGGGAATGTCATTGCCACAGAAGGAACAAAGCACTGTATGGGAACACCTGAGCCTGGCCCTGGTGGTGTGAGCTGTCTCTGACAATACCAAGAGAAATTTGTTTCCAAGGAAAGTGCAAAACCTTCCTAAATGAGGCTTTGGGGAGATTCCTTCTTCCCTTGCCTGGAGGAGCTGGGTTTGTTCTCCAGCACAAACCTTTCTCCCTTCCAGAAAACCCCAGGAAGCAGCAGTTCCTGTGCCCATCCCCATCACTCCAAGCCTCTCTGGGGCTTCACAGGACTGAAATCCAAGTGGAAATTTCTTGCTTGGCTTTGCTGTCCATCTGGTCAGAAGGAAGTGGGACCAACCAGGAACGTGGGACAATGCTCCTCTTTCCTCACAGCCCTTCTTGAAGACCTGAAATGGACCTTTTGGATGGAAAAACCTCTTGCAGCCTTTTGGCTCTCCCCAACACTCCGCTCCAGAGCATGTCCCACTTTCCCAGGTGCTGTCCCTGCTTGGAGACAACACATTTCTCTCTCCTCCTTATTTCCTCACCCAGCAGAGCAGAAATGGCAGTTGACAGCCTTTTTATATAAGATGTTTTCATTATAATTTTAATGGGCTAATTTCTTTCCCTGAATTGCCATAATTCAGATTTAATGAAACATGTCTTATAAAATTAAAAAAAAAATACAATAATAAAGTGGAACGCCCCATTAAGCTGAAGAACAAGGAAATAACATATGTAGAGATCTGATCACTCTGACCCTGCCATCCCAGCGATGCCAGCAGCAGGCAGGCACGTGCTCTACATCCCCAAGGGTGGCTGTACTTCCCACCAGGAGAAAATAGATAACAAAATTATATCAAATAAATGGATTTTTGAGGGGAGCTGGTGGCTCCTCCCATCACGCCTCTGCCTGAGTTCACATCCAGTGCTTTTGGTCATCAGTCGTTGCTTGGTAAGGACATCATCTAAATGGCCTTTTCTTCTTGTCTTCCATGGATCCTGCTCTGAGATCACATTCCTGAGCTCCAGGAAAGCAGGGATTCCATCTCCAGCTGTGCCCACAGGGGCTGATCCTGCTGCCTGCAGCGCTGGATCCTGGGGGCTGCTCAGTTACACATCAGCAGCACATCCCTGAGGAGTCAGATGACCCCAAAAGGGGTTTTAGGCAGATCTTCCTCTTGTTTCTTCCTGACATGCACCAAGAATCATAAAATCATGGGATTCTTAAAAGCCGTCCAAGATCATTGGGTCCATCCTTTGACCAAACACCTCCGCAGGGATTAAACCACAGCATTGGGTGCACACCCAGTCATTTGCTGAGCACTCAGAGAATCACAGATCTTGTGGGTTTGGCCTCCTTAAGACCTATGTACACAAAGAGAAGTGATCTTTAAGGCCTTTGATGGTCTTTTCTCAGTCCCATTACCCAGAGCTCAGCGTGACACGGGTGAGGAATATTTACGTAATGTCTCCCAGGTGTGTGAAAAATCCTGGCACTCCCAGCTGCTCCCTCCCTCCTTCCCTCCCTCATACAATGTCTTCTTTTGGAGAATTCCTCCCTGAAAATGCTGACCTCGAGGCATGAGCAAAAGCAATCAAGGGATGGAGTTTATTGTGATGCTGAGTCAACAGGAGAGATTAATGCTCCCATTTCATCTCACGGCCCTTCATCTCTGTGTTTCACATCAGGCACCGTAAAATGTCACTCTGAGCACGCTGCCCACGGAAAAGCTGTCAAGGAAAAGAAGCTGATGGCAAGGGAGTCCCCTCTGTGCTCTGCAGCTATCGGGGTGGTCAGGCCAGGGTGGTCTGGAGTTCCATCCCAGAGCAGGGATGGCCCAGCTGACAGAGATCCAGCTCTGCTCATCTCCTCCTCTGCTTCCGAGGGGATCCCTTTGCTGCTGACAAAACTAAAACATGCAGTTGGGAAAATCATAATGGAAGGAAGAAGGGATGTTCTCAAATTTCAACTAAAGCAGGCCCTCAGGGATCAGGAAGGGAGTGGAAAGAAAGCTCCTGCTTTCTGTGCAGTTCCTGCCTCTGGAAGTTGAGTTCAGCTGCTTGGGGAAGGGAGGCAGTGGTGAGACTCTCCAGAGGGTGTCACAGGCACAGATGTGGGCTGGAACTCCTTTTCTTCAGCCACTGCAAACCTTCCATCCCCCCAGGAGTGCCTGTTACCCGTGGAGAGAGGACGGCTGTTATGTACAACCACTTCCCACGTGTGGATGCTGGAAAACAACATGGTCTGACCCTACATATTTCTGAGACATTGGAACTAGCAAAATCCAAAGAGATTAATTGGAGGTTTCTTTAGAAATAAATCCAAGGAAGAGAGAAGGAATATTTATTCAAGATTTAACGAGGGAGTTATTGCTGAGTAATTACATCTTAGCAACTTATTTACAGGAGAGGGAGGTTGTAGAAGTTCACTTTACTTGTCTTGGTTAATTAGGTCCTGTTCCTTGGGACGAGTTAATTGGACATTCAGTGTGATAATGAAATAAATGCCATGTCATATAAAGAGTTAATTAAAAATAAAGAAATGTTCACCCTTCTGGGGGCCCAGAGCTGGAGTTGATGCAATATTTGGGATGCAGTTCTTTTCTGTGGAGAAACACAGCTTGGCACAAATGTGACTTGGCATAAATGTTTGTGGGAGCACAGCTATTTGGATGGAAATTTTGCCTGGAAGATTTATGAGGTCAGGGAAAGGGAAAGAAGAACGCAAGGCTGTTACCTGGGCTGCAGGATGCAGCTTTTCAAACACTGCTTTAGGAGATGGCAGCACTCCCACTGTAAATTAAGACCTCGAATAGCAAAAATGTTTTCACCCAGGAGCTGCTGGTTCCTCTGTCCTTTGCAGCCAGGAGGGGAGGTGTGATTTAAACATCATTGTTTTGTGTCCAGGAACAGATGGGTTGGCCATGCAAGGTTGCAAGGTCGGCAATATGGTGACTGCTGACTCTCCTGTTTTGCATTATGAATGCCATGGAAAACCTGCAGGAAGCTGCTCAGCCAGCCTGTGCAGGGGAATGTAATTCCTGGACAAATGAAGTAGGACAAAAACTTGTATATCCACTGAGAAATGAGTGTATGACTCGTGTCTGATTGGAAGAGAGAGAAATTGCTGATGTACAGACCTCACCATGGGAATTGTAGGAGCGCAATCCATCACTGGAATGGTTTTTGTCCTGCTTATTCCTCTTGAGGGCTGAATGGACTCTGGAAGGGGCAGCAGCAGTGCTGGAGCTGGGCACTGCTCCCCTGGGAGACACCCGGTGCTTCTGGAGACAGTGAGGGGCAGAACAGGACTTGCACCTTGGCTAGAGGAGGGCAAATCTTGCTGGGCACATCTGCTGGCCGAGGGGTTTCTTGGTGACAGCATCAGCCTCACTGTGGAGATGGAGCTGGGTCGTTCTTGGGGCTGGGTTGTTCCTTGGAGCTGGGTCATTGGAGCTGGTTCCTGTGGCTGGGTCATTCCCTGGGGCTGGGTCATTCCTTGGAGCTGGGCCTTCCCTGGGGCTGGGTCATTCCTTGGAGCTGGGTCATTCCTTGAGGCTGGGTTCTTCCTTGGAGCTGGGTCATTCCTTGGAGCTGGGCCATTCCTTGGAACTGGGCCATTCCTTGGGGCTGGGTCGTTCCTTGGGGCTGGGTCGTTCCTTGGGGCTGGGTCATTCCAAGGCAGTTATTTCCTAAAAGGAGCCCCAGTTCCCTGTTGAAGCATGGCTCTCCTGAAGGTGTTTGTTTTCTGATGCTAAGCCCTCACCTCTGAAGTTATTTTAATGGGCATATTTCTGCATTTCTGGCACCATCTGCTCCTCTCTCTGATTATTGATGCAAGGAGGGATTAAGAGAAAGTCCTTCCCCTCCTTCAGCAGGAAGGGAGTTATTAGTGCTTCAAACACACGCACCAAGTCTGTTCTGTGTGCCCAGCAGCAGCTGGCATTTCCTCTCTGCCTTTCTCTCTGAAAATTGGGGAGGAAATCTCCTAGTTGGTGAGTGGAGATCCAGGACTGGGAGCTGTGCTGGGAGCTGCTGTTTGCTTCTGTTTTCCAGGAGATTGTTGGGTGTCCCAGACACAAGGCTGTCTGCAGGTTCTGTGGCCAGCAGAGCTGGGCCTGGCTCTGCAGCCCTTGCTGGGAATGTCCTGGGAGCCACACATGGGTGGATGGAGCAGAGAGGGGAGGCAGGGAAGTCCCCAGGTTCACCCTTTGTGGAGAGCAGCTCCTGTCCCCTGTGTGATTGTTATTCCATCCCACATGGAGAAGGTCAGGCCCAGCCATGAGAGGGAGGCTGGGACTGAGATCTCAGCCAGGCCAAGGAGTGCCTGGAATCCCAATGAGTGCCAGCAAGGGGGAGATGCCATCAATAAAACATCCCCTGTGACAAATTAAAGGGACCAACAACAGGCACCACAAAGAGGTCGAATGAGGGAACCGTCTCCAAAATCTCACCCTCAGCTTTTTTTTTCCAGCCAACCTGATCACCCAAAGTGCAGAAGGTGGGAAAGAAGGCTGACCAGGGGTTTAAAAAGCTGCATCAAAATTCACTGCCAGCTCTACTCTGAGTGGGTTTGTTTCTTCTGTGCATGTCAAACCATTCCCTGGCCACATTAAGTCCATATGGATAGAGCTCCTGACACTGGAATGTAGCATGGAATGGGTATGACATGACACCTGGGATAACAGGCAGATCTGGGAAAGATCTGCACACGTCCTGGGATGGACTGGGAGTCTGCAGTGAGGTACATCCCATAATGACTCACATATGGGGGGCAATGTCTCCAGCTCTCCAAGTGTTGGGAAAAGGTCTCATGGGCAGTTCTCCTCTGTGGGATGCTCTGCACTCCATGTGGGTCCATGTCAACCTAATTCTCTGAGGCACTGATGGGAAAATCCAAAGAAGATTTTGGGCAAGTTCTCCAGGAAAGGGAGCAGAGTCCTTGGCTGTAGCAGATCATGGACAACTACACCTGGATGTGAGTGACACTGGACAGTGTGGATGGGCTTTCCTGGGGATTTGTGCTGCTCTGCACTGGTGACCTCTGTGGTGGAGCTGGTGGCAGCTTTGACAGCAGTCAGCTCAGAAAGTCACCATGCCCATGCTGGACAAGCCCCTGAAGTCCAGCATGGAGGAGAAGTGCCAGGAATGATTGCAGATGCCGGGCTGGACTCAGGATTCAGTCTGAAGGACTTTGGGGTAATAGGAAATGCAGGGCTGGCTGTGGCTTGTTTAACATTTTCAGCCTGGCTGGTATTTCCTGGCACACGTGTTTGCTGAAAGGTCAGTACACAATCTCACAGCTTCTCCACACAGAGATTTTCCGTGGGCCTGGAGTGAGCAGTGGTGCTCACTCACCTGTGGCAAGCAGAGAAACCATTCCTCAGCAGAAGCAGTTAAAACAAATCCTCTGAGCTGCTTGGACTGAACCCAGACAGCAGAGGTGGGTTCAAAGCTGCTGCTTCTGGTTTGAAGCTGGCTTTTCCTCGAGGGGTCAGCAGGGGCTGGAATAAAGATAACAGCATCTGAGTGCTGGGAGTGTGTGTCCAGTGGGGCTCAGCTGGGGAAAAGAGGAGCAAAAGAGGAGAAGAGAGGACTGGCAGAGACCTGGGAGAGGAGAGCAGAGGAGAGGAGAGGAGAGGAGAGGAGATCCATCTGCTCACACTCCCTGGATGCTCTGGAGAGCAAAGTGGGCAGTTTGATTCATGTTCCCAGCTGCTGGTGCCCACTTTAGAGGAGAGACATCACTCTCCTGTCTCTGCTAGCAGGGCCAGCAGTGCTTTTGAGACTCCCAAGGTGACTTGAGCAGGGTAAACATGAAATCTGTGTTTAGCCTGATAACTCCCATCCACCTGGGAGGAGAGATGGATTGGAGCAAAGAAACAAGAAGATGTCACAGATGGAAATTCCTTCAATTTCTTTATAAACCAGGTCCTGCAGCACAAATAGATGGTGTGACAGAGCACTGTGAGACAAAAAGGGAGAGAGCTGGAGAGCACTCAGCCAGTGGTGAGCAGTGGGAGAGCAGCTGGACACCGTGTCCCTGTGCTGGATGGCTTGTCTCTGGCAGAGCCAGCTCTGTGTGTAGTGCACATCCAGCCCAACAGCCCAGCCTGGCTGCTGACTACTGTCCCTGGCCATGCTGCCGGCCTTCCCAACATCCCTGTGAGGCCAGACTTCCTTGTTCTGTGGGTTTTTTGGCAGGTAGGGGGAGGATGGCTTAGTCTGTTTTGAGCTCCTGTCAGTGAGGTGAGGAACAGGCTCAGCCTGAGCCAGAGATCAGCAGAAATCTCAGAGCTGGCTTTGCCACAGGGGTAAATCAGCTGCCTCATGGAAAGATGAGCTAAACTCCAGCACCTGCCATGTTCTGTACGGCTATGGAGTGTCTGGAGCTCAGTTTTGACTTTTCAAGTCCCATTAAAATTCATCTGGAGCCTGCTGGAAACATCATCCCAACAGCCCCCTCCGAGCCCCCAGCAGCAGGGTCACCCCTGAGCTCCCCAGCAGGGACCTGGGAGTCCATCCTCACCAGTGTGACCAGTGTGACCAGTGTGACCAGTGTGACCAGTGCTACTCAGGCTGGCGTCTGCAGCACCCTCAGTCCACCATGTCACCCCCTGGCACGGGGACCTTGCTGTGGCACTGAGCTGTGGCTCAGCCCGAGCCAGCTGTGCTCATTAGAGCATCTGCAAGGCAGCAGGGCCAAGCTCAGAGCAGGATTCTCTAGGAGCAGCAGAGCTCTGTAACCTCTGGGTGTCTGATGGGAGCAGGGCAGAGCTGAGCTGTGCTGGGA
>JAYDZK010000066.1:5538962-5578812 GCA_034509185.1 Euphonia xanthogaster | reverse complement strand
GAGCTGAGCTGTGCTGGGAGCGACAGTGCCACAGCAGGACCCAAGTGTGAGAGTTATTCCTCCCCAATAATCGTCAGTGTGATTTCCTCTGCCTGACAAGGCGCTCGGGAGCTCTGGGGAAGGCTGTTCCCGAGATGTCTCCCTGGTTCCTACTGCTGCAGACAGCACAGATCTGCCAAAATTGGTGTCAGAAACTGCTCAGCTCCATGCTGCCCATGGGGCTGGGCACTGCTCCAAGGAGCTGAGCCATCCCTAATTCCTCTCTGTCTAAAAGGAGCATCAGTGCTCGCTCGTCTCAGGCAGCTCAGAGCGAGGTTTTCATTTAAAACTTCCTCCAAGTGAAGATTACAAACAGCCCCATAATGAAGAACACGAGGGAAAAAAGCACCACAGAGATTTTCCCACTTGATTTTGACCTAGCAGCCTCCCAGTTTTGTAATGTTATCAAAACACTGAAATTTGAGAAAAATTACATCAGATGAAGACTTTTTGAATCCACACTGATTTCCCCAAATTATTCTTTTCAAAGTGGGGTAGAAAAGAAACATCAGGAAAAAAACCCCAAAGCCTCTGATATTTGAGAAGTGAAACATTTCCTTTCATCAGTTTGTAACAACTTATTTAAAAGCCTGCTAGATTCCCATTAAAAAAACACACTCAGATCTTGAAATACACCACTGAAAAATAAGAATTCATTTAATTCTGGGTCAAAGAAATGTCTCAGAAAACGGAGAGGCAAAGAGTTTTAATTTTATCAGGGGAAAATCTGAGTCCAGCTCCACAGGTTTACCTCTGGAATCACCTGTTTTTCCTCAGCTTGGAGCATCCTTGGCTCGTGCTGTGCCAGCGAGGTGACACAGCCCCGGGTGAGGCTGTCAGGGAGCTGAAATGGGTGGTTTGATTTACGGAAATAGCTTCAAATCAATTGTTCTGCTCCTCAGCTAATTCCTGATTGCTGCGTGGCTGGGCTCAGGAATGCGTGATGAATTCCAGTAATCACATTGCAGCTGGCAGCAGCACCCACAGTGACACTGGACACCAAATATCAGCTCCCATTTAATGTTTCCAGAGCCTGGAGCGCCTCCTGCGTGGCCAAAACCACATTTGGTGGCCAAACCACATCCCCTGCCCCTGGGTATGCAGAGCCGGGTCTGTTTCCGCAGCACTTTGGAAGAAAAGATCCATTTCCAAGGGATGTTGTATCCTGGGAAGCAGCCAAGAGGTTTCCTCTAACTGTGATTGTGCTTGACACTCGTAATGAAACAAAATTCAGATCACTGCAATAAATTTCCAAACTGTGAGTTTTCAAAAAAAAAAAAAAGCATAGCGTTTCCCACAAGGCCCTACAATTTCAATCTGCATAAGCTCCAAAATAAGTGTATTTTCTACCTTAAACTAATGCTTGGCAGCAACTTCCAATTGGCTCATTTAATTAAGTTGGTGTGCAGATCCCATTTTAATGTATTTAGTGCCGCTAAAATGACAGGCATACTGATCAAGGGGATTGTATTTTATTATTTTTATGTTTTCTTTTTAATTTAGGCTCTGATTCCTTCTCCTCCTCGCAGTGTTTGTTCCTCCAGGCACACGTCTTCAGGATGTGACACAGCACAGCACCCAAAAGCAGCCCTGAGGAGAGAAGGGAGCAGGGCATGAAACGAGGCAGTGAAATTAATGCAAATTAATTAGGGCACAAGGATGTGCTGGATCAAGGAGGAGTGACATGGGATGACACCTCCTTCATTTCAGAATCATGGAATCACAGGATGGGCTGGGATGGAAGGGAATTCGAAGCTCATCTCATTCCAACCCTTTTCCATGGGGGGATCCCCTCTCCAGTAGCCTCTTGTCCCTTAGAGGTCACCAGAAACTGATGCCTTGGAATGGCTACCTGAAACAGAGCCTGGACAAGATTAAGAAAATAAAAGTAGTTATTTATTAAAGGCCTTCAATAGGTGCACCTTGGGCAGTCAAAAGCCTCTGAGAGGGGCTACACTCAAGATGAGTTTTTCACACAATTATAAATTTGGTCCATTTACATATCAGGGGTTAATCCTCCAACTACAGCTTCAGGTAATTAAGAAATTTACTCCAAGTTTGCCCGCCCCCCCCCTCCCAATTCACTGTTGTTTGTATTTTTCAGGGCCTGAGACAGAAAGGTGTCTTTGAGTTTCAGGCCTGGAGAGGAATTTTTGTGTCTGAATAAAATGGGAGAACAGCAGCTGACAGGTTATGGAGTTTTAGAGTTATACACTCAAGCAGTATATGATCTGAAAAATATAAATGCTAAATCCTAAGGCATCACAGGGACACTTTCCACTACCCCAGGTTGTTCCAAACCCCTTCTAAACTGGCCTTGGACACTCCCAGGGATGGGGCAGCCTCAGCTTCTCTGTGCCAGGGCCTCCCCATGAGCCTCCTCTTGTGCCCAGCAAGAAATACAAGGATTTGGTGGCTTCTTGCACAGTTTTGAGAGTATTGGTGAGATGTGAGACAGTTCCCCAAGGCTGGGGGCAGGCAGGAGGCTTTTCCCAAAGGAAAGGAGGGATTTCAGTCCACTTTGTGTGCACACGGCTCTGCCTGGCACACCCCATGTGCAGATTTTTAGAACCTACTTGTTTTCAAGCAAATTTGAAAAAGGGCTGAAGAGCTCAGAGATGTGAAATTCCCATGGGTTTGGTGAAAATGGGCAGCAGAGAAAGGAAAAGGTTGAGGAAAAGGAGTGTTTGGAGTGAAGCCCCATTTCTAGACCCTGGGAATTCTGCACAGGGGAGCCACATGAACCCAGGGTCACTGCTTGTCCTGCCCCTCAAGGGATTTTTTTGTGCCCCAGCCTTTCCTGAGGCTCCTCCAGCCTTCCCAGCTGCCCTGAGTGCTCCCACAGGGTGGGCTGGCAGTGCTGGGTGCTGACAAAACAAGGAACAGCCAGAAGGCAAAGCTGTGTCTGGATAGACAGGGAAGAAGGGGCTGCGCTGGGCAGATTTACAGCTCAGGCACTGCTTACATCCTCAGCATTGGGCTGTTGGATTGACCTTGCAGCCACTGGATCTGTGTGCTCTGAGGGCATGGAATGGGAGAGGGATTGCACAGAGTGGTCCTGAGTGCCTGAGATGGTTGTGATGGTCCTGCTGTAGCTGATCCTGCAGAGCTCCTCCCTGGAAGTGGTTAAAAGGGGTTGTTGTGAGTAATTGCAGTTGTCAGGAATTGGGGAGAGGATTCCGTGGCAGCCTCTGGGATCTGCTGATGGAGCTTCCCATGGCTCCAGCAACCCTGGTCTGATCTCACAAATACAGGGATATTTTTATAAAAATGGGTCCTGTCTGAGAGAGGGAATAGATGTGTTGTGCTACCAGTTCTTTTTCTCATACTTTGTGTTGGAGCATCTTTTGATTTTCCTGTGATTACCCGAACCAATTTTCAGTTATTTTCCCCTACCTGTGTCCATTTGCTTCAATCCTCTGTCCTTACACAGAGGAGATTTTTTTCCCCTTTCTTTGCTTTAAGCCTTGAAGTTAATTCCTCCCTCTCTCTCCCTGTGAGGATTTTCTCCATGAAGCTTTTGTGGACGTGACAATTTCATCTTTTCCAAGCACCACTTTGACACCACCTGAACCACAAAACTCTCAGCTGCCCTTGCCAGTCCTGCTCTCCCTCAAATGCTGCCCAAGGTAGGGAATTACCCGTGGCCCAGAAAGCCACAAAGACTTAGGACTGGGTTCAAATCATGTCTCTGCTTGATGGATCCTTCCCTAAACCCCCAAAAACTCACGGTGCTCACGGAAGGCATCTCACAGTTTATATTCTGCTTTCATTTGCAAGTGGCTTATAAAAGATTAATAAATGATTAATAGGCATTAAAGACACGAGGAGCATAATTTAGCAGGTGATTATAAGCATGTCAGGAGAAGGTATTACAGAATATTATGAGCAACCTATTGACTGTTTGGGCTTTCCAGTAATCTGTAAGCATTGATTAGTCATTCATTAAAACTCTGATTAATAATTTCTAAACATTCTATCTCCTATTTTAGCGAACACTTGTCAGAAAATGCAACCAGAAATGGTGCATGTGAAAACAGTGCTTTTCTCCACAGCCAGCCCTAGGAGATTTTAGAGCCAGAGGTGCCAAAATTCAGCCCTGACCCTTCCAGGAGAGCAGGAAGTTACACTAGGGCAGAGTCAGGATCCCCATGGAGCTGCTGTTGGTTCCACAGCAGGAGTTGACTCCCAGTCTGGTTTGCACTTTCCAGAGCATTTTTATATTGAGAAGAAACGAGTGAGAAAGAATATTTTTTCCCTTATGATTCTAATCTTGTCCAGCTCTTGAACTGTGAGCCAAGTCAGTGTTACCTGTGAACCCTCAGAGACAGAGGAAACATTTTCCAGGAGCAGCTTCCCCATCCCTGTCCCATCTTAGTGTCAAGTTTGTCCATTGGGGTTATCTGAGAGCAGTTAGGAGCTGCTTTTAATGAATCCCCCCAGCTCACAGATTTATTTTTTTAAACACTGCATTTTAAAAACTGGATTTGGTCATTCGAGATGCTTTTTTTTTTTCTTCTCTTGGACTGAGTTTGCATTTCTTTTCTAAAAAGGAAACACAAACCCAGAAACAAGTGGTTTCTTTGCTGTCCCTGAGGGCCATCAGAAACATGCAGGATTTGAGTGACAATCTCTCTCTGACACTGTCACAGCCCTCGTGTGGGGTCTGTTCCCCCTGGACCTGCTCTCACCCCAGTCCCTGGTTTTCATTCTGCATCCTGGTTAAGGCAGTGCCCCTCTCGAACTGCTGAGACCTGGTGGGCTGCCTTCCTTCACCTCCCCTCGGGATCTGAACCCTCCACCTGGAGCACATTTGGAACACAAAGATGTTCCCATCTGGGAACAGGGCTGACAGGCAAAGGGACACAAGGGACACGGGGCCCTGCATGGGACACAGCCACCCCAGGATCCCCTTCCTGGGATAAACCTGCTCCTGCTTTAGCACTGGCAGGAGCTGCCAGGAGTTTTCCAGACACTGCAGCCACAGGGATTTTTAAAGAGGGATATGGAGGGGCTTCACAGATCTGTGCACAGGATTAGCACAGGAGAAACTTTTCTCCCCATGGTCTCTCCTGGCCCCTGCCTGAAGGGAACCTGGCAGCCATGTGCTCCCCTTCCAGCCTGCATTTTGAGTGCTTTTCTCTGTTTGGGCTTGCGTGGGCCAATTACCAGCTCCATCCCCATGGAATGCTGCCCCTTTACAGTTCTCACTTCATCGATTTGGATGAAATCTCCCTGAAAATCCTGTCTCTTTCCTTGCTCTTTTTTTTTTTCCCTAATGCAGCCTGCTCTAATACCACACCAATCCTCCTTCAGATCCCTGCGTAGCCCATTAGTGTGTTTGTACTGTAAGATTTCCTTCCCTTCCCAGAATGCAGGAGAAATAATTTCACGGTGTTTTTCAGTCTCTGAATATTGACAGAGATGCTGCTGAAAGGGGCTCTCTGTTCCTGCTTGTACCTCTTCACACTTGAGCTCACACTCTTGTTATTCAGCACTTAACAGCTCCCCCCCTTCCCAGGATGGGTGCTAATTGGCTGAAATTAAGCGCAGAGAGATGAGATATCCTTCACACCCCATATTCATGCCCCCATCCCAACTTCTCAACCTGCTGGTATTCCAATTAATCCAGTTCAGTGCTCTAAATGGCTCCACATCGCTCCTGACCCCCTCTGCAGGTTTCCAGGCTCTCGGAGAGATGCTTCAGCAGCTCCCTGTGGGTTTTGTATATTTAATATTTTGCTAAATGCTGCCACTTCTTGCAGGTCTTGGGGTGAAGCGGTTTCATCCTTGCTCCTGTGTTCTGGATGCTCCTGTTCAGGGCTGGGTTAGTCACTTTTTTTGGAGGTCAACCCCCATCTTCCTACTGTTTCCAGGACATTCCCTGTCAGGAAACCTGGGCTGAAGCACAGTCCAAATCTGAAGCCTCTCCTGTCATTTCCTGGCTGTTCTTAGCAGGTCCTGCAGGTGCTTCAGATGTATCCAGAGGTGTGGCTGGAGCTGAGCTGCTGGTCTGGCCTGTGTGGCTGGAAAAGCTCAGGGGGAACATCACAAGAAGAAAAATCTTCCTGGCTCTTGATTCTCCAAACATGGTGGGGATTGTGGGGTTTGTTGCCACCCGTTTCGCTCATACCTGATTTCCCTTTGCAGCCCTTACCCCCCCCAACTTGCACTGTGAACCTTTCCAGGATGTTTTTGCAGATGAACTCTCGCTGGGTGAGTTCTGCATCTCAATTTCTCCCTCTCCCCCAAAAGGGCTGTAAGGAAATAATCTGTGTGCCAAATGTGAACATGGGGGAAGACAGAATGAGCTGCACTGAGGGATCTTTACTGAGGGCAAGAAAGAACCAGAACCAAAGATGATTTCTTGTCCTGACACAGATTCCTTTGGGAACCATGTGCACACCCCATAGATTTTCAGTTCCCAACATTAAACAAGCTAAAGAGCAGTGAGGATATGTCCACTGCAGAGGATCAGCCATGCCCTGTGTTTAGAGTCAGACTGGAGAGAAACACCACCCAGCATCCTTCACAGCTCTGCGCTGTCCCCACGCCAGCAGAACTCTTCTGAGAGACAGGAATCTTCCTCTGGTGCCCGAAGGTAACAGGGGAGGTCTGTGGCAGTGTGCCCCAAATCTCTGCAGAGCCCAGCTCGCTTCAGGCTCAGCTGAAAGCAGATCTCACCTTTTTCCATCCATATTCCAAGTGGTTCATCCAGCAGGGAGGCCCATTCCTCATGCAGATGATGCCGTGCCACCGAGTGCTCCCTCTCTCATATTTCACTCCTTTTGTTCGCCTGGGCTGCACTGGGAAGAGCTGCTCTCTAAGCCACGCTGCTGGAAAACCTCTTTTTTTGCCTCTGTTGTGCAGTCAATAATCTACTAAAATCAGAACTATCCGTTTGCCTTGTTCCTATTGGTCTGACTGTGCTGTTATTGAATCTCTCTGCCGAGCTCGCTGCTGGCTTTGATCTTTGTCGCCACAGCATCTGACTGTCACACAAATATATATGGAGGACGTGGTCTCCATGGCTTGGGAGATTTATCTCTCTCTGTTGGGCTGGTCAGTAGAGGAGGGAAAAAGAAAAAGACAGCAGCAAGGAGAGAGACAGATGGTGTGATATCCAGAGAAACTGAAAAGGCAGCTCGAGGATTGATAGGGGAGGAAAGGAGGAGGAGTGAGGGAGGGAAGCAGCTGGAGAAAAGCCTCTCAGGACTGAAGGGCTGATGGAGTGCCCTGCTCAGGGCTGGGAGCTGCAGAGCTGGACACTCCATGGGGGTGAGGAGGGCCCTGCCCAACCCTGAAGAGCTCGTTTAGAGGAAGGAGGAAAAGAGGAATTTCAGATGCCATCAGACACGTCTGAGGGGGCCGCTAATGAGATCACATGGGGTCAGAGACAGTGCGGGCAGTTTAAGGCAGCAGCTCCTTCCTGGGAAGCTGTTTAATCAAAAATATTGCATCTTGTCAGCAGCCAATGAAGCAAAGTTAAAATAGGCCCATTATTATGTAAATCCCTTGCTGGCCTGCTGGGAGAAGACAGGCCTGAGCTGGGCCAGGCCGCGGCTGCCGCTGTGCTCGCTGACAAACACGAGGTGCTGCCATCACCCCGTCCCCAGAGCAGCCCCTCCCTGCTCCTCATCCTCATCCTCATCCTCATCCTCATCCTCATCCTCATCCTCCCCACAGCACTGGTTCCTCACCCGGGCACCTCCAGCCCCTTGGCAGACAGGCACTGAGGGGCCTCTTTGTCTCCCTCAGAGCCAGCTCTGCCTGGCCATGTGGGATCTCTGAGGGGAAAATCCTCCCAGCCCTGCCTGGCCATGTGGGATCTCTGAGGGGAAAATCCTCCCAGCCCTGCCTGGCCGTGTGGGATCTCTGAGGGGAAAATCCTCCCAGCCCTGCCTGGCCATGTGGGATCTCTGAGGGAAAAATCCTCCCAGCTCTGCTCGGCCATGTGGGATCTCTGAGGGAAAAATCCTCCCAGCCCTGCTCAGCCGGGTGGGATCTCTGAGGGAAGGATGCCCTCCCAGCCCTGCTGTTGGTGAGGTTCTGTTGTTAGGTTCTGCTAAGCCAGCTCCTGAGGGGGATTTGTCCTGCTGTGCCCTTTTCTGCAGGCAGGGCTTGGACCCAGATGTTTCTATCCCATAGGAGAAGCTCAACCTCTGGATTATGGCTGCTCCCTCACCTCTCAGCATCTTTTGCTTCAGACACGCTCTTAAACTTCTTTTCTTCCTTGATTTTGGAAAAATACTCAGAAATAGGTTTCCTTTCCTGTTCCAAATCACTGAAGACTTGTTAGGTAATCTGTGGGTCAGGGGTTTTTTAGGTTGTAAGCTTCTTTCTAGTCTGTCACTTCTCATGCCCCGCCATCCTATGGAAAAGCAGCACGAACGCAATTAGCAGCCACATCTCAGCCTTTGTCACCTGTGCCAAGTCCCCGTGCTTGGCTGAGCTGCTGAGATAAGGTGTTGGCAGCTCAGGTAGTGAGATTCAGCCTCTGAGAAATCTCAGCACAGAGCATCCACAGCAGGGATGAGAGACAGCAGCATGAGAAGCATGGAAATGACAGGGAAACCCTGGCAGCCTGAGCTGCAGTGCTTTTTATCCCCTTCCAGGTTCCAAAACTATTCTAACAGCAGAATTTGCAGACCGCTCCTGATCCTTTTACAACCCCTGTAAAAGACAGAGCTCCAGTCCTGCTGGCTTTTATCAGGCCAGTTTGGGGAGAGGGTAACAAAATTTTATCAGCAGATGCCAAGAGCCTCCTAATAAAAATTCACATCCAGATCTTATCCAACTGAAATCCCACTAATCCAAGCAGAGGTTTCATGTCAGGTGTGATGGCTCCTGGCCCGATTCTGCTCCCATGCAGAGCAGAGGGTGGATTTTGCCTCTGCCAGCAAGAAAGAGGTTAACCCAGGCAGCAGGTTCTGAGCAGCTGGGAAGGATCAAGGAAAAGCTCTTTAGTGGAGGGCAGTTAGAGAAGAAAGCTGAGGAGCCTTTTTTTTCCAAAGGATATAGCTTTGGGAAGTCTAGGAAATTAGGCAGGACAGGTTTCCAGAAACAAATCCTCAGCAGGGAGCAAACTGAACTAGTTTCTGAGGCAATGCCAACGCCAGAGTGAACAGAGGAGCTAAACTTGCATACAAATTCTGTGCGTGCCTTTCATTCCCTATCCGTGTCTCTCCCCCCGCCTGCCAATGGCGCTCCCAGTTAATAACTTGATCTGTGAGATGAGTGGTAGAGGGAGGGAGCAGGGCACCGAGCTGGCAGAAAAGATCTCCATCATCTTCAACAGAGCCTTGGAGGACTCACAAGGCAGAGGATGATCAGAAGGGATCTGGGGATTAGAGAGGGGAAAAGTTGAGCTGTGCTGTGGCTGCAGAGACAGGCTGAGGGCACTGCAGGCACAGGGTCACGCTCCCTTCCTCTGGAACACAGCTGGGACACTGCTCTCAGTGCTGCACACCTCGTCAGGAGAGGGGTACTGACAAACTTGGGAAGTTCAACAACATTATTGGAACTACAGGGAGTTCAAAGGGTCTGATTAACAAGGAGAGATTTGAAACATCTAATTATGTACTGGTTGGCAAAGTAACAACTACGAGGGACAGGATAAGTGTCTGCATATTGAGAGAGGATAAATACCACAGATGGGTAATATTAATGTGCAGTGACTCAAGGGAAAGTCTTAATAAGAGGAGAAGTCTCTGTGGTTATCAGAAAATATTCTTACATCTGGTGCATTAGGCAGCAGTGTAGTTTACTATGGAGAGGGGTGAAATCAGCTGGGAATTGTAGATCTGGGGAAGCTGCAGCAGTGCAAAATATAATGAAGGAAACCATCCTGTGGTGGGCTGCAGGAGAACAAGGGCTGTGCATGTTCTTCTCCATTAATGTGTCAGTGTGAATCTTTTGCCACTTAGGTTCAATTTCAGTAACACATCTGTGTGACAAGGGACTTGGCTTTGTGTCAGATTTCCACTGGATGTCAAACAATTCCATGGATTTATGCCAGTCAAGTATTTGTTCCTGTTCCTTCAGCTTTCCCTCCACTCCCCAAGTGGATCCATCATTAAAATCACTCTGTGCTCTCCCAAGCTGGGAAGTTCAATGGAAGCCCAAACCTTGACGTGGTGACACAGTTTAATGAATCCCAGGGCTGGAAATAGCTCAGGCTGTTCTCCAAAGGTCTGGGCTCCCAAGGCATGGAAAAACCTTCAAAGGGGACTCACATTCCCCTTGCCCCACGGGTCCCTGGCCCAGCCACATGTAATTACAGCCACTTTGAGAGCGTGGCCAGTGCCTTGTGAGGTGGGGCCATCAGAAGGGCCAGGCCCTCACTGTGCTGAGGCCTGTGATCCTTTACAGCCTCTGCTATTCCCTTAAAAATCTTTGGGATATTTTAGCTCCTTCTGCAGCTCCCTTAAAGATAGGAGCCTCAGCATTGGCTAGGATGGTATGTGTCACACTTTGAGAGATAAAAAATAAAATAATAAAATTTTAAAAAATAATATAGTAAAATAATAAAAATAAAAAATTAAAATTATCAAATAATAATAAAGGGGCAACCCTGTGGTGGCTTTCCAGCTCTCTTAAAGACAGCTTGGCAGCTGTATGGAAAACAGCCATGTGAGAGGCATGTGCTCCACGAAGCAGAGCAGGGCTGCACACCAGAATTAGCACCAGCTGCTACCAAAGGCTCTGAACTCCAAGCTTTTATCTGCTTTGCATAGGAATTGGCAGCAGTGAATTTGGGTTTCCAGCCCTCAGCTGCAGTGGGAGGAGGCTGTAGCACGTTTTAAATTAATGGAGGGGTGGTGGGGGGGGATCAAATTAGGGCTTTATCAGCATAAAAGAACTTGAAATGCAAAGTTAAACTCAAAGACTAAGGGGCTGATTCTAATTCATCGAATATCCCCACTGCTCACAGTCCCTAATGAAAACATGTGTAACAAGCCTGCAGGGTTAATTTTACAGGAGAAAAAAAATTCCAATAAAGCTCCATGAGATTTTCACGTTAAATTAATGTAACGGATGCTTAAAAGCCTTTCTAATTAGGCATTGTTATTAACAGGAATGTCAGGTGAATGAAATCAACCCCTGGGCTGACATTTCGCTCCTATGAACTTCCAAGTTGGTGTTTAATCCCTCGCACGTGGCAGCTGCATTACAACGGGGTCGTGGCTTTTCCAAACATGTTCCTGAGCCACTCCAGCGTTTCCTGAGTGAGAATTTTGCCAAGCCAACCCTCCCTGCCGTGAAGCATTCACTGCTCTGTCAACCTGTTGGGAGGAAAACGATGTAAATAAAGCAACTGAGAGAAAAGAGGGGGGAAAAAAAACCAAAGAGGGAGAGAAGTGGCAACTTTGGGAGCTGAGATGAGCAGCTGTGTGATTCTTTTTCTGGAGACGTGTCCTCGAGGGACTGCCACAAGACGTCAGCTGTGCTGCCTTGTGGTGGGTGGAATCTGTCTGGCTTCAGCTGGATGTGTCTTCCAGAGGAAGCAGCTAAACGCGGATCAACACGCTTCCACGGGAGCTGGGGCTTCTCTTGGAACAGCACTCACCCACACGGGTGTCACAGGGATGCAGGGGCAAAACTGCCACCCTCCTGTGCCACTGCAGCTGCTGGAATGATGAATCTGGCAGCCACAAATCTTTCAGGCGTGGGAAGTTCTGTTTGCTTCCATGCAGGGTGCAGAGAGCTCCTGGCACTGCAGGCAAAGAGCCAAATGAGATTGGAAAGGATTAGGGTGAAGGGAAGAAGGGCACTTTTATTTCATTAGGAAGGGAAGCTGTGGCAAACAACTCACCCCGAATCCTCCTGGTGTTGCTGGTGGAACCAGGAGTCTGCTCAGGCCCTGCCAGTCCCTGACCTCGTGTCTGGTTCACAAGGTTGTTCCTCCTGTCAAGTCTCTGGATGTGCAGTCAGGGAGAACTGGAGGTGTCTTCAGCTCTATGGGACACCTGCTCCACACATCCCTGCTTGGTCAGCCACGCACGAAGCTCACACAGATCCTTCACAGCCAATTTTAGCAGCAGATGAGGATTCCTGAACAGGTTTTTATCCTTTCTTTCCAGCTCTGCATGCAGAGAGCTGAGAGATCCCAGCCCATTCCTATTCCTCTGTCTCAGCTGCAGCCCCTCTGTGCTTGTGCCCTTCCTCCAGCTCTCCCCACACAGGTGCTGGGTACAGGTGATGCTTTACTCAACTCTCTTAGGTCTTGGGAATCTCAGACTGACCACAGGAATCTCTGGGATTTCACTGCCTTTTTCACCTTCCCATTTCTGCAGGCTGCCCACAGTGGTCAGCTTCTTGTCTCTCTTCATTACTGTTTCACCACCAGCAGCCATTCCAATACTTTTGTCCCAGCTTGCTTGTGGCCCTCACCCTTTGGAGATGTGTTTCTACATCTCCCATCTGCATCTCACACAAACCCTTTTTCACCTCCCCTCAGCACTTGTTTGGAGCTAAAAATTCTCTGAGGAAAACAGTTGTTTCTGCTCAGTGTTTGGGCCTTAATTTCTCTCCTCATCAGAATCCTTTTAATTAATGCCTATAGGAATTTAATCTGTCTGCCTTGTTGATACCTCTGGCTGTCAGGTGCTGAAAGGAATGTTCAGAATCTTATCGGTGCACAAACATGCATTTCAGCTGGTCTTTGCTCCTGTGTTTGCCTAATGGCTTCTTTCAAGATTTCAGCCCTCATTTTTAATCTCCTGCCATAGCCAGTTCATTGGCAAGTTAAGGAATGCTGCAACAGGCCACCTCCATTTCCTTTGGCTGAGTTATGGATAAATTAAGCTGAGTAAAGAACACACCCTGCTCCTGGAGCCTCTTCCTCCTATTCCCAGGGCAGCTGCTCGTCCATGGGTCAGCTCTCACACCAAGCTGAGTGGTCACCAGAGGTTTTCTGATGTTTGTCTGCAAATTCCTGCAGGAATATCGGCATCCTCCCAGGATGCTGGTGCTCATCAGCAGGAGCAGAGCTGGGCTCGGAGGATTCCATGTTGCTTCACAGGAGTTGGGAGAGGAGAATGCATGGACATGAATTACTGGTTTGTTCCTGGACAAAGCTGGAGCACATTGGCAGGGAGAGGAGGGAGGCACAAAAGCCTAATGAATTTTCCAGAGGAAGGAGGCAGATAAATCTGCCCTCACAGAGGAGTCTGACAGGAAAACTCCATATCACTTGTTCTCTCTCACTGCCTTCTCTCTCTCCCGTCCCCCTTTTCCTGCCCTGTGCACACCTTAGGGTCCTTTTGCATCTTCTCCCAGTCCCTTCCAGCCTGCTGATCCCATCATACCACTTTTTTTCCCTCTGCCAGTCTCCTTCCAGCTCTTCTCCAGGGAATTGCTGAGCCTGACAGTGGAGCATGGAAGTGCCAGTGCTGGATGGTTCAGTGTTGGTCAGGGTTTTCCTACACTGTGTGGCTTTTGAACAGCATCCCTGTCCATGTGCACTCCTCCCACAGGGAGCTAGGTGGGATCCAGGGATCTCTGAGCTGGTTGTGGCTTATCCTGGTGCTCCTGGTGGGCTGGCTAAGAGGAATGTAAATGAATGTTGCAGCTCTCTCTCCAGGTACACAGTGATTTACACCAGGTGATGATGTGGCCTTGACTCCCACATCTTCACTGAGCCATTAGCACTGGAAAAGGCCTATTAATTTGGATATACTCCCCCTGGGGCACAAAGGCAGAAGAATTCCCTGCCTAGTCCTGTCTACTTATTTTTCTCATTTCATTTTTTGATGAGGTCTGCACGAGGAACCTCTCCTCAGAGCCAGCTGCCTGCTTGCTATGCACGAGGTATTGCGCTGCTCACAATCCGATTGCTTTCCTCACTGAAGGGCTCACACCTAATAAAGTTCATGGCCATTCTTAAACACAGCTTTGGAATAAGATACTGCTCTGTGCTGGGTCTAAGGAAATTCAAGGCAAACATTTTACAGATCATCAACACTGAAAATCTCCCCTGAGTAAGAAATAGTATTAGTTCCCCAAGTGGCCTCCTGCTCATGACTAACCATGGGTACACTGTTAAATCTCTTTCTGACTGAGGCTTCCAGCTAAGAGATGGAAGATTTCTCCTCCCAGCTTCACAGGGGTGTCAGGAGAGCAAAAAATGGGGTGCACTCAGATGCATCCAGCAAGGGCACAGCCTGAGCGTGCTGAACTTGGGCTGTGCTGTCACTGCTGCTGCTGGCACTGCTGCTGCTCACGACTGCTGCACCTTGTGTGCAGGTGGGAAGCTCAGAGAGAGGGGAAAGGGCTCCTGTGAGATCCAAACACAACGGGGAAGAGGCTGAACCCTACTCTCCCTCAGGATCAGCGGAGTCTGTTCCAGCCAGGCTGCTCCTTTTTGTCAAAGTTCTGACCTGTCCAAAAGGGCACCTGGTATTTTTAGAGCAGAGGAACCTGCAAGCAAAGGGGACAGACAATAAGTGACCTCAGCTTTCATTCACTTGCAGCCTGATGCTCTTATTCTCAATGCAAAGGTTTGTGTGCTCCAAAGCAGATCTAATAAAAACTCACCCTGCTTTGTCTAAGCCTTACCTAGAGAGGCTCTCAGCCCCAGCTGCTACCTGGGCTACAGAGAAAAGGGAGTCCATTAGCAGGAGGAGCAGCACACAGGCTGCCAAGTAACCCCTGCAGAGGGTCAGGAGTGCAGCTGAGTCCATTTCTTAAGGCTTTGATTCACTTTTGGAGTCTTTGGGTTTGCTTAGAGCTGGGGAGTGATGTTACAGTGCCCTGCAAGACTCCAGTGTGCACTGGGAGAGCAGCCTGAGCAAGCAGGGGCTCTGCAGCCACAGCAGTGCCTTTCCTGATGGTTTGGACATTATCTGCACATCTGCATGCTTTGAAGAGGCTCAGCTTGTGGCAATGTCCCTCACAGGTGCCACATTTTTCTTTCAGGTGTTGCAGAGCAAGGTGAGAGAGACACAGATCCGAGGGAAACTGCAGCCTGGCAAGGCTCAGGATGAAACTCAGGGCTGTCTCACTGCACTCCATGTTTTCCAAGGGACCTTTTCAATCTGTCTATTTCTTTCAAAATGATTTTGACAAATTGGAGAAATGGTTTGGAAGAAATTAGATGCAATTTAATAGAGATGAGTACAGGACTTTCCATCTAGGCAGACATGTTCTCATGCAGGATGCAGAAAAGCAATCCTCCAGGAAAGTCTGGGGCTCTTTTTTTGATCAGGAAGTGGATGAGAGATGCCAAGTTGCTGTGAAAAATGACAAACAGGAGAGTGTAGACAGAAGTAGCCCCAGCAGGTCATATAAAATAGAACTCCTGCTTGCCCAGAGCTCAGCTGGGTGGTGGATCCGGTTTTGGGCACTACTCATCCAGAAAGTTACAAAGCATTGGAAGAGAGTCCAGAGCAAGGAGGACTGACTGAAGATTGACAGGCATGGGCTGAGAAGGAAAATTGAGTAAACTGGGATGGTTTAGTCCAAAGGAGAGGAGTTCAAGCAAGACTGGAACAGTTCTGAAATGCAAAAAAGGCTGATGCAAAGAGAATGGGAATAATCACTTTTCCATGACCATGAAGCAGTCATCTAGCACTGGGCAGCTGCAGTGCTAATTAAACACTTAGAGGAGCCTTCCCAAAGGAAAAGAAAGAAAAATGTTGGACAGAAAGTGTCAGAAGGGGCAGGGCCTGCAAGATTGGCCTGGAGAGACAACAGCTGAAAATGGTCCAGCCACACCAGCTCTGTATGGGGACAGCAGGCTGGGCTGGGTAACTTCCTGAGGTACTTCCAGCCCTGGGATCCAGGCACCTCCAAGTGTGGCCTCACAGCTCAGTGGCATCACTTTGGACTTACTCAGCATCCCAGTTTTGCAGCCGAGTCAGGTTGTGAAGACACCACCACCACTTCAGAGCTCTGCTGCTCCTCCTTGACCCCCCTGCACAGCCTGTGAGCCCAGGAGTGTCTTCTTCATGTCCACAAAAATGTCCGAAAAGGCCAAGAAAACATTGCCATAAATAACAGCAGCTGTTCTGGCTCCATTTCCCCATCCTTGGTGTCCCATACTGGTGGTGCCAGCCCTGTTAGAAATTCTTGGTGCCAATCAGAAACTCTGAGAGGCTTCCTCCAGTCTCAGGTGGGAACAATCCCATGGCTACTCCCTGTGGCCATCAGCTTTTCTTTTGCACCGTGTGAGGATGATTTTCTGAGCTACCTGTGCCATATTCCTGCAAGGCTTTGCAGGAGTGGTGTGAATTTAATATCTGTATTAGCCCACAGTGAATAACCCAGAGCAGCCCTTGAAGGAACAGTGCTGGAGAACATTGCTCCATCTGCTCCAAGCACAACCTTCCTGTATCTTCCCCTTAAATGCCTGCTTCCCCCCGTTTAACAGAACAAGTAATTAACGATGTTAATTTTAATCTCATTTGCTAATGAAGGCAGCCTAATTGCACAATAATTGGCAGCAGCCTTAGCAGAAAACAGAAAATAAACCCTGCATATGTAATTCACTTTAACTTCTTTCTAATTGCCTCTCTGAAGGTTTTCCATCATCAATGGTGTCTTCAGGGGATTTTGGTAATAAAGAGAAGTATGGGACACAGGAGATGGTGTCACTGAGGGGAAGGAGCTGGAGTGATGGGCCAGTCCCCAGCTGGGAATTCCACATTTGGATTTCTAGACATGCCAGAGAGCTAGGATAGGGCTGGATTCAATCACCAGAGTTACATGGACTGTGGTTTGGCCAAAAAGTCACCTAAAGGATCTCTTGGACTCCTCATCCTTGTCCCAGCTCCCTGTTCTCTTGCACACCTTCCCAAGGCTCCAAACAGCAACCTTCCAAGGAGACTTGTTCTGCTGAAGTGTTTTTCTGTCTGATGTGCTCTTCTGAAGTCCCTTTGGTCTGCACATCTCAAGATGTTTCTGAGTCCTTCACTGATCATTCCTGAACACATCCAGGAATGGACCTGGATTTTTACAAAAAGGGGGAACTCAGGCCCAAAGGGGATCAGCAGTTTCTCCTGGAGCTCCCAGGGCTAGAGATGGGTGGCAACTCCCCCTGTTCCTACAGTTTTTAGCAGTTCTGGGAGGTGCTTCTGACAGTTGAGTGCTTTTTTTAATGGTCCCTTTGGACTGGCTCCATGTATTTGCTGCTCCTCTCAGGATTTCCATTCCCTTCTCTACCATCCACCAGCTCCTTCCCCAGTTCCACCTCAGTTCATTTGCTGCATTGTCTTCCTCTAATTAGCTCCTTCCTGAGTTGTTTCTTTCATCTGTGCAATTGAATAACAGCTGAAGCAAACGTTGGAAGAGGGAACGAGAGGAGGAGGCTCATTTGACTGGAAACAGCTGTCATTCCATGGCCCAGAGGGGCTGCTGGAGAATGGAGGAATGGGGGCTCTGTCCTTCCTCGCCCTTCCAGGCCAAGCTCTCGTTCTGGGGAGAGAGGGGGGACAGGAGACATTTGCTAAAGGACTCACCAGTGGGCAACTTGGAGGAATTGCACCGGCTGGAAATCCCAGCTGCTGCCTCCCAAAGGTTCCCTTGGTTCACATCTCTCCTAGCCTGCTGGCCTTTGAATGAAAACAGTCTAATTAGCACAGCTCATTATAATCAGTTGTCTCAGGCTGCTGAAGATGTGCAATGGAGGCTGATTCCTGAGTGCCCTCACAAGGTCTGGACTCGGGTGGTGCCAGTGGGATTTCTGGAGATCTCTGAAGGCAAAGGATGCTTTGTGGTCATCGTGGTGTCACCTGGGCTGGACAGCCCCCTTGTAAAGGATCCCTCGGGAGGGGAGTCACTGCCTCAGCCTGAACATGGAGGATTCAGAGGAATCCCCTTGGCTTTGAGTCACCTTAAGGATCAGATGTCCACCCCTCACACCCACCATCCTGGAGAGCCTGGGTAACCACAGGATTAAGCCGGGAGGAGAAGCTGGGTCTGGATTCTGTTTCTTTAGAGCAAAGGCACAGTTTGTGCATTCCCTGCTCAGGAGGCACAGGATGTTTCCTCCTCCCCAAACCTGCAGGAAATACTGGATAAATCTCTCATCTTCTCCCAGCAGTCCCTGCAGGATCTGCCCAGGCAGCTCTGTTGGCACCAGTGTCCCCATCAGCGGGCACTGCTGCCCTGCCCTGTTCTGGCAGAGATTCCTGCCAGCCTGCCAAGCACAAGGAAACTCCAGACTCACCGTGCTGAGCTGATCCAAACCCTGCCCTCAGATCAACACTTCCTGCAGGAGGCCTGGGATTTGGGAAATCACCGCTGAGAGCTGCTGTGCTCAGCCTTGGGTTCTTCCGCTGCTCCATCATCCTCCTTCCCTCCCTCCATCCCCGTGTCCTGGGATGGGCAGAGCTCCAAAGGGGAGCACAGGGCTCTGGTTTTAGTGACACTCTGAGCAGAGGTGGCAGCTCCCCAGTGGGCACCACCTCCCACACAATTCAAACAGCACGGGGGGCTGCTGCAAATCCGTGGGGAACACGGAGCCCCCGGAGCAGCGGGATCTGTTCCCTCACTGACGCACTCACAGTTGGGGACTGACATCTCAGGGGGAGGCCAAGCTTGGGCAGCTTTGGCAGATGCCAGAAAAACCCCAGGCCTGGTTTTTGTTTTTTTTTTTCTTGGTCTCCAGGGATTCTCCAGCATGCCAGCTTGCAGGCAGGACAGGAGGTGGGGACACAGCCTGGCACTGTTTGTCACTATCAGAAGGGGTCACTGCTGACAGATGTCCTCAGAGCTTTTAGAGCCCACAAAGCTGCTAAACACTAATTTTTTAAATGAAGTTGTCAACTGATCTGTGATTTGATTGTGCAATTGCAGCGTTCAGGATAAATCATGCAGAAAATTGTCTAATTAAACTAATAAGGAGTCCAAGGCAGGAGATGTTCTCTGGTTGTTGCCTTGGTCACAGGGGGAGGAGGAAAGACCCTTTTGGACAATTTTTTTTGCTCAAGACAGGGAAGAAAATGAGACTAATGTGTAATTTCACCCGGACCTTCCTGCAGTCTGGGATGCTGTGGTATCACAGATCTGTGCAGCTGGTGCAGAAACTTTGGCTCCCCATCTCTCATCCCTGGGTATTTTCCTGGTGAGGCCAGGCTGGGGTGTGGATAAGGGCAGGGAACATTAATTTTGGGGCTTGCCCGCCCAGCTGCCTGGTGGTGACTGAGGAAATACCATCCTCTGCATTTTCTACCTTGCTCATTTTCCCACTGTGTTCCCCGTGCCAGGAAGATGAGGGCTGGTGTGGATATCCTGGAGCAAAACATGTCTGATACATCTCTGACAAGGGATTTAGGCAGCAGCTAATTATCCCAGCCCAGGATTTGGACAGGATGGCAGCTCTGACACTCAGACTCTGTAAAAATCAGGAGCTTCACAGGCAACAGCTGCTCAGGACCTTGGGTTTGTGCTGCACATGAAAAACAACCACACAGGAGCCCTGTGCCAGTCCTGCCCTCTCTGTCCTAGCTCAGGGCTCACCAGGAGAAACCCCACTGCTGTCCCCAGCAGGGAAAAGCCTATTCCCAGGAGTGGGGTTAATATTCCCAGTGCTGAGTGTCACCTCCTGAGACACCTGCAGTCCCCTGCAGTGACACCAGCTGTGTGTGGTGGGGTTTGAGCCATGGGAAAATGCAAGGGGGATTCCAGGACGCTCGAATCTGTTTCATTCCCAACCTGCCCTCTCCAGCTGTTGCATTTCCATAACTGCTAAAAAATACAGGGACACATCTGGAGGGGACCTCCAGACCTCTGGAGGTTCACCAGTCTTCCCAGATGTTTTGTCCCTCTTTTTATTTGCTGGGTGTTAATTGCTTCTGGATTTTATTCTCAAAACTGCTGGGAAGGGCATTTTCAGAGCTGTGGGATGGACTGGCCCAGTTTGGGTTTGGCTCAGTGAGTGCAGTAATTTTGTCTGAGGGGCAGACAGGGAAGGGAAAATGAAGCAGAGGCTTCAACTGCTTCTGCCAGCATTGCAGAAACCTGAGGTTAACACCTTTCCTCCAGTGCAGCTTTTGAAAAACACATCATGGAATCCAAGACCTTTAGGATCATGGAGCCCCACCATTCCCCCAGCACTGAGCCACATCCTCAAGTGCCACATCACACATCTGTTCAATCCCTCCGGTGATGACAACTCCACCACTGCCCTGGGCAGCTGTGCCAGGGCTTGACAACCCTTTTAGCAAGGACATTTTTCCTACCATCCAATCTAAATTTCCCCTGGTACAACTCGAGGCTGTGTTCTCTTGTCCTATCACTGTTTTATGTAGTCTAGAGAGCAGGAAGAGCTGATTTTCTGCAGCAGGCACAGCACATGCTCTGGCAGGAGCGTGAAGAACCTGAGAAATGGGATCTGAGCAGGGTGGAAATAAAGGAGTGGGAGTCAGTAGCTGTCAAATCATGCCAAACGAAAAAGATTGTATTTTGGGTTTGCCTTGCATAAAGCATGTAGGATGGCCTGTAGCACATTTCTTTTCTCTCTTTTTCTCATCTCTCTCGACAATTTTTCATTTGGTCACCGAACTGAAAAATTCATCCTGTGCTCTGCTTTAAGTGGAATTCCATGTCAGAGAGTTTCTCGAGGAGCAGCAGTGGCAGGGATGTTGGTGGGGAAGGTGGCAAGAACAGCATTAATCCCAGCTCTGTGCTTTGGGCCTGAGAGAACTGTTAACTCACAATAACACCTCAGGGGATTATTGATTTTCAAAGTGACTGTCTTGTTTTTGACAGCATAATTTTGTCACTCCCTGGGTCATTTTACTTTCTAATGGGAAGAAAAGTCAGAGGATCAGACTGCTCTTTAATGGGCAAAGAGTTATCCAGCTATTTTGTGGCACTGGTACTCGTCAGAGTTGGGAGGCTGGTTGAAAGTCACACCTGTGCCAAGCAGGATTGGGTAAAGCCAGATCCTTCTGCTCCAAACCAGGATTAAGGTGTCAGTGCCCTCTGAAACCACATCAAGTGTCCACTGAAACATCCAGGATGGATTTGGTGGCAGCGGGAAACAGGTAAATTCCTGCCTGGAAGGCGAGGGAAATCTTTGTTTCAATCGCATCCCAGCTCTTCATCTCTCCAGTGAGAAACCAAGGCAAACAGAATATTCCTGCAGAACTGTTCCTCAGTTCTCATCCAGGAAGGAGCCTGAGCCATATTTGTGTGCTGGGAGAGGGCAGGGTCAGTCAGCAGCACTTACATCTCTTTTGCTGGTCAGCAGCTCTGTGCTGCTCCGTGTGCTGGGAATGTGCCGAGCCCGCTCCTCCTCCTCCTCCTTCTCTGCTCCAGCACCGATCCCGGCATGGAGAGGAGCTGGGAGGGAGGGGGGGGTACTCCCTGCTCTCCGGCATCCCCTGCTTGTGGGGAATTTCACCTCCCCTCCCCTCAGCAGCCCGGCTGTGCCTGATCTCCTGCGCAGCAGATCAGCTCTCCTGTAACCGATGCCTTCTGCCAAAGGCAGAGAATTGTCCCAGGAGCCTCTGGAGGAGGCGCAGCTGCTCTGGGTGCTCAAAATTCAGGAGCTCATTGCCCCGGCTTCAAAATCCACCTTTCTTCCTGAGAATCCCGTCTGAAAATGTTTCTTCACTTCTGTTTGAGTTAAAGATCATGGTCGAGAAGGGTTTTTTTAAACTTAGTTTAACATCAGGGTCAGTTTGACCTCCAGGCTGGGTTTATTTGTTGGTTTAGTTTACCTGGAGGCATTTCCTGCTGAGCACTTCACCTGCTGGCACATTTCTTGTTGAGATCCAATTAAAAATCTCCATTGGAAGAAAATGTAACATTGCAGGAGCTTCTCTGGGGTTCCTTGCTGGCATCCCTGCATCTCTAACTGTGCTCCACAGGAAAACATGTCCCATCCCACTGCCCCATGCCTGCTCCTTTTCCTCTGCTGCTTCTCCCCCCTTCCACCTACCTGTGACTTCCAAAGATGACCACAGCATTACAGAAACCTCTGATTTATTTGTGGGACAAGCAGAATGAAATATCCCACCCAGAATCAGGATCTTATCCAGTTAAAGGAAGGCCACTGGGTTGCTAGGACTGCCAGAGGATGCTCCTGTGGATAATGGAGCTTCATCTCCATGATATCCGGGGTAGGAGACTGGGCCAGGTGAGTGGGCAGACAGCTTCCCCAGAGTGTCAGAGCTGCTTAAAACTGCTGGCCTGAGTTATTGTCATTTTAAGGACTCAAACTGTAACTCTCCAGTTATCAACTTTCCTACTGTTTACTCCAGGATCTCGGGAGAAAGGGAATAGGTGTGGCTGGGGAGAGACCCTTGGCAGATAAGCTTCTAGCAGCTCATTATCTGCTGGGGAGATTTCAATGCCTGGGAAATATAAAGCTGCTAATTTGTATTTTAATATTCCTCCTGTGTCCCATCGGCAGTATAAATTAAGTAAATTCAATCAAAGGTTATCCCTTATCTATTGCCTGCCTGTGCCTTGCTGGGGAGCTGGATCAGCTACGGAGAGAGAGAGGCTGGGAATAGAAATCTGAGATCCCTCCCGATATATCAAAGTCAGACAAAGGGAGAGCATTGATCGCAGGCAGCCAGACAACAGCCTGGGCAAAAAAAAAAAAAAAAAAAAAAATTAAAAAAAGATGAAGAAGAAGCAGAAAGAACAATCCCTCTTTTCCCTTCCCTATCAGCATCTTGAGCTGTGAATTACAAGTGAATGAGAGCTGACTTATTCCTTTTTTGAGGGAGAAACTCACGCACAGGAGTCAGGGCAGCAGGAATTATGGCTCCCCTGGCCATCGTAGATTGGCCCCCCTGTGAGCCTGTAGTATTTTGTAGGACTGTTTATGGGGCTAACTTTAATGTCTTAATATATATGTGCAGTGTGCCAGAATTACAGCTGCAGGGGGAACCATAACTTGGAACTTCCTGACTTTCGTGCGTGTAAAACCTCAGCTGCAATGTTAATTTACTTGAGGATTTTTTTGGGTTGTTGTTGTTGCTGTAAGTTGTTCCCCTGCCCTAATTCTTTATGGATACAAAAAGGACAAGAAAGCAAAATGCTGGTTTGGTGCTGGAAATGATGGATTAGCACTGGTAATTCCAGGCAGGATGTGGCTGTTGGTGGAGGGGAGGTGGGAATTTCAAGGCCATGGCTCTGAAGAAGAAAAGGAGGCCTAGAGGTGTCAGAATGACAGGCACAGGATGGTTTAGGAGGGCTTGGTGTTGCTGGAACAATGTCAGGGTGTGGGAAGCAGCACTGGAAATTGCCCTCGCAGGGCCAGGCAGGTTGAGTTCTGCTCTCATGTTAAAGCCAGGAGAGCCTGGGCTCATTCCCACTGCCAGCACAGCTTTATGGCTCCACCTTGGTCAGCAGGAGCAGCCAGCCACAGAATCATTGAATCTTTGAGTTGTTTAGGCTGGAAAAGCACTCCAAGATCATCCAATCCAACCATTCCCCAGCGCTGCCAAGGCCACCGCTGAGCCATGTCCCCGAGTGCCACATCCATGTGTCTGTTCAATGCCTCCAGGAATGGGCACTCCATCACTGCTCTGGACAGCTGTGCCAGAGTCTGACCCCCCCCTTTTGGAGAAGGAATCCTCCTGGAAAAGTGAGGCAGAGCCTGCAGGTACCAGCAGTGAGCATGGTGAGGACAGTGAGGGCCTCCCCAGCCAACCAGGACAGGGCTGATTGTCCAGCACTGCCAGGCTTGGTTTAGTTTGAAGGCTGCACAACTTTTAAAGTCTTTTCTCTTCCTTTTCCTCATGAAAAAAAGCCACCATCAAGTCTGAAGTGAAGAAACTGTTGCCTTGAATGATGTCCCCAGTTTCCTGTGCCTCCATCTCATGCTGCTTCCCTAATGACTTGATCAGGGTGATGGCTCTTCTCTGCTCAGCTGAATCTCTCCATCTCACTCACTGGCACCTCTGAGCTTTAAGGTCTCTAATTCTGTGTTGAAAGCACTTGAAATCAGTTCAAAAGCTCGGAGGGAGCGAGGGCAGGCAGACTGACGGACAGACAGAGTGCCACACTCAGTTTGATTGCTCCAGTTTTATTTCCAGCAGCACCCTGAATGGAAAAAATCAAGGCCAATATGATTTTTGAAGGGGGGGAAAAAGGATAAAATCGAGTTAAAGGAAAACAGGAGTGAGAAATTTCAGCTCTCCTGAAAACACATTTTTCTTCCAGGGGCCAGAACATGTCTCTGTTGGAGACTACACAGGAGGAGCAGGTGCAGGGCAGGTCTGATTGGGCTGGCTTGAGGGGCTCCTTGTGGCTGTCTGGTGCACAGAGCTGTTCTTTCCACCCCTGCCAGGCACAGCCTGTGCTGTCCAACCAGCAGAACACGGCCCTCAAACCAGGGTACACAGGTGCTGCATGCTCTAAGAGGCTTACAAGAAACCCTTTTCCCCCTAGAAGCATCACACCCTGCTCCCATCCCTGCCCAGACTGATTTATAATCAATAACCTCAAAATCCTGATGCCTTCCTCATGCTGTTGAAAGCAACAGAGTTACCCCAAGAAGCTATTTTGCCCTCCTGCACCTAGAAATGCAGCAGAGAGAAAGAAATCCCAGAAATCCAAACCGTGCTGCCTGCCAGAAAAATAACCCCATCTCTGCTCTCCCCAAACTACTCACAGTGCTGAGTGTTTGCTGCCTGCCTCTGACTCCCCCTCTGGCTAAAACCATGCAGAAGGAGCGAGCCATTTGCCTAAAGCCAGCCCTTCCTCCTCTCCACAGGGATCAGGGGGGCTGAGAGGTGCCTGTGCTGCCCCAGAGCCTTTGGCAAGCACAGCACAGCCCTGCCCAAGTTTGCAGGTCGTTTTCCCCAAGGCTGGTGTAGCATTAAGTTCTTATATCCAAAAGCAGCCTTTCAAATTGCTGCCTGGTGTGTTACATAAATCCTCCCCAGGATCCTCAGAGACTGCAAGCAATTACACTGAGGTGCTGAGGAAGCAAGTGAGAGCTCAAAGAAAGGTTAAGAGAAGAGGAGGAGGTGGGGGGGGGAAAGAAAGAAGGAACAACAAAAATCCCAGCCCTGGTAGCAGCTTGGAGTGGGAGGGAGGCCACAAAAGACAAGGCTGTGTGACTTGTGTGGAAATTGCTGCATCTTGGCCCATTCCAAGCAGGGCCCAGGGGAATATCACCCATCTGCCAACAGTGGTACAGTTTGGTGATGATCTGGGATGTTCATTTATGGCCTAAAATAGGAGAAACTGCTGAAGGCAGAGCCCAGAGATGGTTCTAGAATCCATTCTCTTGAAGGCATTACATGGGTGCCCCACAGTCAAGGGCATCCCCCTCTGTGCAGACCTCCTGGGTGTGTGGGCATGCAGGAGAGCTCTGGGAAGGGCCCCTCTCTCCCTCTCACCTTGTCCTGCAGCAAGAAACAGCAGCAGCCAACATCTGATACCTCCCAGCCAGCGGGAAGCACAAGAGACTTCCCTGGAGAGCAGCTCCAAGCTGAGACTGCCCTGCTCCATCCCTGTCCTGGAGCCCTTCCAAGGTCCACCTGCAGCCTGGGGTGGAGTGAGCACCAGGATGCAGAGATTGGGTTGAAGGACAGAGTTGGAAGTGCTGGAATTCCCTGGGGCTGATGTCCAGCCGTGTCCCTGGAGCTCGAGCAGCCGCTGCCCTTCGGGTCTGGCTCACCCAGAGCCAAGCTGAGCCTGGTTCCAAGGCCTTCCAGGCATCTGCAAATGGGAGCTTGTTGTATTGCACTAAATAGTTATTTAATTGTTTGCACTGGCTATGCAGACAGGCACAGATTCTTACAGGATTCTTACAGGAGCTGTTGCCTTCCCTGCCTTCCCATTTCCCCCCAGGGCGATCATCTCCATTAGTGAGCATCTCCAAAGTGCTTGCAGAGCAGTGTGTGGAGCTGCTGGCTGGGAGCTTCCCCTCACTTGATGCACAAGTGCTGTATTCCCAGGGCTGCCCTGTGCCTAATGCAGCCAGTACTGCCTTCTTCCCTCATGTTTTGCTCTCCCTCAGTCCCATAATGTCTCTGTCATATTTTCTGGAGAAATCCCTTCGCCAGGGTTTCTTCTCCTAGGAAGCTGAGAAGCATCAGAAAAAAAATGAAAACAATCATTATCTGATTTGCTTCTCCTGTGTTTTGCTGCTTTAAAATCTAGTTTAGACATTGCTTACCAGCTGGTCATTGTTTGATTGGTTTCATGTGAATTGTTTTAACTTAATGATCAATCACAGCCAGCAGTGTCAGGACTGGAAAGAGTCACAAGTTTTTCATTAATATCTTGTTTAGCCTTCAGTAAGTACCCTTTCTCTATTCTTTAATATAGTTTAGTATAGTATTCTTTAATATAATATAGTAACATAAAATAATAAATTAGCCTTCTAAAAACATGGAGTCAGATTCATCTTTCCTCCCCATGATGGGGGACCCTGAAAATATCACACCATAATGTTGTGATCCCTCACCACCCGACAGCTCCAGTGCTGGCTAAAGGTAACTTTTGGGGGAAGGGGGGTTGGGGTTGAAGTGAATCCATCAAAAGCAGGGTTGCCTGAGTTCCTGGTGCAGGAACAGATGCATTTCCCTAATAGGCACGGGCATGGATTTCACTGCCAGCCAGCTGCATTAAGGAAATGGATGGCAGATCCTGGAGACATCTGAGCTCTGGGTGGAGAAGCTTTAATCCAGGGCCACAGTCCTGGCCAATGTGTCACTGTCTGGTCAGAGGATGCAATAATAACTATCTCTCTTAGCTGTGCCCTGGAGGCTCAGCAGCTCCTGCTAACCTGCCCTTATCAGCAGTGGAAGCTGGAACAGTCAGGCAGGAGCAAGGAAGGAGCCCACGAGTTAATCCACAGCAGCTCAGGCCAGACTGCCACACACCAGCACCTCTGAGGGATCCCTGGCAGGCAGCACAGGCAGGCTGTGGACAACTGAATTAGCAAAACATCTGGAATCCTTCCAGAGGGGTGCCAGGGAGCTGCAGGGCTGCTGGATGCTGCTCAGAGAGGGTGGCTGATCCCTCCAAACCACCCCAGGGAGCAGCACTGACTCAGGGTTTTTTCTCTCTTCAGGTCTAAACTGGGTAAAACCTCCACCTTTGGACCTCCAGGTAGGTCCCAGCACAGCCCTGTGCTCGTGGCTGTGTCCCCAGGACCCTCACTTCCCTATTGTAGCTGGTTCCCATTGGATACCAGGCCCTTTCCCTATTTCTTTTCCAGGTGGGTGTAGCCTGCAGAGCTGCCTGGCTACTCCTCAGCACAAGGAGCTGAAGAGGATAAAGCAAATCTGAGTAAAATAGAAGGAAAATGAGAATCTCTGGGCCACTGACATCTTTCCTGCTATCTCCAAGCATCTTTGAAAGACTTTTCCTTCCTTTGACAGAGCCAGCCAGCTCTTCATCTGGGAACTGCACGAGTCTCAGGCAGCTTCAAAGCTGCATGGCTGCATTCACATTCCCAGCTGCGAGGACTTTTAGAGTCTATATTTAGGCTTTTCCATAGGACAAGGGACAGGCAGCATGGGTTCTGCTGAAGGAAATTATGTTTCTCTGACCCGCTTAAATCCTTTGGATGAGTTAAGAGACCAGTGGATAAAAGGGAATGAGAGAGTATATATACACACACTCCTTTTGAATTTCAAAAGCCTTTTTGGATAAAGACCCTGACAGAGAGCTATCAAGGCATAATGGTGACCAGGGGGTGTGAGTTAAAATCCCTGTGATAGATTAATGCTGGTGGAGAGAATGGGAAGAAATGGGCAATTCTCAGCAGGAGAAATTGTGATTGTCAGGGGGATGTTGCATGAGAATATTGCTCAGTCCATTTCCCCCAGGTTGTGGCCAGGGCTGAGCAGAGAGGTGAGTGTGCTGATGACACATTTGGTGTTTGTTTTCTTCCCCAGTGCTGCCCGCTGTCCTGATTTCCACCTCTGACTGAAGCTGGCCCAGCTCTGCTGCCAAGAAGTGCCTCTGATTTGCACTCCAGGCCCTTTTGTTCACAGGCAGAGAGGGAAGCAGACTGGAGAGGGCTCTGGAATGCTCATTCCCAGCTGCCCACATTCCCCAGCACGCAGGGCTGCCTCGCTGGCACATCCTGCTGCCATATGTCCCTAGTCCGGGGCTGTGGCCGCCAGTGCCCGTGTCAGGAGAGCTCCCCAGCACAGGAGAAGGGGCTCTAATTAGTCTGCAGGCCTGGCAGGATGTTGGGAGAAGGGAGTTAATTAGCAAGATGCATTTGGACACCTCTTCAGGGAAGGGCTACACCTTTTACTCTGATTTTCTCTGTTTCCCACCATCCCTGTGACTGTGTCTGCCATTGATGTCCTGCTCTTCCTCTCTTGTCCGTAGCTCCTGCTGCTCCAGCCGTGGCAGCACACTTGGGATCACACTTTTCCTGCTTCCCATGCTCCATGGTGTGGGATTAACATTCTCTGAATCTGAGAGAAGCAGAGAGAAGAATGATGAAAACAATCCTTGTCTCATTGGCTGCTCCTGTGTTGTGCCAAAGCAGAATGCAGCATGGAGATTGTTTACCCACAGTGAGGGTGGTTTGTTTCCTTGGCCTGTCAGGGCCAGGCACGTGTGCAGGCTGTGGGTCAGCAGACAGCCACAAGGTTCTGGGCAGCTGAGTTGGGTTGGGTGCTTGTGCAGATTCAGGTTAGATGTAGTGTAATATAATATAGGCTAATAGAGTGTAATAAAGTCATTAATTAGCCTTCTGATATCCGTGGAGTCAGATGCATCACTTTCTCCCCATCGTTGGGGTTGCTCTGATTCTGATACCATGGGCCAGGCTGTGCTGACAGAACAGATTTGCTATTTTAGAAAAGCTGCAGTGGGAGTCAATCTTAGCCCTTTTCTCCTCCATCTCTTCTCTACTGCCCTCACAGCCAAAGTCAGTGGAATGTTTAATGTTTGGACTTCTGCTTCCATGGATGACTTCCTCCTCTGCCCCCCAAACGCTCGTCACCTTAACTCAGCTGTGCTCAGAGCTGAGCTCACAAGTCCTGCTGAGACTTTCTGCCTCTGCTCCCTGCTCCAGCCCCTCACCCACTCTCCCTCTTCTGTCCCCCCACTGGAATGGTGGTTAAATTGGATTAGAGTAATTAACTTTTGGTCACACTTTTCAGTGAGCAGTCAGGAGGGAAAAAAAAGAAGGGAAGTTAATTGAGATGAAAGGAGACAACGTCAAGCAAGGAGTTCTGCTTAATTGGTGTTGGTGATGCCCAGGGAAGCGTTGCAGTGTTTGCAGTGGGCATGGAAAAATTCTGACATCTTCTTCATTACCCTGTGTCATATTTTGCTCTGCTTTTTGGGGAAGGGGATTGTTTGTCTTGAATTACCTTGTTTTTCTTCCCAAATTTCCTCTTTCCCTTGTTGAAAATGACACAGCTTCAGCTACACCGTGTGAATGTAAATTGGACAAATGTTTTTGGCTTGGTGGGCTCCAAACCCTGTCATGAACATGTGGGTGCTGTCTGCTCTGAGAAGCCTTTGTGGAGATGTTCCCATTCCCTGTAAACAAGGATTTGGCCTCACCTCCCACGGCAGCTCCCAGCCCCTGTGACATTTCGATCTGCTCCAGGATTTATGGGAGGGAAGATCATGCCTCATCTGTTAAATGAAATGCCTCAGATAAGGCATTTCCATTTATTAAGGCAGTTATTATATTATAATTAAGCACCAGTTGCTGGCAGAAAACATATTTATGGAGGTTTAACCATGCAGCCTGAGAGAGATAAATAGAGGCTGTGGAAGTGCCTGGGGTTTTTCACTCTCAGGGAGAGGCATGACCTGGAGCTCAGGACACTTTCATGGCCAACAGCTGGGTGGGAACTGTTGAAAATTGAATGATTTTGTTTCAGCAAGGGGACCTGGAGCTGAGAAAAGACACCTTCCAAAGCCATGGCAGCCTGGTTTCTGAGGGCTCACTCTGAGGCAGGTGTCCCCTTCACCCTCCTGCTCCTGCTGAAGGATTAGAGGTCCTGGGTGCTGCATGACAGAAAGCTTCACTCCCAAGAGATGGAAAACTTCCCCTCCTTTTCCAAGAGTTATGCTGGAATCCTGCTCAGAAATCCCTGCCCTCCTTCAGGGCTGTTCTGGCTTTCACTTCTCTGCTGCAGTAGCTGGGGGAGGGGGCAAAGGGAGCATGGAGAAACGGGGGGAATGTGAATAGGAAAGCTCTCTGAAGCTTGGTATTAGGCAGGGATTTGGGAAGGTTGGAAAGGTATAAACAGGACTTGAGAGAAGCATTTTCTCTGGGATTAAGACCAGAGTCCATCTCAGTGTGGTTTTTGGAACTGCCTGGAGGCTGTGTAACACAGCAGCCTCAAAGAGGAGAGCCAGAGGGAGCAGGGAATTAATGGGGCTTCTCCCCGTGCCCTGCCTGTCCTGCTGCATCCTGGCCTGGCAAGAACTCAGGAGGAGCAATTAATGTGGGAGAGGTCACAGACAGCTTGGCTCCTAACTGGGCACATCTAAGTCCATTTTATGCTCAACCAGTGTCCAGGTGTTTCCTCCTGTTCACATCCAGAATAGGGGGCGGTGGGGGGAATGTCCTGGAGATGGGAATGGACTTGGGAGCCCCTGGAGCAAAGAGGAGATGGAGAATCAGCTGCTCCAAATTACAGGTCAGCCCAACTGGGTAGGAACTGATCCACTTGGCTGGGTTACAGCAGTTGTGGACTGGACATCTTCCACTTTCCCTTCCACTGAGGGTTTTAAACCCTCATTTCCCCTCCTCCAGTGTCACCATGATATTTTCTGAAAAATCCCTTCATCAGGATTTCTTCTCCTGGGAAGTTGAGAAGCCTCAGAGAAAAATGTAAATAATAATGATCTGATTGCCTCTCCTGTGTTTTGCTGCTTTGGAATGCGGTCTGGAGATTGTTTACCAAGAGGTGCATGTTGGATTGGTTCCATGTGAATTGTTTTAACTTAATGACCAATCACAGCCAGCTGTGATGGACTCTGAGGAGTCAGTCAAGAACTTTCATCATCATTCTTGTTAAGCCTTCTGTCTGCATTCTTCTCTTTCTTTAGTATAGTTTTAGTATAGCATTCCTTTATATAATATATCATAAAATAATAAATCAGCCTTCTGAGAACATGGAGTCAGATTCTCATCTCTCACCTCGTCCTGGGGACCTCACAGACACCACACCTCAGAGCACTTTCTCCCCTTCTCCCCCTCCTGGCTGCAGCGTTTTTTCAGCACATAGTTAAACCCAATAAAAGAATCATTATTGCTGCAATTATTTCCAAACAGATTAAATATCTGCCACGCTCCCAGTCCCAGTATAAAACAGGAGGAGCCATAAACTACCTCAGTGCATAAAAACAGGGAGGGGAGAAGGGAAGGATGACATTTCATCTGGCTTCCTCATGGGCCCGTGTAGTTACTGGGAACATTTGCATATTTTTAATGCAGTGCCTCTTTAATAAATTCCTCCCTCCAGACACATTAAAAATGGGGCTCTTGCCTGAGCTTCAGGATAAGGAGTGCTGGCAACTCCAGACTCTGGGATCAGCCACAGAGGGGATGTCTGTGGGATCTGGGAGGGAAGGAGAGCAGGGAAGGGAAGGTCAGCACATCCCATCACTTTTTTTTGTGTGTGTACACCATCAGCAAACGCCATCTGTTTAATTTTTGACCTTTTTGTTGTCTGACCTCATTTGAACTTCTCTGGAATTCTCCAGGGTAATACAGTTTCTTTGCATTCAGGGGCAGGATTATTTGCTATTAAATTGGAATTCAGGGAAGAAGGAGACTTAAATTCTTCTCCTGACCTTGTAATCTGCTGGGCAGTAAAAGTATTGCCTCTAATTACAGGGTTTTCTCTCTTTTTTTTTCTTTTGGCTCGAGTTCAGGCCAGACCCCAAACTTGCTCTTTAAGCCTCTTATGGCAAATACCTCTTTTCTGAGAACAGGCTGGGCTCTGGTGTGCCTGCAGAGCCACCATGTCCAGCCACGCTGCTGCCTGTGGGCCTGGAATATTCAGGGAAGAGGGAAACCAGCCTGGGTAAACATCTGGAGCTCGACAGTGACTCCCACACAATGCCAACACGGCTGGACTAATCCAAGCCCTTCAGGGCCCTGCTGGAGGGATCCACACATGGAGCAGAGGTCAGTCAGGTCCCTCACCCTGCCACAGGCTCCCACCTGGAGCTCCAAAGGATCTCCTTGGCTTCTGTCTCCCTGATTCCTCTTTTCTTCTCTTTATCACCTTTTCTCACCCCTGTGGGGAGCCCAGGGAGAGGTTTATGGCAGTGTGAGGGTGGGATGAGGTCCAGCTGTGACTCCAGCCAGTGTAGCTGTTCCTCCTCTGCAGCTCCCAATGGATGAGGATGGTTCTTCTGGAACTTCTGGTGGTTTTTCCCTAGGAAATAGTTAATTTCCTGACCACTGCCATCTCTCCACAGAAAGGCTGTGTTCACTTTTCTCCCAGAACACCTGGAAAGTGGAAGATGTCCAGTCCACAGCTGCTGTAACCCAGCCAAGGGGATCAGTTCCTATCCAGGTGGGCTGACCTGCAGTTTGGAGCAGCTGATTCTCCATCTCCTCTTTGCTCCAGGGGCTCCCAAGTCCATTCCCATCTCCAGGACATTGCAACTGCTACTCCTGGCTCCTGAGGAGGGGGGAACCTGTGGTACATCCCAAGGGAGGATGTCCACAGTGAGCTCCACCTCTCCTGGAGCATTCCAGCATCCTCAGGGAACTTCAGCACCTTGAGATTGGCTCGAAACCCCACAAATTCTCAGAGAGCTTCTTTCCAGCTCCTGGCCAGCTCCAATGCCCTGTCAGGGAGATGTAATAAACCAAGAGGAGAATATTTTGGGTGGGTGTAGCTGTGCCTGGCAGGCTGAAGGCACAGAGGGTGCATCTCCAATCAAGAATAAGAGGAGTTTTTAGTTAATGCACTCCAGAAGTGGCTTCCACAGCACCTCCACTGACTATTTTATCAGCAGAACAGAGCACAGGAGAAATTGTAGATGAAACAAATACAGAAAATACATTAAGAGAGTAAGTAATGAGATCTGGGTGAAATTGCATCTTATGAAAAAGTAATCTGCAGCTTAGTGTGCAAGGAGGAGGAATTTGATGGAATAGAGGGGCTCTCAAGGAAGGAATGAAGGAGCACATTACAAACAGACAAAGACAGCCAGGTGTGTTGTGGAACGCAGGGAAGCAGTTAAATTAGGATGTAATGGAAAAGGTTATTTTAATATTCTCTTTTATGGATATCTGTGTCAATATTATCTCAGGGAAAAAGAGAGTGAGGGAGGAGGAAAGGGGGGTGTAGTTGTGAAAAAGGCAAATAAATGGCAGCATGTACAAGTTCTGGGGTCCTTTCATCAGAAGGAGCACAGACACGAGGGGCAGATCTGGCTGGTGGCATCCTGGGGGGACACAGAGGCCACAGGGTCTGCAGGCACAAACATTTCCCTGCCCACTCCTAATGGGAAGGGGCAGCCTGAGCTTCCCAGATCCAGGGCTTGTGTCTGGCTGGGATGGGGGAAGTGATCCCCTGCAGGATGGGGTTGTTTGGAGGTGTCTCATGGCCCAGCAAAGCCTTCTCCTTCAGGGAAACCTTCTCCTTTCAGTTTTTGGGATTTTCCTGCAGCTGGGTTTTTTGGGGGGGTTTGTCCCAGGGCCACTGGGACAGGATGGGGAGAGTGGCACACAGGGACCTGTTCTTAACAGGGATTTTCCAACTTGAGGCTGCTGGAGATGCCTTTCCTTTAACCATGCCAATCTCCAATCCAAGGCAGCCCCCTGGGCTCTCTCTCCAGGCCTTGGAGAGGCACAATCACCTTCTCCAGGGGTTTTGTCACCCCCTCCTCAAATTCACTGTCAACACCTCTGCTTTAGCTGCAGAGGGGGTCAAAGATCATCGATTTGGGGCCTTAAATGACTGACCCAGGATTTGTCTGGGCAGGTGCTGAGGCAGAAACAGCCCAAATTCAGCCTCGTGTCCCCCACAGCTGCATCCCCCATCCCCTGACACGGCCTCTCCCATCCTGTGGCCGAGGCTTCCCCCTGGCAGGTGACACTTCACACACCTGGCACTTATTAGCCCCCCCCTGAGCCAGCCCTAATTAATTATTTGCCTCATTAGACAGAGAGTTGAGGCCTTGTTGACTTGCTGAGGTCACTGAGGAGCCCCTGTAAGCTGATCCTTCTGGTTTTTGCCCTCCTTTTTGCAGGAAGCTGGAAATGCTGAAGCTGAGGAGCTGTTTAGGACATGAGGCAGTTGGAAAATGCCACTTGTGTCCCTCATTAATGAGGAACTGAGCAGAAATCTGGGCATTAGTGCCATACTGACAGGATTTGCCATTCCTATGTGTTGAGCTCTGTCCCCTCCTCCAAAAATCTTGGAGTGGGAGTATCTCCTGCCCCTGGGGCTTTCTGGAGAGACAAGAAATCTCAATTTCAAGTGTTCCAGGCAGCAGCCAAGGCTCCCCCAGCTCTTTGCTGCCTACAGAAGGAGGCAAGGCTGGATTCATTTGGTCCAGAGTGGAATTTTTTGCTAACTAAAGTCTGATGAGCTCATTTCCTACCTGCTCTGCAATCTGACTCCAACACCTGCCGTTCCCAAACAAGCTGGGAAATGAATTCATTTCAGCCCGAGCCAGAGTGGGCGATTTTCTTTTGTAGTTTTGAATTTTTAGTGGCTGGAGAAATCAGCAATGATTTCATTTGGGACTGAAGGAAGTGCTTTGTTTGATATCAAATGAGGAGTGGGAGGGTTTTACCCTTTTGAGTATGGCCAGGTATAATGGGAGTCCGTGTGAGACTGGAATGAGCCCTGTGAGCTGAGGAACTGCAGTGCTTCCTATGAAAAATGTCACATGAAAGTGTTTCAGACTGGGGGTGGAGGGCAATATTGCTCTCTGCTGTGGCTTTTTTAACTGAATATTGCAATGCAGATAAATCTGAGGGGGTTTTTTGAGCCCAGCCTTCGTGCCAGTGTCACCCAGCTCAGGTGGGGACAAAGACCTGAGTTAAAGGTGCCTGACCCAAGATTTAGTACCCAAAGGGGTTTCTTTCACTCCTGCCACTGACAGCTCTGCCCTGCCTTAGCACCATCTCCAAACCTCCTTCTTGGAGGCAGGACACCCTCCTGAGCTCTTCCAGTTTCTTCTCATGCCTGGTGTTTGCACAGCTCCATCCTTGACAGCTCCTCCTGCTTTCTCCCTGAATTGAACCACGTTGCATCCACTCAACACTGCTGGAGCCCCCCAAAAAAGAGATAAATAAAAGGAAGCTTTTTAAAAAAGCCTTCTCACCTGGACACCTTTGTTCCTGCCTCAGTGAAAAAGAGGACAGTGTTTTCATAGGCAGGGCTGTTGAAATGAATGCAGATGAAATGGTTCAGTGTAATTAATTAAATGATCTCCAGCACCTCAGGAGGATCAGCAGCGTGCAGAGGACATAATTGGGTGTACACTGGCTGAATACATCATCACACACACACGTGCAGGCTGAGTGCCAGGCCCAGCCACTCCAATCCAGCAGAGTTTGGGAGAGCCCAAGGCAGGGCTGCCTTCCCTGGGATGAGCTTGGAGCTGCCAGGAATCACCAGATCTGTGCCAGGTGGACACAGATTTGCTGGGATGCGTTCGGGATGTGCAGGAATCACCTGTGCAGCAGCACAGGCAGGGATTGTTTGCCCCTTCTGGAGCAGTTTCTCTCCGTGGTGCTGATTACCAAGTACCAAAGCAGTGCTTTGTAATTTTGCCTTATTTATTCCCTTTTCTAAACCCACTCTGGAGTGAAGGAATTCAGTGCTGGCAGGATTGAGCTGCTCTCAGCTCCTGCCTTCTCTGGGGGGCTGACCCAGAACTTGCTGTGACTAAAAGATCTGTCAGCTAATTCCATTGAATTTTAGCCTGCACCACGCAGGGTCAAGGCAGATCACAAAAAAAATGCAGAGTTGTGAAGGAGGACAGCCAGGCACTCACAAAGAAAAAGTGCTTTAAACATTCAAGGAGAAAAGTGGCCAAGGAAAATAATTTTCAAAGGTCCCTCCGTGAAGGCTGTGATGGGGAAGCAGCACAATGCCCAACGTGTCTGGCAGCACAAAAGCTGCTCTGGGAGGGAGCACAACGAACTGCCTGGTGATTAAACTTCCCAAATCACTGTTGGAGGGGAAGAGAATAACTGGAAATAAATCGGTATCAAATTTCCTTTTTCCTGCTTGCCACAGGGAAGAGGGAAAATAACTTGGAGGGCTCAGAACTGCAGTGCTGGGCCATGGGCACCTGAGGCAGATGTTTAGGCTGGAATGTCCCTGAGGCCACTAAAAACCTGAATATTTTGCAGGCCTGGGCCGGGAAGCTTTGAAAGGATCCCCTTTTCCAACACATCTCCTGAAAACCAAGTTCAGGAATGCCCTTGTGGCATGTTTTCCACTTTGGAAAAATATAGGTTTTCCTCCTCTCCTGCCTGTTCTGTGACTGTCACCTTCCCCTGTCCCCCCCCCTCTCCTGCCATCCAGCAAATCATCTCCTTTGGCTCCTTCTCCAAGCTTCTCCGTGCATGTCACAGAATCCACAAGATCTGAAGAGGGGGAGGAAGGGGAAAAACACAGCAGTAAGAACCCAGTTTATTATTTATAATGCTCAGCTGTAAGCAATAAACACAGGCAGGGAATGTAAATTCTGCCACTTCCTTACCCTCTCTCTATAATTCCCTGGTAAATTCACATCATTCACTGTCAGCCTTAATGTGCCTCTATTTGTCTGAGCTCCCCATTTCTCTGGGACTTTTTTTTTTCCTGATGAAATAATATCTCCATGTGTAGTTCCCTTCCTCTATCCTTAGACTTGTAAATTAAATTAATTTCAAATTCAAAGGGGTAATATCCTGCTAAAATGATCTGCTGTATCATTGCAGGTCATGGTGTTGAACTGTAAAATAAAAGCCTGTTTATAACTTATCATTTACAAGGCTTTCTTCTCCCAGAAACTACCACTGTGATGGAGAGAGCTGCCTGAGGAGCTGGGAAAATATCCATTCTCTATAAAATCAGAGGGAGGTGGTCACATATCCTGAGAATGTGGCATCCAAAAGATGACCTAAGTGCACTCGTTCAATCCAGGGCTGTTGTCTGAGCATCCCCTTTGCTCCTTAGCCTGGTGCTCCGGGGAGTTGAAGGAAATCCAGCACTGGGAATCCCTTGCATCCAGTTCCCTTCTCTGTGGCCATGAGCAGAGGTGAAAGGAGGGAAGACAAAAGATCCACATCCCATTTCCAAAACAGGGATTTACTCCTCAGTACCTTTCAGGAACGCACGACTTGGTGTTTTCCAGAAGTGGGGGGTGAGAAGTTGTTATTCCAAATTTCCCCATCTCTCAGAAACAGCAGAAGCTTCTGGCAGAATTCTCCAAGATCATTTTCTTCAGTATTTCATTTTACCTGTTATGTAGAGAATGAAAAGGGAAGATTGAGGAGGCTGAGGTCTGTACAGAGCCAGAAATGTCTGTCAGAAGGGGTTCTGAACCTCCCAAACCTGCTCATCCAGTAAAGGAGCCCAAAAAACCACTTACAAACACTCTGGAATGGAGATAGGATCAAGGGAAATGCAATTGAAGAAAAAAAAAGCAAGGAAAATTGGGAAATTTGGTGACTACAAGAAAATGGACTGGGGTTACACGAGGTGCAGTGCAAAGGGCCAAAACATGCCAAACCTAAGGTCACAGATGCTGCAAAAGCAGGGGGAAAATCAAGGAGGAAGACACAGCTTTGAGGGGAAGATATGAGAGACATGGATTCTGAAAAAAAATAAAAAGAAATGGCAATGGAGATGGAAAATCTGCTCCAGCTTCCATGGAGCATCTCTGGACTCCCCACCCTCAGCAGGGAGCACTTCAATAAACCCAAGTGAGAGACACACAGGAGCCACCTCCTTTTACAGGGAGATGATGGAGAAAATACTCAATTTTGCCACCCAGGGACCATCCCCTGGTGCAGCCCTTCCCTTCCTGCAGCACCAAGAAATGGGATTTGCAGATCCTGGGAGAGGCAGGGCTGGTCCTATCCTGCCTGGGCTGGCAGCAGCCCATCTGTGGTGTCACCGACTCCCAGGGTCCTTCCAAAGTCCCTAAATAATTTCCTTTCAATCCCTTCCAAAGCCCTTAAATGGTTTCTTCTCAGTCCCTTAATGAAGACACTTCCCTGCACTCCTCACACATCACATTCCAAAGGTTTTCCTTGCCGGGGCTGCTGCTTCACCGGTAGCTTTGTAATTTATGACACTCTTAGTGGCTTAATTACGCCGTCAGCTCCATCTGTCACTTAAGTGATATGAGGAATGATGGGATGCCATTAGCCAGCTAATAGTTGCTGTAAAGAGAATTGTTTTATGCCATTTAATCACGGGAACATAAACAATTTTTGCTCCCCGATATCCACGCTTGCTTTCAGAATGATATTTAAGAGGCCAGTCCTGACATCTGTCCTTCTGCCTGAAAAAGTGCTGCAGGAAAGGAAGGGAAACTCAGCAGCAACAGGTTTAATTGGATTTACCATCGAGATCATGAGCATTTGGCTTCATCTTTTTCCGTGCTGATGGACTTTTTATTTGAGTCTTGGGGCCTCTCTTGCTTCTCGTCTTCATCTGACATGATGTGGTGTTTTCATCCCCATGAGGGCTTGGAAAATTTGTGTCTGAGCCCCTCAGCTTCATTAGCACATCTGCCCTATGGGTGTGGGGGGAGAAATATTCACTTACTGAGGGGCAGGAGACCCTGGGGTTGGATCTGCTGGAGGGCAGAATCACTTGGTCTCCATTTTAGAGAGCAAAAAACCAAATTTAACGCTCATAAATCCCTCTTGCTCAACCCTGGAGCCCCCTGAAATGTGATTTTTGGCGTTGAAGTGTTTCAGGCACCAACATTTCCACCTCTGAGCTCACGGAGGCCAGGTTCAGCCCTGGCAGGAGTTGGCAGCTCTGAGTCCTGTCTGAAGCCCTGGCAATTTTTGGCAAAGCCTTTGTTTGCTGTCATTTTGCTGCCAGTCTCGGAGCTGTTCAACAGTGAGAATTTGTGGAGGCTGAGAGGAGGAAGCTGGGGAGGAACTGGAGCCACGGGAGCGTTTGCACCTTTCTCAGCTCTGCTATTTTAATCCCAGACAGAGCTGTCTCACCCGCCCTTGCTCTGCTCCTGCTCATCCCACGTTGGATTTGATTCCTGCAAACATCTCCTGACAGCAGAAATCCTCCTGGTTCAGCCTCAGGGTTTGAGCTTTTCTTCCCCAAAACGAGGCGTGAAACCCAAAGCCCGCGGGTTAAGCCGGCAGTGCCCGGCGTGTCCAACACCCTCTTTAGAACAATCCCATTCCCGGGAGCCAGCAGAGCCTGAAAAGAGGCACACTGGCTGTTTGGATACATATTCTAATATTGGCTGTTTGGATACATATTCTAATATTGGCTTTTTGCAAATATTTAAATGGGTTCTATATGTGTGATGTTAAAGGAACTATGTTATAAAGATATCATTTTTATTTCTGTTGTTAATTAAGCTTAGTGAAATAGCTGATGGAAGTGTGCCTGTGTTAAAGTGCCTGCTTGGGTGGGATAAAGCATCCCATGAACATGGGATGAGGACACCTGCACAGATATCAGCACTCACCCTCTGAAGGCAGCGTGGGCTGGGGCCAAACTGAAGGTGATGATAAAAAAAAAAGACTAAAACCACAACCAGGGATTACACATGCTCTGAAAAGGTGGACCTGAGAAGAAGATATGCTAAACAATTCTTGGAACATGTAAACCAGTTTGGGGAAAAGTTTACTATGCATAAGGGTCTGTGAATATGCAACAGGCTGATGGAATTGAAAGGTATTTAAGGGGTATCCCCGAAGAGAACAGGGTGCTCTTGGCTGAGTGCT
>JAYDZK010000066.1:5459480-5481598 GCA_034509185.1 Euphonia xanthogaster | reverse complement strand
TCCCTCAGGAGAAGCACCAGCGAGTTTTATTAAAAATAAAAAACCCTCGTGGAGAGGACGAGCACTTTGTCTTCCAGATTTACCAGGAACTGCTGGAGACAGTGGAGAGAGTTCAGAAAATGCTCTTGGGGAACAGCAGGACATAAACAAAGATAAATAATAACAGCTGGACCCAGCACAGGGATAGGGGCACAAGGCCCTGCGGCCACAATTGGGTTTGTGGCCAAAACAGGAGCAGCAAAAATTCTCAAGGAAAACACTGACTCAGAGTCCCACAGGAAAATAATCCACCTGAAAACCCGGCAGAGAGCTGTGTCCTGGCCCTGGGATGAAGATCAATCCCCTGCTTCATCCTCATTTCGTGGGGTTTTTGGGGCTGGCCTGGCAGAGGACTGGGGTGACTCCGTGGATGTGGCAAGGAGGGCACTTTGGATGAGGCAGGAAAAAAGGGGTCACTCTGCTCCAAGTCCATGGCTGATTTGCAGGCAGAAAGGTGCAAACTCCAATCTCCTGCCAGATGGGAAATTTTGAGAAATGTTGCACATTTTAAATTAATTTGTATCCAATACAAACCAGACCTCTGCTACCTTCCACCTTTTTTGCTGTTAGAAATCCAAATATCACTGATTCTGCGCTGTGATTTTTGAGAACCCAATTACCTGCAGGATCTCAGCCCATCTGTGCTTGGGATGTGCCCAGGTATGGCCAGGTTTGCTGGTGGAAAGGTGACAAAAAGGCATGGAGAAGGTGTGATTTTTACAGCCTCAATTCCCCAGGGAAGCAATCCAACAAGAGAGGTCAGATCCTGGGTCCCATGGCATATGTTCAGATTACTTCATCAGCGCTCTGGTTGAAACATTTCCATGCCTGCTGCTGGCAGAAAATTGGTCTTAAAAAAAAAATCCAAATTATGTTGGTTTTTTTCCCCCACTTGAGAAATGCTGACATTGTGTCAAAAAAAGAAAAAAAAAATTTAAAAAAATAAAAAAAAAAAAAAGCCAAGCGAAAATCCAGGCCAAACCCAAATGTTGAACAAATAGAGCCATTTTCACTTTGGAAGCAAAAATCAAAACAGATCTGTTGAAAACAGAAATAATTTCATCCAAACAGCACCACTTACAACCTGGTCTCCCATTGATTGCTAATTCCACGCCAGGCCACTGGCTTGGAACTACGAGGAGCTCTGGAGCAAAACTCAAAGGAGCAGCCAAACCTGGCTTTGGGCTCCTTCCACGTGTGGCACCGGGGTTTACCCCACCCTAATTTGGGAGCAGTGATTAATTGGCTGCTTTAGAGAGAAATAATAATATAATTATAAATAAAGAGAGAGTCAAGGATGTGCCACGCTGAGCTTGATGTTGGTGTTGGGGTCACAGTGACCCCAGAGGTGCTCGGTGACTGTAGCTGTCACAGCAGGAACAAAATTCCCGGATTTTGGCTCATCCCAAGCTGGCAAGCTCAGCTCCATGAGGTTCTCTCCTTCTTTTTTTTGGTGCATTTTCCAAGCAGGGTTTTGGGAGGATGGAAATCCCAGGGTCTGCCCAGCTCCAGAGCCTTGGAGCCATGCGGGAAGAGAGCTGGAATTTACACATAAACATCCTGGCACAAAGCCACCTCCACAAGGGGGAAAAAATCCAAACAGAGAGAACATGAAAAATTAATAAGGGTTTTAGACTATTACATTTTCCAGGACTTGCTGGATCGTGGTTCTCAATTCTCAATCAATCACATTTCAATTGGGCTGATTAATTTTCCAAAATGCTTTGTTGGACGCCTCTGATGTGCTCAAGTTCCTGGGGAGATGAGCCAAGGCCAGGATTGGAACTGGGGGACTCATGAGGGGGGATCCAGGGTGGGAATTGGGGGATTCATGAGGGGGTTCCAGGGTGGGAATTGGGGGATTCTTGAGGGGGTTCCAGGGCTGGAATTGAGGAGAGTCCCAGGGCTGGGATTGGGATAGTTATGAAGAGGGTCCTGGGGCAGGAACTGAGGGACTCAAGGGGGGGTTCCAGGGCAGGAACTGGGGGACTCATGAGGAGGGTCCTGGGAAAGGAATTGGGGAACTCAAGAGGGGGTCCTGCGGCAGGAATTGAGGAGGGTCCCAGGGCTGGAATTGGGAGACTCATGAGGTGGGTCCTGGGACAGGAACTAGGGGATTCATGAGGGGGTTCCAGGGCAGAAGTCTGGGGGACTCGGGAGGGGGTTCCAAGGCTGGAATTGGGGGACTCATGAGGGGGTTCCAGGGCTGGAACTGAGAAGTGTCCCAGGGCTGGAACTGGGGGCTCACGAGGAGGGGCCCAGCACCCGAGGCTGCCCAGGTTTGGAGCAGGATGAGGATGCAGGATCCATCCCGAGGAGCGCCAGCGCTGCCAGGACGGGCTGAGCTCCTGCCGTGCGCTCCATCTCCTCCATCCCATCCTTCATCTCCTCCATGCCATCCTCCATCTCCTCCATCCCATCCTCCATCTCCTCCACGCCATCCTCCATCTCCTCCATGCCATCCTTCATCTCCTCCATGCCATCCTCCATCTCTTTCATGCCATTCTCCATCTCCTCCATCCCATCCTCCATCTCCTCCATCCCATCCTCCATCTCCTCCACGCCATCCTCCATCTCCTCCATGCCATCCTCCATCTCCTCCATCCCATCCTCCATCTCCTCCATCCCACCCTCCATCTCCTCCATGCCATCCTCCATCTCCTCCATCCCATCCTCCATCTCCTCCATGCCATCCTCCATCTCCTCCATCCCATCCTCCATCTCCTCCATCCCATCCTCCATCTCCTCCATGCCATCCTCCATCTCCTCCATGCCATTCTCCATCTCCTCCATGCCATCCTCCATCTCCTCCATCCCACCCTCTCCTCCTTCTCCCTGGCCTGGCTGCCCCGGCCTGGCTGCTGGCCCGGGGTTAAGGACAGTGCTTTATTTATTGTGCCTAACGAGGCGCTCTGCCCAGCCAGCCAGAGCAGCCAGCTCAGCCCTGGATTGTCTTTCCCTTTTTACTGCCCAGCGGGAGGAGCACGGGGAAGGTCTTTATGTGATTGTAGAGAAAGACAAAATGCCTTAATAGCAGCCGTGCTGCCTCTCTGGGACCCAGGGGAGGCAGCAGCAGCCAGTAATAATCATCGTAAATAAAAGGGGATGGCTCTGGTGTGCGGCTTGGGCCGTTAAAACAAGCCCCAGGGTGGAAGGGATGTCTTCAAAACAAGCTGAAGAGGATGTTTCTCTCCTCATTGCCCCTCTAATTCTCCTTCCCTGCATGGCAGAGCAGGGGAAGGCTGGCACAGCTCAGCTCTCTCCCGGCCCTGATTAGCCTAAGCAGCACTTATAGATTATAGATTATAATCTATAATTATAATTATATATAATTTATATTATCTATATTATATTATGTATATTATATTTTAATACTATATTATGTATTACCATATTATATATTATTATTATGTATTATCTGTGCTTCTCTGCTCCTGTGGCCTTAGGGACAGTTCTCCCACAGCCTTAGGCTCAGGCCTGACTTTTTGACTTAGCAAAACTGAGTCAAGGCTGTGTTTAATCTTCCCAGCCCTCACACGCTAAACACAGCTCAGATTTCTCCCTCCTATCCCTTTACCACAACTCTTTTTCCAGTGCATTTCGAGTGTCCTGGGGCTCTGGAGGTGTCCTTGCTTTGGGTGGGAGGAGAAATCCAGAATCCCACCTGGAGATGCAGAGCAAAAGGTATAAATCAACCTTCAGAAGACAGAAAGGAGAGGTGAATGGGGAGGAACACAGATTTTACTGACAGGAGATGCAGCCACATCTCTGCCAGGCTCCCTGCATGGAATTTTGAACTCAGATCCAAGATTTTACCAAGCTTTAGTAGCTCTGGGAGTAGTCCTGGATGTGGCATCAGAGCAGAGCTCCTTGGGACAGCCCCAAGGAACAGAATAAACTTCCAGGACAGAGAGGATGGCTGTGACAACTTTTCAGGGAGCCTGGGATGGGCTGAAACCTCCTTCTTTAATGGCTTGGAGCATGTTGGGGACACAGGAGGTCTCAGGAGGGAAGGGACCTTAAAAGACTGCAGCAAAGAGGATGCATGAACTCCTTTTCCTTTTCTATAATACATGCTAGTCTCTCTCAGGGTGTTTTCCATGGCTTTGCAAGCAACAGATTGGCAGCTAAAACTGTTTCTCTCTCTCTCTTTGCTTTAGTTTCTTTCCCTCTCTGCAAATGTTTGGCAGAAAGGAGAACCTGCAATAAAAAAGAGAAAAAAAGGGGGGAAAAAGGGAGTTGATTAAAAGCCCTGAGCTCTAGCTGCAAAAATGTTTTGAAGCAACTGTAACTACCTTTATTTTCTACATAATTCTCGCATTGTGTTGCATTCACAGCCTTCACAGTTCCATCTGTAATTCCAGTGTGGAGCTGCTGGTGCTCAGAGGGAAGGGTTTTTCTTGCCACATGCAGGGAACTGCTGCCCCACAGCCTCCCCCAGCCCTCCAGGCTGTTCCTGGGGCAGGAGATCTCCCAGGAATGGCTGGGAAGAGCTCGTGGAAGGGGTTGGGACCCTGGCAGGGGCCTCAGAGGGGAGGTGACAGCCCCAGGAAGTGGGGAGCAGATCTTCCAAAACACATTCTGGGTATGGAAACATCCTGCAAACGCAGCAAGAGCAGCCCAGAAATCCTCAGGGCACTGCCCAGGATCTGGGGAAGCCACAGCCGAGGAGCTGCTCCTGGGTTTTGGCATCTTTTCCCTTTTCATTTTCCCCTCCATCCCCACATGAACAGCACACAGCAGCTGCTGCTCCTGCTGAGCCACACCTGAGGGAGCAGGTGGCATCCTCAGTTCTGCTGTCCCTGGCTGGATTGTCCCTGTCACCAATTATTCCAGTCCCAAGTGCCAAGGGAGTGGTGGGCACAGGGGAGAGGAGCTTGAATCCCACCCAGTTTAGGAACAAAGTGTCCCAGCCCCTCTCAGAGCCCTGGCTGCTCCCTGTGCCCCTGCCCGTGGGTAACCTGGTGACACAGGACAGGCACCAGCTGGGAAACAGGACCTGGGATTGACCCCAGGAACTTCTGGCACTGAGCAGGACAAGCAGCTCCAGGTGAGCCTGGAGACCTGGAGCTGCCATGGCTGTGTGGGGCCAGGGCTGGCACAAGGGCTTGGCTTCCATCTCCTGCAGCATCTGGCTGCTTCCAGGGATAAACCTGACAGGAATTCCCATTCCTGGGCAGGACAAAAGGCTCCTTGCACTGATCCATTCCCATTCCTGGGCAGGACAAAAGGCTCCTTGCACTGATCCACACAGGATGGGGCAATTCTAAATGGACCCTTGAAATTCCAGCTCTGGCTCAAAGCAGGTGTTGTTCCAAAGCCCCAAATTCCCTGCAACCCAAACCACCTCTGGCTTTCCTCCTCTTGGAGCTGAATTTTTTTGGGATGCAGCAAATCATGGGGCAGGGGGGAAAAGTCCAGAACCTCCTGCTCTGCTCCACTTGATGGAAACCAACCCCGGATTGCCAGGAGCAATCCTTTGTGGGATATTTATGGAAATTTCACACCAGCAGAGAATCCAGGGGCCAGGAGCAATTTGGTGCCTCAGCAATGGCATCCAGAGCTAGAACATCATTTCCAAGATGTCCTGGTAAAGCAGTGGCACTGTCACAGCCAAGGAGAGCTGTGCCCTGCTGTGTGCCACGTGTGCCCCCAGCCCTGTGCCAGCACAGCCCTGCAGCCTGGCCAGGGAATGCTGGGCTGCTCCATGCCCAGATTCCAACACACTCCCCGTGCCACGGGGGGCTCCTGTGGCTCCTCAGTGCCCTGCCACCCCAGCCACCACCTCTGCCACCTCTTCCCATGGCAGGGAGGATTTTATCTGGGAGCTCTGCACTGGCTGGGGGCACTGCTTTGCTCCCCTGGGAGGATCCTTGGAAATTCACTCCATGTCCTGCAGGGAAATTGAACCATTTTACATCACGTGCTCTGCCTTGTTTCAGAGATGGGCCCTGGCTGGGCCAGGGGAAAAGCATTCCCAGAGATGGGAAATTGTGGGAATCAGGAAAATAGAAACTTCCACAAACACTAAGAGTTTGATCTGCAACCTTAGAAAGAACTTAGATTGATGTAAAAATAAAATGCACAAACATTAAGTAAAAAAATCATAAACTTCTGTTTCTATAGTTGTAAATAAAAATATACCTTAAGTAAGAAACTAAATTGAGTTAATGAAATTATAGTTAACTGTAATGAAAAGTCTATAATGTAATAATCTAACTGTATAAAGTAAGCTAAAAGTTTAAAAATTATAATGGAAGCATATATGAACATGTAAAACAAAAACCCATTAAGCAAAAATATCCACAATACAACAAAATTAGGTAAAAGTGATAAGTTAAAAACACAAAAGAAACCTCATAGCATCAGTACACATTAAAGCAGCACAGGATCTGAAAATATAAAAACTAAAACCTGAGGCATCACCTGCTCCTCTGCAGACTGAGTTGTCCCAAAGAAACACAGCCAAGGTGCTGTGCTGTAGGAAAGGGCTCTGCCCTTGCAATCCAGGAAAACAGAGGGAAAACAGAGGGAAAATGAACACTTGGACTCTGAACTCAGCTCTGAGCCATCCCTCAGCTCTCCAGGGACAGCTCCTGCAAATACACTCAGGCAAAGCTGGCAGTGTCCAGGGATGGAGCAGGCTCAGCATAACCCCTGTGTGCTGCTGCTCCCATCCCAGGGTCCCCAGGGACAGCCGACAGCTCCAAGGGGAGCTGGGAGCCCTGGGAATGGTGCTGCAGCCACAAAGGCTTGAGGCAGAGGGTTGAGAGACTCAAATTAATTTTTTATCAAATCCAATGGCTCCTCCTGAGGGATCAGAAGGGTGGATAAAGGACCTGTGGGTCAGGGCAGAGACATTCCCAGCCTGGGAATGGGATCCACACAGGGAAATGTGGCTCTCACTTCACTGCAGTGCTCCAGGATGCAGAAAAAGCAGCTTCCATTTGTAGTTCTGAGTCAAATGTTTTGACTCAGGGAAGAGTTTTTGCAGCCTTCTTTTCCTCTTAATGTGTTTAGAATATTTTTTTTCTTTTATCCTTTCAATAGAAAGTGGAAAATTTTTCTAAAAGCCTTTCTTTGTTCAAATCTGCAATTTCCAATTCAAAAAAAACAACTTGTTTTTCCCCCTTTTTTTTTCCCGGTGTGCAGCTGGAGTTTCTAATGAGGAAAAGGCACTGATGCTCATCTCAGGAAAACTCCCTGGCATTTTCCACATGCTGGATGAGCCACATTTTCCTACAGCTGCAGGTTAATGGGATTTTCCACCCTCACTCCCACATCCAGAGGATTCCCTGAATCCCCCAGGAGAAATCCCAGCAGACCCCTGTGGGTCCCAGGTTAAGCCTGCTCTTAATCTCCCAACCCAAATATCTTCCCCTTTAGCAGGTGTGACCCAAAATCCGTGGGATCAGTGGAAGAAGAGATTCATGGAATGGGGTTGGGGCTCAGCAGCCCCTGAAAAGGGCAGAGTCCAACCACAGGCACCTCATGGAGAGCAAGGAGGCTCCAAATCCTACAATAAATCCTATTAAAGCAAGGGGGAAAAAAGCTCAAATAGGATTTATTTTAGGATTTGCATCTGGAGATGCCTCCCCCTCCCCTCTGGTGGAGAGCCAGAGCTGAGGAGAGGTTTTAATGCTGAAGTTCAGCTCTGTGCATCCTCAGGGCTGTTTTAGGAAGGGATCCTGGGCTGCTTTGGGATGAGGGTGGAGATGGGGCATTGCAGGGTCCCTCAGCAGCAGGAGCCTGTCCTATGGAATCAGCTCAGATGAGCTCATTCCCAGAGCAGAAGGATTGGCAGGAACACTGAGAGGATGACTGGAAATTAAAAACAAACAGAGGAGAGCCAAGAATCATTTATTTGGAGAACATTTTGCAGGTTTTGTTTAGGGTCTGGTTTTAGCCTGGCACTTGTTGATTGCATTTGGACTGGAAATAAGATAAATGTGACACCTGCTCCAGTTAATCTTTCCCTCCCTTTTCCTCCCCCCACCAAAACTCCTTTATTTGAGGAATTCACCAAAAGAGACTGGGAAAAGGAGAGAGATGTAGGATGATGTGCCTGATTAATGATTCTCTGAGGGGAAAAGAAATCATTTACCCACGATATGGAGCACTTTTGATTGAAAAGAACTTTGAATTCCGTGCTCAAACCAGAAGTAAAAAGCAGGATAACAAACTCAGGAAAGCTCATGTCCCTTCTGTTTATCACCACTGGCCCAGGGGGCTTTGCACTGCTATTAAAACAAGATATAGGGTGAGTCAATAGAAGTGAAAATGAGTAAATATGCAAACAGGCTTCCAAATCCAACAGCAAACAGGGCTGGGATGGAGGGAGGATCCAAGGAGGAGGATTTATAGGGACACAAGGATTCCTTGCTCTCTGATGTGTTATTCCTCTTTTTGGCATGTTTTGTGCAGGGAAATCCCATCCTCTGCTGCATGTGCAGAGATGGGGATGCATTTCCAGCCAGGAAAGCTTTGCCCAAAGCTTTGGGAAGCAGGGCTTGGCTGGGGGGATTCAGATCAGGAAAAGTTTTGCCCTGAGCAAAGATCCCAAACCCTGCCAGTGCTGTGCCCGATCAGGGACAGCTCCAATGGATTTATTCCATTCCTCCCATCACTCCTTCTGCAACAAAGGGCCATTAAACCCATCAAGGGGGTTATTTTTCCCCATCTTTCCACACGGATTTTTGATATCCAAGGAAACAAACCAGCAATTTGCCGTTTCCTGCCAATAATCCGTGAAAAATGAGCAAAGAAAATATTGTCCCAATCGTGTTAATTGGGTGCTAATGAGCCATTGCCCTGCTCGTGAATTGTCTGCTGGTGTCTCCCCACCCTCCTCCTCCTCCTCCTCCTGCTGACCCCCCTGATTCCAGGAGCATCAAGGACTTGGGATGAACGTGGGGAAGGCAGAGCAGGAAAAGCAGAGAGGGAACGGCGTGCACGGAATGAGCTGTTTGCTTTCCCCTGATTGCTGCTATTAATAAAACATTACATTAAATCAGGGCTGGAAGGATATAATTGGGATCATCCATCACATTTCCAGAGGAGAAGAGCTCCCGTTCGTCAGCCCAGCAGAGCAGCCACTGCCACTCCAGGGCTGAGCAGGGACAAGGGACAGCCTGGTGTCCCCATGGTTCCCATCCTTCCCCTCCCCAGAGTCAGGACCATTTTTGTCCCTTTTCTGCCTTTCTTTCCCATGGGCAAAGGCAGGAGTTGGGAAAAGAAGGGATAGTTGGGGACCACATGGCTGGGCCAGAGTCTGCTGGGATTTGGGATTGAGGATTTGGAATTTGGGATTGAGGAATGAGGATTTGGGATTTGGAATTTGGGATTTGGGATTGAGGATTTGGAGTTTGGGATGTCCCATCCCTGGAAGGGTTCAAGGCCAAGTTAAACAGGACTTCTGGCAGCCTGGTCTATGGAAGGTGGCCCTGCCCTGACCAAGATGGTTCCTGAGGTTCTTCAAAACTGTTCTGATCCATGATTTGGGGTTGAGGCCAATCTCTGTTTACTGACAGCTCCTCCTCGCTCCCCACAGAGACAAAATTCCTCCATCCCAGTGTGAAACACCACTGGGACTCGCTGCAATACATTCCCTTGCAGCAGGGAGCAGAGCAATTGGAATTTCAGCCACTTTTCAGGGCAGCTGGAACCATTCTGCGAAGAGCTGACCCAACAACTGGAGATTTATTTTTCCAAGTCCCAGTAATTTGTGTTGGGCTACTGCACCTCTTCCTTGGCAGCAAATAACTCATCCATGTGTTCCCCCAGGGGCACAGGGATGGATTTGGGCTGCTGGAATGGCACCGAGGGAATTCCCTCTGCCCCAAATTCCCACCTTGGCTCTACATGGAAAATCCTGCCAAGGGCTGCACAACTCCTGCATCTCCCCAAGTCTCCAGCCCTGGATGAGCCCCTAGTCTGAGCTCTACTAAATCCCTGTGCTGGCAGCTCCTGACTGCCACGTCCAGACTAAATTTCCAGGTGGGACTTTGTTTAGTCCCATTTCTCTGAAATTTAATAAATCCTTTCGTATTTTCCCCCACTCTGAGCGTATTTGTCACTTTAACTTACAGCTCTTGATGTCTCTGAGACATCAAACAGGTCAAATCCCTTTGGTCTGGCACTGCACAGGATTTTTTTTTCTCCAGGTTCAATCCTGTAACTCTTTCCTGAATCCTCAGATTTTCTTCACATCTCCAAGACTAGCTGGACAAAACGATGCCCCAGCGAGGCAATTCATTAGGAATGTTCTCTATTATGGAAGCAAAACCCCCAGTGATCATTTCCCCGTATTTACACTTTATTTTCCCATTCCTTGGGCTGCTCAAACAGCAAATAAATGGTGCCATACCCATTTATCAGGCTTATAACAAGCTCTAATGACCCTACAATAAAAACAGAAGGAGAACTGGTGAGACGGAGATTAAGAAAAATAAAATAAACGTACGTGGGCAAATATTTTTAAAGCATGTCCCTAATTTCAGAGCATCAAGACATGATCACAGCTAAAAATACGGCCATCCATCAAAATGCTGTCACAGGGAGAGTCTGGGACTCATTTAGACAATGAAGAGCTGAAGGAAAAGCTGAGTTTCTTACGCTGTTAATACAGAACTGAGCGATGCAAGAGGAGGATATTCCATTAATGGCATAAATGGATCATAATAAAAGGCCACTCTGACATGTCAATACTCTCACTCTGTGCTAAGAGAGCAATCTCAGATGGAAAAGGCCTTTCCATGGGGCTTGGGCAGGCCTGGCAGTGCCCAGATCTGGGGATTTCAGGGGTGGGGGGTTCAGCTCCTACTGACAATGATGACAGAGATGGGGGACTCGGTGTGATGGTCAAAGAATCTGAATTTATTGTGAAGCATAACTGCTTATATAGCATTTTAGGAAGACTAGTAATGTTTTACTACAATGATTAAGTTAATAGTCACATAAACAAACATGCATTTTAAAAGTCTCTTGCTTACAGAAGTCTGCTGCAATTTCCTTTTTCAGGTAAACCCCTCTGACTGAATCTTCTTGCAATCCTGATTTAATGCTCAAAGTTCTGTTTGCTATTGCCAAGGCATCCTGCTATCAAATCTCTGATGCTGACCAGGTCCAGAGTCCATCATCTGTCTTGTATCCCAATATCTCAACAAGCTCCCACCTCTCCCTCGGGTTGTTTCAGCCTGGGCTCTGCCCCAGTTCAGCTTCCAGGTCAAAACTGGCTTTTCCTTGCCTGCTTGCCAATGGTTTTGGGGGATGCACCCTGGGGAGGAGCAGGGGATGGAGCAGGATTGTCACCATCCCATCCAGGTGTTGGGGACATCCCTGGCAGCCACTTCCTGGTGTCATTTCCCCAAACCCAGCTCATCTCCCTCTCCTGTCACTTGACTAATTGGTTATCTGAGCACCAAGGATTAATTACTGGCACTTCACCTCCTCAGAGAGCCCTTGGGAACCACCACGTGTTTGCCTGGTGAATTCCAGATGGAGGAATTCCCTGATCCACACTTTGGGAGCTGCTGCCTTTGGGGTGCCTTTGCACTGACCCCACAACTGCAGCACCCCTCAAAGCCCTGACCCCACAAACCACACCCAGAGCTCCAGATCCCAGCCCTGCATCCCAACCCCACTCCAGGCAGTAGGAATCAGCCAGGGAAGGAGGAACTGGGCTCTTCCCTGAGGTTCCAGAGGCTCCCTGTTCTCCCTGCCCACCCCACAATCAGTTTGTATGGTTTGGAGAATTCCAGCCAGAGCTGGGACTTCCAGAGAGAAAAGGAGATGCTTTATGAGCTGGGCTTTTTGTTCAGTTTTGGGTAAAATCCAGTAATCCAGCGTTTTCAAGAGGTGGGATTTTTGTTTTGTTTTTTTGTGGGGTTTTTTTTTGTTGTTGTTTTGTTGTTTTTTTTTTTTTTATGAATGGGAGGTTTGAAAGTTTGAGGAATAGGAGCCAAGGGAGAATGACAAGTTGTGGCATGGAGCTGATCCTGCTGCTCCAAGTTTTTGGCTCACTCCATGAATCCAACCCTAAAGTGCATCTTAAGGCTCCTCTGAAGAGAAAAGCACCAATTTGCTTCGAGCTGAATGGGACTGAAGGGCTTTTCCCTCTTCTTTTAATTAAAAGGGATTCCCATTTAATGTAAAATAAAGCCAAATAGAGAAGCTTTCCCGTGGAGAGCAAGAAAAAATAAAGGAATATGTTACAAAAGCTGGGACCAGATAGGAAATGTTCATTTGGGGGAACATTTTGATGAAGAGAATGGGACTGTTCTTGTTTCCAGCCAGACTGAGCAGACAGAGGGAAAAGTAAAGAGGAGAAACAAAGGTTCCAGTGAATTTTCTGGGGTGAGGAGGGTCCTGGCAGACCAGGAGAATAGGTGGGGAGGCAGGAGGGTGCTGATGTCCTTTCCTAAAATCCCCATGACCTCCTGGACTGGCCAGGGTTTGGCTGTGGCTCTGTCATCCACACCAATCCCCCCTGCTCAGGCTGTGCTGACCCCAGGGAGGGGACACCCTGGGTACCATCACTGTCATTCCCAAGTTGGAAATGCTCCAAAGCAGGCTGGAGTTTGAAGGATGGAATTTGGGATTTGCTCAGGGGCTCTGCCATCTGTGGAGGAGCGAGCAGGGATCTCCTCCAACAAAACCCAGAGCTCATCCATCCTCCCAGCCTTTGTCCTCTTGGAGAAGTCACCCATCAGCTGATGTCACAGCCCCCTGGGTGCCAGCAGGGCTCACACTGTGGGGTCATGGCTTTCCTCTCCCAAAGAGTCCCTGGGAATCTCCTTGTATCCCATGCCCAGTTTCTTGCCCTCCTCTTTATTTCCATCAATCCAAGGCTTATTGCAGTGCTCCTGGGCTTCTCCTGAAGGCAAATCCAAACAGGGAAGGGGCAGGAGAGGTCTGTGCTGCTGCTGTGGAGAGCGGAGCACCTGCTTGATGAGCCAATGGATTCCTTGGGAAAAGGAGGTAAGGAATATGTCAGGGAAGAAGAAAAACTCCTGAGGTTGAAGGACTGTCTGTGCAGAGAAAAACTCAGCACAAATTAGGCATTAATACAGTTAAACTTCAAATTAGGAGCTGTGAAGGACATTTAGGAATTAAGGAGGAAAGAATCTACGCAGTTTTAAGCCAGAGTCTGGTACTCTAATGTAGGAAATGAAAGGGTTGTGTCCAACAGCAGGGATCTGGATTGATCCATGGGATTGTTTCCAAGAGCTGGGTGGAACTGGGCCCCTGAGGGAGGCTCAGGTGGCATCGAGCTGCTCTGCAGTTCAGGTTTGTGCATGGAGATCCAGTGGCAGCTCTCTGGTCACTTGCCCTGGTCCCCAGCGTGGCCTCTCACCATGGGGTGCACTGCCACCATCACCTCTCAGCCATGGAGAGGGAGACACATCCCAGACCGCCCAGCAACCTGTCAGGATCAGGGATCTGAATAAAACACCTCCTGTAACCTCCATTTTCCATTTTCTGAGGGGTTTGCTTGTGGCTGACCCCAAACTCTGAGAGCTGTCACCAACTTCCCTCTGGGACACTCCCAAACTCTGCCAGGACAGTGGGAAACACGGAGCAGATCAAGGCTGAGGGACACCACAACGGGAAGGAAACAAAGCAAGGAGAAGGAGAAACTCCTGTCTCCAACCACAAACTCCTCCTCCTCTGTTTGCTTGGGTTTCTATTCCTGCTGAGGAATTCCTCCTCCCCATGCTCTGCCTGCTCAGGGAAAACAAACCTCCATATCCCACTGGCTTCTCAGTGCTGTGCAAAACATAAACAAGGAAAGCTTCTGATGTTGGGGAAGCTGGGAGCTCAGCAGCCCCGTTTGCACAGCTTTGAAGGTGAGGATTTGCTCAGGTGGGTGGGCAGAGGATGCCCCTGGTAGGAGAGAGGAGCTGAGCTCAGTGTGCAAACAGGAGCCTGATGGGATGGGAGAAATGAGGGGAAAGAGGACTCCCTGGTGGATTTTGTCCCTGTTGACACACAGAGCTGGGGGAGCAGGGAAAGGGCAGCAGGGATTTCACAGGGAAAAGGGGATTTTTCTGGATGAGGGTAGGTGTCTCTGACAGTTTCCTCCACCCCAGAGATTTCATAGAGAAAAGGGATTTTTCTGGATGTGGGGAGGTGCCTCTGCCAGGTTTCTCCACCCCATGAGGGAGTCATGATCACTCAAACTGGTCTCCAGACCCTCCTGGTGTCACTCCTGGTCAGGACTGGCAGGAGCTGGAGCGAGGTTGCTGCACACATGGGATTGGGAATGGTGGGCTCACACTGGGATGCAGCTGGAGACCCCTGAGGAAAGGGTGAGGGAGAGGAAACAGAAGGGAAGGTCAGGAGCACTCCCAGCTCCCAATGTCCCACTCAGCTTTGGGTCCCCTCTCCCACACCATGGACAGGAATGACCATCAGTTTCCATCCTGCCTCTCCTCAGGGCTCAGAGGCTGTGGGAATTCCCACCAGGATCTCCCCCACCCCAGCCCATGGGCAGTAACAGGTCTGTGAGTGTGGGAGCTGCTTATGAGGAGAGTCTGGGGGAGCTGTGCACGTCCTAAACCACCGTGGTACCCCAAGGAGCTGCGAGCCAGTGCTGAGCTCAGGAATGCTGGTTCTGGCATCCTGGGAAAGCCCAGATGTGTTAGAACAGACTCCAAAGCCATTTTCCCCAGGGTTAGCAGCCAGGAGGCAGGAGGGAGCAGAGCAGAGGAGGTGCAGGTCCAGCAGCTGCCATCCAGCTCCATTCCCATGGCTGACCGCAGCATTCCCTCTTCATCCTGTTTCCCAGCTCCTGAGGGTGTCACTCAGGAGTTTGACACCCCTGCACATCCTCCAGCATGGAAACTGCAGAGAGGAGGCAGCCAGGGCTGGAGCTGCAGCCAGCACTGAGCTGGGTTTGCTTGGTTTAGTTCTCAATCACTTCCAAAAACAAAAATTGAGCTGCATCCAAGTGAGGGCTGAAGGGAGGGGTGGGGATTCATCTCCTGGTGGGAGCAGGATCCCATTCCCAGCTCCATCCATCACTCTGCTCTGGGAAAGGAGAGATGTAAGCACAGAGAAACCTTCGGAGTGGAGGCCAACACAGACCTTGAGGGCATGTGAGGGAGATCCCTCTGCTGCTGGCCACAGGTGGGTCCCCACAGCCTCCTTTGAAGCTGCCCCACTTCTTTGAAGTGCCAAGTTTTCACTAAGAGTTGGGATTTCAACCCAAATCTAATCCCGGGCTGGGGAGCTCTTCCTGGCTGCTCCTCTTTTTGATCCATGTTGTTTATACCCATGGATGTGTCCCTCAGGAGAGCCTGAGGCAGGGGCAGCCCCTCAGCCTCCCCTCTGCCCAGGCTGCACAAGTTCTCTCCAGAAGCTTTGCTGGATGTTCTGGGAGCTCAGCTTTTCTGGGAAGGTCCAGCTTGGGCTGAGCCAATTCTCCTTGTGCTTTTGTGTTCATCCCAGTGGGTTTGGATTGAGCCCTAAAGAGCTGGGGGGAGGTTTGCCTTTTTTTTCCCCCCCTTTTTTTTTTTATTTCTCTCCAGGATGCTGCCTCCCATCCCCCTGCATTTACTGCAGCTTCTGTAAACATGAGAAATGAGGAGATAAAACCACTCCTAACTCTGGAGCTGGAGCAAGGATTTGGTGCTATCAAGTGAATCCAAAGGTGACCATCATCACCACCACAAAGGCCACCAGTGTCCCACAGACCGACCCAACAGCAAACTCAGCACTGGGACCTCTTGCAGGAGAGATCTGAATAAACCCAGGCCTCGTCTCATCCTTCAAATGTGGGTTTTTTTGGACACTGGTGTTGGAGAAGAGCTCTTGGTGTAGTATAAATATATTTTGGCACGTATAAAAGCCTGGGCAGTGGCCCAGGGAGGTCCTGGTGGTGTGAATCCGCTCCTGGCCCTCGGAGTGGGAAAGACTTGCAAAGTTTTTGTGGCTTTTGGAGCAGGTTTGTTTGGGTTTTTAAACTTTCCTCAACTGACTTAGGGCAGCTTGGGGATAATTTCATTAAATGGGTTTCTCTGGGGTATTTGCTGCTGCAGGGTCCTGCTTGTGGGAAGGGCTGCTGAAAACCCTGGGGGAGGTCTTTCCTCGGGGCTGGGGTGTGCTGGAGCCCATGGATGGCGTTTGGAGAATTTGGGAGATGATCCAGCTTTGTCCCAAGGTGAGGAGAGGGTCTGGACCTGCTGCTGTGGGGGGAGAGTGGCAGATCTGGAGGATTCCACAGGGGTGAGGTTAAACAAACTCCTGGTGCAGGTCTGCTGCAGCTGGGGGGTGCTGGAGACCTGCCCTGGAGCCTGATCTGCTCTCCCTGGAGGGCGGTGGGAGAGTGGAAGGGCTCAGCTCCAGTGCAGCCACCAAACTCAGTTTCAGCTGAGGAATTGATGCCAAGGGCAGAGCTCAGCCCTGCAGCCCCTTCTGAAACCTGGGACCACCCCAGGGCAGGGGTAAAATCAGGCTCAGCCCCACAGAGAACCCAAGACCACGGGGAGAGGGGAGCTCTCAGCATTCCATGTGCCTGGTGCTGTCTCAGCGTGGTCAGGGGCTGGAGAGCTGCTCAGGGCCTTCTCTGGGGTCTTTGCCTGCAAGAAAACCCTAAAAGTGACTGGAGATCACAGCCACATTATGCAAACCGCAATTTGCATAATCATCATGCAAATTGAGATGGATAACCAGCTTTAACCAGACTCGAGTTGCTTTCAAGTGCCTCTTTCTCAGCTGCTACTTCAATCACTTGAAAATAATTAAAAAAAAGAACTAAAAGTTCCAACTTTCCTCTTCTGGTCAAGCACGGTCACCGGGCCAGGGAGGGACAGGAGGTGACAAGTGCAGTCCCCGAGTGGCCTGGAGGGGTCACTGGTGGCTTTCACATCCAAGAGACCCCGAAGGGACTGGCCAGAGCTGAAAGCCCTCGGGGCTGGAGGAGCCCAGTGCGTGCTCTGCTCTATCCCAGGATTCCCGAGACCTTTGGAAAGTCTCTGGGTCTCCATCTGCCAACACTTTGTGGGATTGTGGGGACAGAGGGCGTGGTGGGGTGATCAGGTGATTTATTGGGAGCTAAGCTGCTCCTCTTGCATCTGAGGGGCTGAGAGTTCTGTCTTCTGCTGGGAAAGGTGACTGATATTAAATATAACTGTGTGCAGCAAAATGAAACTGAAATCTTGCTCGTGCCTTCCCTCCTTCCTGATGTGAAGGGATCATTCCTAGAGGATCCCATCCCTCTTGTGAGGGAGCTGGGCCAGGATCTGTTCATCCCCTGGCAGGCACGGGCACAACTGTTGCACATTTCCAGCTCCTGTCTCCCTGCCCTCCCTGTGCCTGGTGCTTTGAGCACAGCAATTGTCCCATGGCCATCCTGACAGCTCCTCCCTGGGGAGCTGGGAGCTGCTTATCCATGGCTGGCCTGCTGCTGGAGCGCTGTGATCCCACATCCATCCTGCATCCATCCTGCATTGGTCCCACATCCGTCCCACATCCATTCCCCATCCATCCCACATCCATCTCCCATCCATTCCCCATCCACTCCCCATCCATCCCACATCCATCCCACATCCATCTCCCATCCATTCCCCATCCATTCCCCATCCATCCCACATCCACCCCCCATCCATCCCAGCTCGGCATCACTTGGAGCTTTTCCTTTGCTCTCTGCAGGGAAATTCCCGGCCATGGTTCTCCCAGAGCTCTGCCCGCACTGGTCCCTGCTGGGCAGGGTGGGTTTTGGTGATCTGCAGGTCCTGCAGGACCACCCAAAATCTCAGCTCTTCCTCCTCTCCAGCCCCTGGGAGCCCTCGGGCAATTCCTAACGAAGCCGTTTCTCTTATCTTCGGAGTGATTAAGGGATATCACTGCGAGTCCCCGGGGAAAACAGATTAGGGAGAGCACAGGGTGACCCAGATAAGGACTTTTATCAAGCACAGAGGCGTTGGAACGCGAGGGGTGACATGAAGATGTCACCTCATTAGTGACAACTGCCCAGGGCTCAGTGCAAACCACCCTGGGTGCGTTTCACCATCCCCCGACCCAGCTGACACAGTGGCTCAGGCTCCTGCCAAATCCCTGGCCCCGTGGCAGGGAAATGGGGTCCAAAAGGGTTTTGGGGTGGTCTGAGGGCAGGGCTGGAGCTGCAGTGGTGGAGGAGCTGTCCCCTGGCCCTCAGCCCATGGGATTTCTTGGACAACAGTGATGGGCACAGAGCTGAGCAGGGCAGGGGTGGAGAGGGGAGTTTCAGTTTGATAAAATGAGGTAAAGCAGGGTCTGTAATGTCCCCTGGGTTAAAAGGCAGGACTAAAATCCATCCTGTGGCACCAAACTGCTGGGGATGGAGGCGAGGGGTAAAACCTCTGAGGGTGTGTGGAGCACACCCACCTGCGGGAGCACGGGGATCTGAACTGGTACGGAATGGGTAAAATCCTGCTGAAACGCTCGAGGGTTTCATGGCAAACAGGAGAAATTGCTGAACCATCTGTCTGGGAGCTTCAGGGAGATGATTCAGGACTCGGGGGTAGGAAGAGGGGCGACTTTGGGAACACTTTGTGTCTTGAGGAACAAACCAGCCCCCAAGAGAACGGAGATGAGGGATGACTTCATCGTGCAGTGCTGGCACACAGTGCAGCCCAAACCTTGTCCCTGCTGAGAGAGGAACATAAAAAATAAATTAGCAAAAAGAAAACTCCCGATTTCCATAAGGAGGAGCAACTACAATTTGATTCCAGCCCTTTCCTATTGCTGCAGCCAGCAGTGAGCAGTGTCTCACACTCCAAGTGTGCTGAAACTGGGATTTTTTTCTTGTTTTCCTGCTTTAGTTGTGCGCAGGTGTGGGGAAGAGGGAAAAAACAGAGAAACAAATGTATTGGCAAATGCTAAAAAAAGGAATGTGTTACCTAAAAATACAGGTAGCAGCAGTTGGGAAGAATCAAAGAAAATAATGGACTATGAATGACCAGAAGGGTCAAAGACAATAAGAAAGCACTTAGAGAGAGCAGAGGATTTATTTCTGTGTCAGACTGGCTCTGCTGTTAGATCCAGATGGCAAAATTGTAAAACAGCAGAGTGGGAAAGGTAGGAATGCTCCACAGATATTCCAAATCCAGAAAAAAGGAGGCAGGAGCTTTTATTTGCTGCAGTTCCCAGTGCAGGAGCGGCTGGAGGGCATCCAGGGATTGTCAGCCTCAGCTTGCAGCTGTAAAATTGTTCCCCAAATTCTTCTTCCAGCTTCTCTAAGCTTCTTCCACACAGATCTTTAAAAACTGTGAGATTCCCAGGATGCTGAGGGATCCCCAGATTATTGGAACTTTTAGGGAAGTAATTGGGTCATCCTAAAGCAAAGGAAAATCCATTTGGGGTTTGACTGGTGAAGGAGCTGGGAACACCTCTGTGAGTTGGTGAGGGGTAGATTGGGTGGGTTTAAGGTTTCTCCAAGAATTTTGGCTTGGCCCCATGTGGCCTCTTGTTTCCTTCAGGAGTATTGTGGGGAATTAAAAGGGTCCTGGTTTGCTGGAGGGGTCACTGATGTAATAACAGAGGGATCAATGGATGTTTGTTCCCATGGATTCTTCCCTTGGTTCAGTGCCATTTAATAACCTGCTGAGGGACAGGGACAGCCACACTGAAGTGCAAGAATCACAGTGAGAGGGGGAAAATCCAGCAGGGACATCCCCAGTGGAAGCAATGGGGTGAAATGATCCCACTGTTCCATCAGGGCCAGACAAAGAGTGTTCCAGGCTGCTGGGAAGCAGGAAAATCCAGGTTTTCTTATATCTACATGCACAGGGCAAAGGATCAGCCTTTAAAGAGTGACTCTGAGTCAGCAGAGATCTCTGTCTCCAGCAAGAGGAGGGTGCTGGGGGTCCCAGGTGATCCCTTTCCCAGTCATGAGCCCATCCCTACTGCAATTCAAATCAGCATTATCCCTAAAATCCACCACTGTTTGTGTGGCTCATTATCCAGCAGCTCAAGGAGTTGTTAAAGCACCAGGCAAGGTCAGGCCTGGAGCAAGGTGTGAAAAGCAGCAGCTGAGATGTGTAAATGTGGGATTTAGGACATTTTTGGGGTGGTTTTTTAGGGAGCTTCAGCAGGGATAGCTCCATCAGCATCCCACAGCTCACTTGCTTCATGCTCAGGATGGAATCATTGAAAGGAGCTGTTCCCGCTGGATCACCCATCCCTGATCCCAGCTGGGATCCACTAGGGCTGGCTGGGGTGGTTACATGCATTATTCTTTTTTAAGCTGAAAATAAGGAAATAACACTCTGAGCTCCTTGCTCCCACACTGGAATCACAACCAGCCATGAATAATTCATTTTCAAATAATTAATTATTCAGCTTATTTCTTCATTAGCTGAAGAACCTGAACGTAATTAGCTGCTTACCTCCACAAAAAGTACCAACTTTTTCTGATACAAATAAATAAAATATGAGCAGATTTTCACCCCAGAAAAACCCAAACAACCCAGCCACTGGTGACCCTTTAGAGCAGGGTCCCTGAGGACCTTCCTGGGTGCTCCCATGCTGCTGCTTATCCATGGAGGTGGAATTGGATCAAGGTCTCCCAGTGTTCCCCTGGAGAGAATCCCTAAAAATCTGATTTGAGCCAGCTGGGATGGGGTTGGAGATCACTGGGAGATCTGGTGGAACTTTCTCAGCCTGGTTTCCAGAGCTTTCACCTCTCCCAGGGAATGGGGGGAATGCTCCCTTCTCATCTCCTTCAAATATTGCTGTACTGTGCTTGTGGATCCTTTTAAAATTCATCCTTCCAGGTGAGACTTGCCCCGTGCTGTGGGCTGTGGATCAACCCCTGCTGGGATCCTGATCCTGCATTCCTGAAGGTGTTGGCAGAGATGGACACCAGGAAAGTCCTTGTCCCTTGTCTCTTGTCCTTGTCCCTTTAGCTGGCATTCCTTATCCCACCAGGGCTTAGCAGGGTGGATTTGGGAGGAAAACTGGACCTTTCCTTGCCTTGTCCTGCCTGTTCCCCTCTCATTCTTGTGGCTGTGGATGGGAATTTCCTGGGAAAAGCTCTAGTTTTCCATGCAGCTGCTTGGGTTTGCTGGTGGCTTGTGGCTGGCAGCAGTGACATCCCAGCCAGGGCCTCTTGGAATGGATCCTGGGATTTTTCCAGCTTTGCTTTGTCCTCTGCAGCCACCTCAACCCTGTCTGGTTGTGTTTTCATTGACAGGGCAGTAATTTCTCCTCCCCACCACCCTGAATGTCCCTGCTGGATTTGGGAACTCCTGGCACTCTGGGCTCTGTTATCCTTGGCCTTGCTCCTGCTCTGCTCCTCCATCCAATATCCACCCAGGCTCTGGGATCAATCCTTGTCTCCCCTTTGTTCTGCTGTCTCCCACAACCAGAGGAGGGTTGGGGTGAACAGAAGATCCCAATTTCTTGCTCTGAAGAAGGCTCTGCATCCCCTGCTTGGAGCATCCCTCTGCCTTCCCCCTCCTCCAACAGCTCCAAGAGTTCCTTCCCTTCCATTGTGATCCCCTTGCAGCTTTCAGGATCAGACTTGGCAGGGAAGGAGCTGGAGATGTCAGGGCTGCCTCCCTGGGACTGTGAGCTCTGGTTTCACACCTTGGGGCACATCCAGGGGGAGCTCATCCAGGGGAAGCTGCAGCCCATGGAGAGGTCAGGTGGGGCTGGGCAGCTGGAGGTGCCTTTTGCTCCCATGGGAGAAGGAGCTCTGGGCAGGGCCAGAGCTGGGACAAGCTTGGCAGACATCTGGCCAATAATTCCTCCTCTTCACAGAGGGTTTGGAATACTCAGCGTTCCATGGTGTCCATGGCAGCCCCAGGCTGGCCCAGCAGAGCAGCCTTTTGGCAGCTGCAGGAATGGTCCCAGGCACTGGGATTTGTGGATTTTGGGGTCACAGTGGCTGCTGCAGCTCAGCCTGGGCAGTGCAGGAAGCCCTGGGATGGCCTTTGGATCCTCTGCACCTGCTGGATGCCCCTGTGAATCCCAGAATGATTTGGGTTGGAAGGGACCTCAAAGCTTATGGAATTCCCACCCTGCCATGGGCAGGGACACCTTCCACTATCCCAGGTTGCTCCAAGCCCTGTCCAACCTGGCCTTGGACACTTCCA
>JAYDZK010000066.1:5404748-5422258 GCA_034509185.1 Euphonia xanthogaster | reverse complement strand
TCCCTGCTCATCCTGCACCCTGAAAATGGGAGATTCCCACATCGTTTCTGCTGCCCTGGGTTTTCCCCTCCATCCCGGGGGTCCCTGCTGTCCCTGCTCCTGGCAGGGCTGCTGTCCTTGCTCTCCTCCATCACTTCTGGTGCTCCTGGGCTGCTCAGGGTGGTGGCACCTCCACTGATGCCTCATGTCCCAGTGCTGCAGGGTCACCTGAGGGTGCTGGACAGGAGGGATGTGACAAAATCCAAGTGTCCCCAACAGGGGCTGGAGCATCAGCCCAAGTTGTGGCTCCTGGGGCCACTCAGCCCCACTGAACCCCTTGAAACAGCTGATCCCAGATCCAAGGGCTTTCAACTCCATCCAGCTTCTCTTCCCTCAGGTGAAACCCATCCTAAACCCTCCCCGTGCCCATGCAAGACCCTGTGAATGTTTTTTATCCCCTGGTTTTTTATCCCACCTTGAAGATAATCCAAATTCACCCACATGGCCCCAGAACTACCACGACCTTCCCCAGCAGCTGGGCTTGGCCTTTGACACATCCCTCCCGCAGTCATTTTGAAATAAAATAGCCTGGATGGATGGAAATGCTCCAGATTTGGATGGCAGGGACAAAACCTTGTCCTGGGATTTTGCAGCTGCCCTTTCACCTCATCCATGGAAGGCACCACGAGGGATGCACCCAAACTGATTTTGTTTTCTGGGACAAAGGCCATTTGTCCATCCCTCTGTCCATCCCTCTGTCCCTCACATCTCAATTTAGCCAAGGCTGAGCCAGGGCCATTTGCTGCCTGGAGCATGCAGAGGAAGGTAAAGTTGTTCATGTGGTAAATGAAATTCATTAATCAAGGGGAAGAGAAGATCCTGAAGGGAAGGGCTCTCATCCATCCACTCCCTGCCACCTCTAATGGGGCTTTTGTCCACCTGCATCTTCATCTCACAGATGCAGAAATTCCAGCACTGAGTTGGAAATTCCAGCAGGAGGAAACTCAAAATCCTTTCCCCCACCTCCCTTTGCATCCTCCAGGCTGGGGAGGTTGCTAAGTGACAGCGTTTCTGCTCTCACTAACTCACGGTGAGAACCTGAGTGCTTAAAAGCAAAAAAAAAAAAATAAAAATAAAATAAGGTGATTTAAGGACCTGAAAATGCCTGGGTTTGAGGGGCTTTTGTTCTGGGAGGAATGGGGGGAATTCCACTCAAGGAGTGGGAGGGGATGGCTGGAATTCCACCTTCCCTGCAGAGCTGGAGCCCAGATCCCTGGGGGGGTTCAGCCCAGTTTGAGTCTGAGGGAATGCCGTGCCTCAGTTTCCCCATCTGTGTGAGGAAGCTCAGGTCTGTAGGGGCAGCCAGGTGCCACATCTGGATGCCCTGGTCCGTGGATCCTGTGTCAGGTGTGATGCTGAAGGGCTGATCCCAATTTTACTGGCCGTGACAAAGGAGCCAGTAAATTTCACCTTTCTTTGCAACCTCACTTCTCTTTACCCAGGCAAATTCCAGAATGGGTTGGGTGGACCCCGAGCCCCTGGAGCCCACCCAGCAGCAGAGCTGGGTGCAGTCAGCCCGGCCCTTCCCCTCTCCCTCCTGCCAGGCAGCTCCATTTGTATTTTTTTATCCTGCTGTTGTTGGGATTGCTGCTCTGCGATCCCATTTAAAATCATTGATTTACCACCCAGGCCTCAATAAGCAATTTGGAGCAATTGGAGCTGTTATCTCGCTGTAAATCACGTGCTGCTGGCAGTGAGAGGGGGAAAAGGGGGAAAGGAGAGGGAAAAGAAGGGAGAGAAACAGCTGGAGCTCCCCACAGCCAGCCTGGGTCCATCCCTCCCTCCACTCCACATCTCTGGAAGGCTGGAGGGTGTTTGAGTGCTGTGGTCCAGGAGCAGGGAGATGCTCCTGGCTCCTTTTGTTGGGATTTATCCTGGATTTACCAGCACAAAAGGCCTGCAGGACAGGGAAGATCCAAGGAGGGCCCTGAAGGTCAGAATTCGGGAATAAACTGGATTTTTCCACCCCTGGTTGGACCCGAGGACAATGACAGCCACGGGCACTTGAGGGAAGTGTGACACAAACCCAGCAGCGGTGCTGGGAGCTCTTTTGCAGCCTGGCTTCAAAAGTTTCTCCTCTCTCTGCTCAGGTTTGCCACCTTCCCTCCAGGCTGTGTCTGCTGCTCTGTCCTTGGAAAAACACCTTTTTGGGGGAGGGGGGGAAAGGAAAATGAAATCCCAACCTGATTAGAGGGAAATCTCTGCATCAGTGAGCTCAGAAACAAAACCTCCCCCACCTCCATCAGGCAAAAAAAAAAAAAACCACGAATTTCCAGGATCAAGGGAAAGGATAAAACATCCCAGCACTGTAGTCTTAGCAATAAATTTCTGGTACCTTCAGAGCCCACCTGGAAAAGAGTTCAGGTCTTCAGAGTGCCTCAAAAAGCACCATTAAGAGGGCTCTTGGGGGAATCTGTGTCTTTTCAGTCATTATAATGAAATCACAGAGCCCTGGGAGGCTTTGCCTCCTTGCTGGCAGGTGGAGAATTCTGTCCTGGCCAAAACCTCCAAGATAAACCCCAAACCCAAAATCTGCTCGTGGAGAGAGTGAGAGGATCTGGTAAATGTGAGCACTGCAGTGACTGAAAACCAATTGTGAACATTCTTAGAGTGGAGAGGAAATAAATCAGCAATAAAGCAGCTACCTGAGAGCTTTACAAGCACCCTAATGAAGAGATCCAGCTGCTTTCCAGAGGGTCTGGGAGCTGCTTTTTGGGATGTGCAGGGGGTGCCTGTGCCCTGCTTGCACTCACAGTGTGCAAAGTGATGCTCTTTGGTGGCAGGGAAGCACCTCAGAAATTGTTTTTGGGTGAAATGACACTGAATTTGATGCTGCTGCTCCCAGAACTTCCTGGTTTGTGCTTTCTGCTGGGATGGAGATCACCCCCAATGTTTGTTTCATGTATTCTTCTGCTCACCAGGGTGCCCTGGTGGTGGTTTGGCACGGGAGGCATTCAGGAAGTGATGCAAATCTTCCATGTAATTGACAATTTGTTGAACCATTAAAAAGCTGTACAAGCCTCTGTGAAAAACACGTTGAAGACAAAGAATCCCAGGAAATCTCAAAACCACTACGCCTGGTTTGTGTGGGTACCACACACAGCACCTGGGGAAGACCCCAGCCCCTGGAACCACCAAAAACCACCCAAGAAAACACCTCAGAAAAACCAAAACACAACAAAACAAAATGAAAAAATCCTCCCCCAAGGAAAAAAAAAAAAAACAAAACCAAAAAAACCTTCCAAGTTGTAAAGCTGGCCAAATTCCCAGTTTTTCTGTGGGGAAGAGAAGGTTTTTGCATGATGAGTTGGAGCAGGACCCTGAGCTGCCTCCCTCCGAGACCCAATCCTTACAAGTGCCCTCCCAAGGGATCATTTCTGCTCTGGAGGGCTCATCCTGCCTCTGGGTGTGTTGGATTCCATCCCTGTGCACCCCACAGCTTCTTTCCAGAGGCATTTTGGCACCTCCAGCTCTTGGCAGAGCAGAGCCAAGGCCATTCCTGCCAGGGACCTCCACAAACTCAATATCTCCTTCCCAGCCATGCCAACAACAGATTTATTTGGGCTTTTTCCTGGTTCTGGAGTAGTTGAGGAAAAAAGCCAGAAATCACTTTTCAGAGACATCATCTGTGCTCTGTCTGAGTTCCAGTCAAAATCAAAAGGGCTTGGGTTGATTTCCAGCTTTTTAAGGTAAGAAATAAATAAATGCAATCAAAGGATGTGTCAGGGGGGAAGAAACTCCAGATCAAAAGATTGAGGTGGCTCATTGTGAGCCAGGGAAACATGTCAAGAGGAAATATTTTTATTTCTGAATGTGGTTTTTCCTTTTTCCTCTGGGAGTTTTCAGACATCAGGGATAAAACCAAGGGGTTTGGAGCAACCTGGGATAGTGGGAGGGGTTGAAGGTGTCCAAGAAGGGTGGAATGAGATGATTTTTAAGGTCTCTTCCAACCTAAAACTTTCCACGATCCAGCAGGTCCCTGTGAGGATCTGGGGTGGGGAGAGGGAGCTTGGGAGGATGCAGGGATTCCCCATGGATCTGCCTCTGGATCTCCTGCTTCCAGAGGGGTTGGGATGGATCCAGAGGGGCTGGGATGGATCCAGAGGGGTTGGGATGGATCCAGAGGGGCTGGGATGGATCCAGAGGGGCTGGGATGGATCCAGAGGGGTTGGCATCACCAGCATGGGGGGTGAATGGGTGGGCACAGCCCTTTGTAGCCACTAGAGATCAAAGGTGGGACCCAGAGGTGCTCATGGACCTCTCCCAGTGCTTCTCCCAGCTCATGTCCCCTCCCTGCAGCTCCATAAATCCCTGTGGGGTTACACCAACCCCAAACCAGCAATTTTCCCAACTCCACTGTGGATCCCACTCAGAGAATCCTCCCCTTCCTCTGGGTAACCCCAGTGCCATCTGAGCAGCAATTTTCCCTCGTTTTTTCCAGCAGTAAAACCAGGAGCTGTGGTACCTCCGTGTTCCCCCCCAAACCCAAACCAGGACAGGGTTTATTAATCTGCTCAGTGGGGTCCTGCCAGATAAAATGTGAGGACAGAAAGGGATGAGCTCCCAGGAAGCAGCAGGATCATTTCCATGGCATTGATCGGGGCAGAGCTGCTGCTGGCTCAGCAGTTTGAACCCCTGGATTTCATCAGTGGAGTGCTCAGCCCTCAGCTAATTGGATTTGCATCGTTAGGGTGATCTATGCCTCCTCCAAGTATTCTGGGCACGAGCCTGGCTGGGATTTTAGCAGGGACAAGGAGCCAAAAAGGCCTGAACCTGCAAGGTCAGGCAGGCAAAGGCATCCTGGAGTGTTGGGACATCAAATATGGGGACATCAAACCTTGGGACATCACCCCCTGGGAAAGGCAGGGACAGAGCGGGAGCTGAAGTTTGGGCTGAGGGAGGATTTTATTTTTAACTGGCACCTTGCAAAGGACAGAATCAGACCCTGCAAATCCAGGGTCAGAGAGGGTGTGAAAACCAGCTGGGATTAATTACTGAGCAGTGAATTAATGTCACATTAATTAGGCTGCATCCCAAACTGCAGCCCTGAGCCTGCCACGGACCAATGGCAAGGTAAGCTGAGGCATGGGTGGGTGGGTGAAGCCAGGGGGGCTTTAAGGGGCTCTGCACCTTGTCCCTGTCACGCTGGACCATGACAAAATGCTGTTTCCATCCCCAGTTTGGTTCTTCCAGATGTGTCTCAGCTTAAGCCACTTTCTCCTCAATCTGGTTTCTCCCCACCCTGTGGAGCAGCTCTTTGGATTTCCAATGAAGACACAGAGCCACAACCAAAACCAGCTCTAAACTCACCAATTTGCAGGGAATTCAAATCCATGTTTTGTTTTTTTTTTTTTTTCCTTGGCTGAAAGGCTTTGCTTTACCCAAGCTGGCAAAAAAAATTACTCAATTTTGGCTCCAAGAAGGAGCTCAGCTGTGCCTCAAAAATCAGATGTGTGGGAGCTGTTTGCTCCAGTGGGAAGAAGGAAAGGCTCCAGCCCTGCCCAGCCCTCACAGCCTGGATTTCAATCATGTCCAAGAGGAGCCAGGATAATTGGGAGCTGTGTCACAGCAGGTCAGACAAGCTGCTCTTCCCTGACCTTTAAATCCAGGAACTCACAAAATTGGGGCTTTTCTGCAGCCAGGCAGCCGGGACAGCATCTGCTGCCTGCCCTGCCTGGCTGTGGATCCAGGAACAGCCGCGTTTATCCATGGATTTATCCCAACCATCCCTCCAGAGCAGAGCTGGGAGGGGGGACAGGGAATCCTGGCGTGGGACCCCCAGGGGCAGGCGGGTCACCACCAGCAGCGCCGGGAGGATCCCGGCAGGGGCAGGAGAGAACTGCGGGAAGCGATTCCCGGCTGAGTCGGGGGAATGGGAACGAGCCCGCTCATTTACGGGAAGCCTCATTGAAAATGCAGCCGTGGTGAAAGGATCTGCCTCTCCCGAAGCCGTCCTGGTGATGCCTCAGGTTTCAGCTTCTCCATTTTTCAGGTTCTGTGCTGCTTTAGTGGGTGGGTCTGGGCTTCACATCAGGGGATGGTGAGCTCTGCACAGAGCAGGGAGAGAAAACAATTCCTGCTCCAGCTGGGACCAAGGATAAATGGTCCAAATCTCAGGCCCAAGAGCATAAATAATGCTCTGAAATAGTGGTGATAGTAATATAATACAATATAATAAATAATGGTTAATTGAAGAGAGAAAAACAAGAAGGATGGGACAGCATAACCTAAAGCTACAACTGGACAATTAACTCCAATATTTAAATGAAGCACAACTGATAAAAGTGAGAGACCCCGTGACTGATTGTCCATTTTGGGGCCATTTTGGTTCATTTTGGGTGCAGCCCTGGCTGGGCTCTTGTGCTGCCCAAGGTGGATCCATTGAGGAGATGGATTTTAATAAATCCCTGCTTTATTGTTTAGCTCTGTCCAGCCTCTGCTCTGGCTCAGCCTTCTCAAGGCATCACTGGTGATGATCCTTTACTGAAACTCTGGAAGGAAAGCCCAGAGGTTTGGAGGAGCAGCCTCTGTCCCAAATCAGAGAACTCCTGAATGATTCGGGTTGGAAAGGGCCTCAAAGCTCATTTAATTCCAATGACATCAGCAGAGACAACTTGCCCCACACCAAAGAAACCCAGAAAGGCCCCAGAATTCCTGGCAAGCCTGAGGAGAGTCCTGGAGAGCAGCAAAAGCTCCCAGCAAGCCCTGAAAAACATTTCAGAGGGGCTCCAGTCCTGCTGTCCTTGGAAAGTGCTGGGGGAGAGAAAAAGGGGAGAATTTGAGGAGGCTCCATGGTGCTCCTGGGGGATTTGGGAACCTGCAGCCAGGATATTTAGGATATTTAGAAGGATCTTCGGCTGGGAGGAAGGGAACAACTTCCTCGTGCAGAGGAGGAGCCCCAAAATTCGGTGTCTGATGGGTTTTCCTGCTGCAGTTCCCTGGAGAAGCCGGTGCTGAGCTCCAGCTGGTGCAGAGACAGGAGCATCCCTCCTCTCTCCCGAGGGAGGGATCTTCGCTGAGCCAGGCACAAAAAACAAAACCCAGCCGCGAGCCCCCGGAAAGAACAGCGCAATTAGCAAAGTAATTAAACCGCGGCTGCCGCCAAATCCTGCCCCGCTAATGGCAGCAGCGGGGAGCGGGACAGAGCCGGGTCCTGCCCTGATTACACCGGCCCTGGACAGTCAGGGATGGCTTTTCTTATCCCGGGAAATGAGTCTCCCTCGCTGTGGGGAATATCCCTCCGTCCCCTGGGGCGTGGGGCAGCTCGGGATGCAGCACCTCCCGCCCCACGAATTTTGGGGTCCCCATTGCTGGACAAGTCCCCAGCCTGGGGACACAGCTGGGAGTGGCTGGAAGCATCCCAAGGGGAGCACAAGGGGGTGGGATTGGGGAAAAAAGGCTCTGAGTGAGGTTAGAGGGTGAGGAAATGATGGAGGGAAAGGGAAGGGGCTGAGCCCAGCACAGGATAATCCCTATTTTTCACTCTGCTTTGATCCCTCCTCTCTCTGAGCCTGGAGACGTTGATGCTCCATGAGGTTTGTGGGGCTTTGTGAGAGTTTAAAGGATTTGTAAGGCACGGCTGGGGGCACGAGCATCCCGTGGGGACGAGGGGGACATCAGGGTGCAGGTCCCCAGCTCTGCCTCCTCCTCACAGGTGGCTCCTGCAGCCTCACAAGGCCAAATTAAAATGCAAATATCTCCCTGCCTGCTGGGAACAGATAGTGAACCACTGAACAGGGAAAAGGCAGCAGGAATAAACACAGGGAGCACTGAGAGAGCTGCTTTTTCATTATTTTACCCTTTTTTTCCCTTTCTGTGGCACTTGGCTGTTTGGTTGGGGATTATTTAATGGGGTCTGAGGGGGAAGGTGCTGGGTTTGGGGTACCACAGGTAGGTTTGGGGCTTGTCCCTGTGGGTGCCACCAGCCCCCAGTTGCAACCTCCATCTCCCCATCTCCAACAGCACTCTGGGGTTTTTTATAAAATTATTGTGTCCCAACTGGATCATTCCTATGGGGAAAAAAAATTAAATTGGCAGTGGTAGGAGTGAAGAGGACCCGACACCATCAGAGCCTTCAGAGAATTCCCATTTTCCTGGGGTTTGTCCCTGGGTGTTTTGCACTTGCTGATGGACTTCCAGGGCATCAGGACCTTTGAAAAATTGGTGGGCAGTTGCTTTCCTCGTATTCTGAATTCCCAGAGAGACTGGGAGTGTGGGTGAGATTCAGGGGACTGTATTTGGGGGTGTCTGTAAGTGCACCCCTGCCCCTGAGCAAAGCCCTTATATATTATACAGCATTTATATATATACACACATTAGAGATTCATAGATATGTATGAAGTCTAAATACATCCATATGTATGAATTATAAATATCTACATCTAAAGGTACCAATAAATAGATGGAGCTACACAGAAGGGTTTGCTCTCTTCACCCTGGGCAGGGGAGGCAGCAGGAACAAACACAAAACCCTGAGCAGGGATTTTCTCCTGTTCCCTCACCCAGGAATGATTGGAACCAGGGATACTGGGAGGCTGGGAATTGCCTGAGGGAGATGCCAGGGGGTGCAGGGATGCTGCAGGACACAAACTGGGGGTACACAACCCTGAGAGCCTCCTACAAACACTGTGGGGCTGTGGGTGCTGAATTCCCAAAGCTGAGCTGGATCCATCAGCTGGGATGGGAAGCGATGGGCTGGAAAACCTCTGCTGGTGCTTGGTGTCAGACCTTGGGCTTGGCCACAGCTGGGAGAGCAGCCAGGAGAGGTGGGAGAACCTGGCAGTGGGGACAGCCCCTGCCAAGCTGGCCAAGCTCCCTGATTCCCACAGATCTGTCCCTGCTGTCTCTGTCTCCCACCTTCACATGGACTGGAGTCAGGCACTGCCAGCTCTTATTACAACTACAAAATTTTGTTCCACCCTTTTCTGACTCTTCCCCCCCTTTTTTTTCTTCCCTTTGTAATTTTTTTCCCCCCACAAATATTCATTTATGTTAATTCAGCAGGGAGGTTTGGTGGTTCCAGGCAGGGGAGGCAGCTGTGTTAATTTTCCTGCTCAGAGCCACAATCAGCTCTGTGGCTGGTTCAGACAAAACCAACTCCCTGCACGCCCTGCCTGCACTCTGAGCACGTCTCAACCACTCTGTATTTATATTTATATGTACATATATGTATATAGAAAACCAGCATAGAGCTCTCAGGTAAAATTTAAGGCCACCCAGGGGAGAAACTTTCACGCATCCAAAACTGATAAACATCCTTAAAGAGGCTTTTGAAACACCACACACCACCCCAGACCACGGCTCACCTGCCAGGGAAACTGAGGCACAGGTGGGGCTGCTCCCTGCCCACCCAGGCTGCCCAAGAGGAGAGGGTTTTGGAGGGGAATCCCTCAAAACCACATTTTGACCCCTAAATGCTCAGTCAAAGCTGAGCCATCCCCCAGCAGACCCCACAGTCCCCCCCAAACCCACTGGGAACCCCCACCCCAGGCACCACAGCAGAGACAGGGCCCATGACAGTGCTGCCAGTTGCTTTTTGTTTCATTTTTTTCCTTTTCTGGTCTTTTATTTAAGAAAAAAAAAAAGAAAAAAAGAAAAAAAAAAGAAAAAAAAAAAAAAGAGACACAGTGGTGGGTAACTTTCGATCCAGAAATAATCTGCTGCCAACTTCCACCAGGTGATGCTGGGGGTTCCCTGTCCCCACGTGCTCAGTGCCCATGGGGACAATTGCACAGCCCAGGGTACCCTGGTGTGCCCCCCCCAGGCTGGGGATGCTCCACACTGGGCTGGGAGATGGGATGGCCTGGGCTGGGGGGGGGCCCTTGGGTGAGCCAGAGGGGCTGGGAGGTGCCACCAGCACGGGGGGACCGGGAGGCATCGGGATATGGCAGTCAGAAGGCACCACACAGGCTGAGCCTGGCCCCGGGCATCCCTGCTGGGCTGGCACTGGGGGAGCTGGGCTGGCACTGGGACACACAGGCCAAGTCCCATTGAGGGTGTCCCCAGGGCACTGGGAAGCCCCCACACCACATTCCCAGCCACATTCCAGCAGGGGAATGCCCCTGGGGACCCCAGCGGGGCTGTGGGGTGGAGGGGGCCCAGCACTGGCCCCATGGCTGGGACAGAGGGACAGGCAGGGTGGGCAGCAAATGGCCCCACTGGTCACCCCCAAACTGCCCAAGCAGCCAGGGAGCAGGGCACAGCGGGAATTTGGGGCTGGGACACAGCAGGTGGTGGGGACAGCAGTGCCTCGGGCCCGTGGCCATTGTGCCCCCCACTCCTGCCTCCCCCAGCATCACCCAGCGTGGGCCAACACCCCAAAAACCGCAGGGCGACCCAGCACTCACCTCCAAAATTGTGCAACTGAGCGCAGCAAAGGCTGGGGGAGGCCCGTGGGGAGCCCTCACCCACCACCTCCCTGCTGAGCTCCGGGGGGAATCAGGATCTCTCCCTTCTCCCAGCCCCTTCCCGACAGGACCCCCAGCCTCCTCCTGCCCGGGGCCACACGCACGCCCTGAGCTGTGACCCCATCCCCTCCTCCCCTCTGCCCTGTGGGTGGCTGGGGGGCCAGGCTGTGCTGCTGCTCCCCTGGGACACCCGCTGGGGAAAGGAAGAGAACTGAAAAAAGGCCCCCCCCGCCCCCCCTGGAGGTGCCTTTGGGCGGGGTGAGGATGTGAGATGTGCGGAGGAAGGAGCCGAGCGTGTGCCGGCCCCGGGGAAGCGTGGTGGCGCGGCGTGGCACGGCGTGGCGTGGCGTGGCACAGCGTGGCGGCCCCTCCCTCCCGCCCCGTCCCCGCTGCCCCTGCGTTAAGCGATCTCCTTGATCCTGCGGATGTAGTTGTGGAGCTCCTCGGGGTCCTGCAGCCCCATGTCCTGGCACACCCATTCCAAGTCCTCCTCATCGGCGATGGGGATGGAGTTGTAGGCCAGCTCGTCCGAGGGCATGGTGGCGAAGGTGGTGAACTTCACCCGCTTCCGTTTGGAGGTGGGTGAGTTGAGCGGGTCCTCGCTCTGGTCCCGCGTGGAGCCCCCCGAGGAGCCGTCCCCACGCCCGTGCACCTGGCTCTGCACGCTGGTCTGCGAGCTCCCGCTGCTGTGGTGGTCCCCGTGGCAGCAGGTCTGCACGTTTTCCAGCGGGTTCCCCGGGCTCTCGGGCTGCGGGGAGAGGTCATTGTGAGCCCGCAAGGGCTGCCCGTTGCCCAGGAAGACCCAGTGGTGGGAGTGGTCCATGTTGGTCTGGCCTTCCGGCGGGATGCGCTTGTGCCGGTACTTCAGCACAAAGACGATGCAGTTGATGAGGAAGACCAAGATGGCCAGGCAGAAGACGCCCAGCAGGGCGTACATCCCGATCTCCAGGTCCGTCAGCCCTCGCGTCACCTGCACGAAGCCGGTGGGGATGGTGGGGAAGTCCTCGGTGGGGTGAGAGGCGCTGGACATGCGGCTGTCCTGGCTCGGGTCCGCTTTCCTGTCCACCTCTGCCCGCAGGGTGGTGCTGGCCCCGGCCTCCCCCAGCCCCGGCCTGCTGGACACGTGGTCGTAGTCGTAGGTGGGGTCCTCCTCGGACCCGAAGTGGACGCGCACGGTGGCCAAGGCCGTGGAGAGGACGCTCTTGCGCTTGGTCTTCTGGCAGCTCTCGCAGATGACCAGCTCCGCCCGCAGCAGCTCCCCCGCGCCCTCGCTCTCCGCCACCACCAAGGGGAACGCCCGGTCCTGGGTCACCGACACCACCTTCTCGTCCAGGCTGCTCACCACCAGGTTGTAGTCCTTGGGGTCGTACAGGGACAGGGGGGCCGTGGTGCCGTCGCTGTAGGAAATCCACAGGCTCAGCAGCGCTTCCTGCGGGACCAACACAGGCACCGGTTGCCCAGCAGGAGGCCAGTCCCACCTGCACCCCTTTGTCCATCCCCCATCCACCCCTCTGTCCAATCCACCCTTCATCCCTCCATAATCCATCTTGTTCCAACCGTTCCCTGTTTTTTCTCCTCAGCCCATTCTTCTTTCCACATTCCCTGTGCTTGCCCAGGCTCTACCCAAATCCCAGATGTGGCTACCAGAGCTGGGCCAGGAGCTGTAGAGGATTCCATCCCTCCCCTTTGTCCCCACGGTTGTGTCCTGTCCCCTGGCTTGGATCACAGGTCTCTGTGAAGGTTTCTGGGGTGTTTTGGGGTCACCGGGGTGTCGTGAGGACAGTGGGTGCTGTGAGGGCTGGAGTGTGGGCAGGATTTGGGAGGAGGGGGCTGCACCCCAAGCTCCCCCCCAAGCCTGGGTGCCTCCCCGGCCTCACCTGCTTGAAGAAGCTCAGGGTTTGCTGCACGGACGTGCGAGCGATGATGGTGTGGCTGTTGCCAGGGCTGGGGTGGAGGGACAGCGAGAGGCTGGAGACCACCTGGGCCTTCAGGTCTGTGATGCTGACCTTCTCCTCCGCCACCGTCACCAGCGTCTCGCCCAGCACCGCCTCCACCAGCGGGGACACCACCTGCAGGGGACGAGGTTCCCGTCACCGCCTGCCAGCCCAGCCAGGCTGGCAGAGGGGGGAAAGGTGGCCAGGGCTACCTTGAAGAGGGTGGTCCCTGGCTCCCTCCCGGCCAGCGTGGAGCTGTCCACCATGTGGGCCACCCGCGGGTCGTCCACACGCATGAAGTCGCTGACCAGGTCGGTGACCTCCACCAGCCAGTCCGGGCCCAGCATGGTGACCACCTGGCCCGTGCCCTCGGCTGCCGTGGTGTGGAACTGGGTGAAGACCTGCAGCGTGGAGTGCTGGTACTGCAGGGCACAGCCCCGGCTCTGCTTCCGCTCATCCTCATCCTCCTCGTGCTCGCTGTCCCGCACCGACCTGCGGGATGGATGGACGGACGGATGGATGGATGGACGGGGCAGTGGGTGGGAAGTGCTGCCAAGCTCCCCACACCATGACTCCTCAGCCCCTCCCAGGAAAGGTGGCCAATCAGGGAAAAACAAGATGTCACCAAAAATGGTGGCTCCTGGGCAAAAGATGCCTGCTGTCCATGAGGGATTCAGGGGATTTAGCAGGAGATGGTAATAGCAGGGTCACCAGCATCTCTGCCCACTCAACAAATGAGAGGACAAGGTCTCTCTGCTTGGGATGGACACCTGGAGGTCTCTAGACCTCAAAAAAGGGACTTGGGAGCTTGGCTGTTCCCAGTTTCATCCAGAGAACTTTTGACCACTGCTGAGGAAGGATGTTCTCCACCAACCACAATGTGAAATTTATTCCTTCCCCCTAACCTGTGTCCATGACGTCTCCCCTTTCCACCCAAGACCCCGAGACGCCTCTGTCCCCACCACCTTTGAAACCTCCTCATGAAGTAACTGAGCAAGACAATTAACCCATGACCACCACCTCCACCTGGCCTTCTCCAGGCTGGCCAGTGCGGCTCCTCAGCACCCACCTCCTGTCCGGCAGGATGGGCACCCTCCAGCCCTTGACCTGGCTCAGCCGGGCATCCGAGAGCTCGATGTGCAGGGGCAGTTTGGGCACCCACACCGTCATCTCCAGCGGGGCCGACAGGTGCTCGTAGGTGAAGGTGACCCGGGCGCTCATGGAGCCCCGCGACTCCTTCCCGCTGACGAAGACGTAGTCGCAGCTGCTGGAAACCTGGGGGACAAGAGAGGGTGGGAATGGTCCTGTAGGCACGGCAGAGATCCTGGCAGGAGGCTGGAAGAGTAGAATGCCACCCGGCACAAATCCAATTCATGCCCCTGGAGCAGGGATGCTCCTCCTCCTGGAGGATCCTGCTCAGAGGGATGTCCACACCCCGTGTCCACCATGCAAAGTGTGCCCTGACCCAGATGCTCCTGAGATACAGATCCACACCCCGTGTCCATCATGCAAAATGTGCCCTGACCCAGATGCTCCTGAGATACAGATCCACACCCTGTGTCCATCAGGCAAAATGTGCCCTGACCCAGGTCCTCCTGAGGCACAGATCCACAGATCTGCATCCACCATGCAAAATGTCCCTTGAGCTAGATCCTCCAGCCAGCCCTCACTCTCTCTCACCTCACCAAGAACCTCCTCTTGGTGCCTCAGTTTCTCTTTGGCCTCCACACTGAATTGTCCCTGAGCTAGAGGCACCCATGGGTGCTTCACAGAGGTTGCAAGTTGCTCAACCTGGAAATTTGCCCCAAAATCTCCTCCAGAGGAGGCAGCAAGCACAGACCCCTCTCATTCCTGTCCCCATCTGTATCTTGTTCCCATCCCTCCTGCTCACCCTAGAGCAGGATTTTCTGTGGTTTGAATGAATCCTCTTGAACCTCTTCTCACTCCTCCTCTTTTAATTCCCACTTATTCAAATGCCATTGGTGAAATTCGCTATAAAACAAATACATCCTGCAGGGAGGTCACTCATTACCACCCACCTGAGCCAACAAAGGAGCTCAGGGGACACCAGGCCAGCATCTCCCAAGGTTGAGCTCAGCTCACCAGCCAGCAGCTCCTTCCCAGCCAGAGTGGCAGAGGACAACCAGAAGGGGACTCCAACCTCTCATCTGCAGCAGCCCCATGGCCCAGCCCCAATCCCCTGTCAGGAATTGCATCTGATTTGTTGGATGCTGGAGAAGAGCAGAACCCGTTTGCTCAGCCAGCAGCACTGAGCACCTGAAGAGCACAGAAGAGCTGATTTCCAGCAGTTGGGAATCCCTGGATTCCCTCATGGCTGATAAAGGGCTGAGGCCAGGCTGCAGGTGACAGCAGCTGACAGTGGTGGTGACAGCATCCCTGCCTATCTCCCAGCCTATTCCTTGAGCACCTCTGGGCAACCAGATGCAGGAACTTGGCATTTCTGAGCCCACAGCAGGGTTTGACTTCTACAACAGCTCCAGGAGGTCAATGCACGGTGTCCATGGTCCCCTGGGGCTGGTGGAGGAGGCAGAGCCCTGGACCTGGGCTCCTGGGGACATCCCTGAGCCCAGGAGGGAAGGGCGATGCAGGAGGGCTTGTTCCTTGTCTTCCTATCAGAGGTACCAGCTCAGCAAGTCTGACAAGACAATCTCATCCGTGGCGAGGCAGCGCCTGAATAAAGATGAGCTCCCAGGTGAATCCTGCAGCAGAGGATCTCTGGATATTGTGCCATTTATCACAATAAACATGATGGGCCCTGCTTGCATTACCTCGGCTAATAAACCCCCCGGCACCTCCTTCTGGGCACCACTTGCTCTGCAGCCGGGAGGGGGTTGAAACTATGACAACAAAAAATCCCTGCACACCAGGCCTGTCCCGAAGATGGAGTGACTGCAGATTAGCTCGGAAATGAAGCTTGTTCGGGGAAACTTCCCGGATTTACGGCCAGGTGTCAGGAACAGAGAGGCTGAGGGCTGCCTGGGCTCCCAGCCAAGGCACCGCTGCCTCCCCTGCTGTGGCCAGGAGTTCCCGGCTTGGCATGGGGACAGGCGTGGGATCAAGGGGACACGTGTTCTCCAAGGCCCCCAGGAGTGGGGAGAGCCACCATGGTCCTGGTGGTGGCTGTGGGTGAGCAGGGTCCCTGAGGATTGGTCCCATTGAGCTCCTGAGGGGTTCTCCAGGGGATGTGGAGTGTGGGGTTCTCTGAAAGGTCACACATAGCTGAGGTTCAGCATCTCCCACTCCCTGTGGGACCCTCCACAGCCCACAAGGTCACCACCCATTTTAAAAATAGGAGGTGATTTCCACACTACCCTGAGTGGTGATGTCCTCCTGTACACCTTTGTCACCACAGAAGGGGATGAGCATGACAACTCCCACTCATGCTCTCCCACCACATCCTTCAGAGCCACGTCCACACCAAGCCCAGGACAAATTCCATGTTACACAAGAGAGCAACCACCAGGGAGCCACCCCAGAGCGGGGAGAGGCAGCTCCCCAGCCCGCCCTCACGTTAAATTATTTACAGTAACAGATAGCACATCCCACTCCCTAAGCTGTGATTTATGGAGCAGGTTTAGAGCCCTGACACCGCAATCATACTCCCCGATCTCAGCAGGTAACTGAGAGCTCCCTCGGAAATGAAGCTCCAACACAAACACCAAATAACTCAGCAAGAAATTGTGCAGGGCTCCGGGCGGGATGAGAGCCAGGGCCGAAGGGCTGCTCCCTGCATCACTCATCCCAGCTCCCGGGCATGTGCCTGCTCCCCCCAGGTCTGGGGACAGAGTGTCAATAGATTTATGAGCAGAAAGGCAGCACATTAAACAGTTTAAGTGTCTTGGAGTCCATCCTGAAGTGTATTATTGCTCCAGTGTTTTATCACGCTGGGGAGGACTGGGCTCCATAAATTAGAGCCGGTCCTGTAAATCCCACGGATGTGAGTTTTAGTCAAGAACTTGGGCAAGCACTTTGTGGCACTGGATGTCCCCCATGGAGAGCAAATCCCAGCAGGGACAGAGCTCTGCCATCACCCCTGTGGCCAAGAGAACAAGGGGATGCAGCCTCCTGGAGAATCCCAACCCCTTCCCTGCCTCTGCCCAACCCAGCAGAGCATGGAAAGGCAGAGCTGGCTGGGTGCATACAGGGAGAGGGGTGGGAGGTGTTCAGGAGAAGGGAATGATGTCTGGGGGCGGATGGATGGATGGAAATGGTGGCAGAGTGACACCGGCAGGTGGGCAGATGGATTTATTCAGGGATGGAAAAATGTATATGGATGAACAGGACTGGTGATGGAAAATTGGAGGGTTTGAGGATCAGGGGCTGCCTCGGGGCTGGGGCAGGGAGACTTTGGCATAGGCCCCATCAGCACCTCTCCCACCTGGATCTTCCCCCTCAGCTCCACTTTTCCCTCCATCATTCCCATCTCAACAGTCCCCCGACCCAATCAGGACATCAATGTCACTCCAAGGTGTGAGTGCCAGCGCTGATGGGAACGTGCAGCTCAGCCCACAGTGACAATATTTCCCCTTATCAGCACTGACTGTTGTGATAACCCACAGTTATTGCTGCTGCCTGCTGCCAGCGTGGGAGCATCCCACGGCCTCTCCAGGGACAGTGACAAACTGTCTTGTCCTTCTCCCTTACAGACCCCAGGGAGAAGCTTGCACAGACTGGAGCCACCGAGAGGTTGACACTTGGTTTGGGTGGGGTTGTGAACCAATCAGCTCAGCCACCAGCCCCAGCCCAGGGTGCTGTTGGGGTCAGCGCTCCTGGAAGAACCCCAGCCACCCGTGAGGGTCACAAGAGCCCCCCTTCTCCACACCCACCTTGATGATGTCCTCGTTGTTGGACTTGCACTCCACCATGGCCGAGACATCCACGATGACGCCGCTGAGCTCGATGGCAAGGACCTTCACGGGAATGGCCACCGTGCGCCCCGTCAGGATGGCTGTGTTGATGATCTCTGTGTCCTGGGGGTGGCATGGAATGGGCACCATCATGTTAGAGGGCAGAGAAGGACGTGGGTGTGCGCGGGATGGATGGATGGATGGATGGAGGGATGGATGGATGGATGGATGGATGGATGGATGGATGGATGGATGGATGGATG
>JAYDZK010000066.1:5371257-5386789 GCA_034509185.1 Euphonia xanthogaster | reverse complement strand
CCTGTTCCCCACCTGCAGCGTGTCCCCCCGTGTCAAACCTGCAGCGTGTCCCCTGTGCCCCACCTGCAGCCTGTCCCCCCTGTGCCCCACCTGCAGCGTGTCCCCTGTGCCCCACCTGCAGCGTGTCCCCCCGTGTCACACCTGCAGCGTGTCCCCCCGTGTCACACCTGCAGCATGTCCCGTGTCACACCTGCAGCGTGTCCCCTGTGCCACACCTGCAGCGTGTCCCCTGTGCCCCACCTGCAGCGTGTCCCCCCCATGTCACACCTGCAGCGTGTCCCCTGTGCCCCACCTGCAGCGTGTCCCCCCTGTGCCCCACCTGCAGCGTGTCCCCTGTGCCCCACCTGCAGCGTGTCCGTGTCACACCTGCAGCCTGTCCCCCCTGTGCCATCCGGGGGCATCAGCCCTGTCACCCCCTCCTGGCTGTGCACACAGGCTGGGGGTGTTGGGGACCCCCTGTGCCCCCCTGGGGTGGGGGATCGGTCACCCCGTCTCTCCCTGGTGCCCTCCACACCTTGGCACATCCCGGGATCAGCTCCTACAGGGCCTGGAGATGCTCCCAGCACGGCTGGGGAGGGATTCCCTTATTCCCTTATCCCGGCTTGCTGGAGCCATGGGAGAGTTGGATTTTTGGGAATGCCACGCTCCCCTCAACTGCCCAACGGGAATGGGAGAGCATTTGGGGGCTGAGACCCCATTCCCAGCCATTCCCACCATGGCTGGCTGTGTTTTCCTGCCCACACCAAGCCCGGGTGCCTCCCCTCTCCCTGCTCTGCTTCCATCCATTCCCCCATCTCCCTTTCCCAGGAAACCTCGGCCAGCACGTTCCTCCTGGCAGCCTCATTCGCAGTGGAAGTGCACAAGACATCTCCATTAACGCCAAAATAATTCACGGCAATTAATGGGACCGACCTTGAGCAGTGACAGGAGCTGAAGATGCCCCCGGGAAGAGGCGGCCCCGCAGCGCTGAGGAGGAGGATGGATCCCCCCGAGGGCCCCCAGCACCTTGGGGTGCTGCTGGGAGAGCTTTGGGAACAACACCAGGGTGAGGAAGAGGAGGGAGATGGGGTGTGCTTCAATCCCCGCCACCTGGAATTCCGCAGGAATGGCCGAGCGTTGTTTTGGAGCGGCCCCACCACCTCCCAGGCGCTCGCTGCTCGTTTCCATAAAAATCCCATGATTTATAATCCAATCTCCCAATTGCTTCGGGAGGGGAGGGCTGACTCCCGGGCTGAGCCCCCCGGGACGGCACCGCCCAGCCCCTGATCTCCTCCTCCCCAGCCAGCCCAGGTGGGACAAATCCTCAATTTCCCCACTCCAGAACGAGCACTGGGAAACTGGGGATGGTGCCCTGTCCTTCTCCGCCTCGAGATGCTTTTCCCACTGATGGATGAGGCTTTTAAAGAGGGATGTTTGGGTGCAATCCCTCCCGCGTTCCCGCGGTGCTTCTGGCAGGTTCTTGGCAGCACCGCTGGGATATAATTTTTTTTTTCAGCCGTTCCAGAAAGGAATATTTTTACCCCAGCTGGATTTTATTTATGACTCCGGTGCTGGCGGGCGGAGGGGGCTGGAGTGGGCTGGGATCTCTCCCGAGTGAGGAGCAAAGCCAGGGGGAGATGCCAGAGATAAATCCCCTTATTTCAGCAGGAGCCGAGGCAGGGAAGGGCAAAACGCAACCCCAGAACAGCTTCCCACGTGTCCCTGTGGGGACCCACCCGAGCAACTCCTGGACGGATTTTCCAAGGAGTCATCCCCCCAAAAAACCCACTGAGGGATGTCCAGGCAGGATTGGGTCTGGACAAATTCCCAAATGCTGATTCCCAAATGGTAATTCCCAAATCACCCCCGGGCGCCTCGGGGACAGCAGATCAGTCCCACTCACCCCACGGGCTCCACTCCCCAAAACACCACAAGCACCCCATTGTCACAGCGCAGGACGGGACGGGCTGGAGGCCCTTCCCACGCGGATAAATCCCGGCTGTGGGAGCCAATCCCACGGATTCGGTGCCAGCTCAGGCAGGGAATCTCCATGCCGGTAATCCCTGGCCGGCATTTCACCTGCCCTAATCCCGGGCAGCACTAATCGCTGGGATAACAGGGCGCTGATCACCCGAGCCAGCCCTAATCCCTGTGGGAGCCGCTCTGGAGGTGTCGCTGCTGCCAGGGGACCTCCGGAGGTGGCACCAGGACGGAGCCACTTCCACTTTTCCTGGGGAAGCTGAGGCACGGCCTCTCTCCAGCTCTGCTGTTTCCAAGGCTTTTCTGGGATGAATCCATGAAGAGCAAGGAGAGCTCCTGGCATGCAAACCCCTCCTCCGGATGCATGAAAACACATCCCAAACCCCTTTTTTGGGGGGCTTTACCAAAAAGCCAAGAGCCAGCGCTGAGCTTTGCACCTGGAGCTGTTCTTTTTCACCCCCAGGACCCTCCAAAGAAGATAAATCCCTCATAAACCAGAAAGAATTAATCCAAACCAGCCCTGGGGACGTCAGGTGAGTGAAAGCCTCACTCCAAGCCTCTGTTTTTCCCATTATTTTCCAATAATGCACACGGGGAAATTCCTTGGCAGTGGCAGGAGCATCCCAGCCCTGCCCCAGAGCTAATCCTGGGTGGGAGCTGAGTGGCTGATCCTAAAACATGATTAAAAATACATCTCAATTCCCTCCCTTCCAGAAATCCATTTGTGTCCTCAGCCCTTCTTTCTGTAGTTCTGATAATGACAGAAATAGAGAAATCCCGTAATTGCCATAAATTCATTTTATGTGATTATTTCTAAGGAGATGGGGGGAAAAAAAAAGCCTTTTATTGGAATTAATTGTCCAGCAGGATTCATGGTTTATTCTGTGGATCCATGGCTCTGTCACTGGTCCCAGAGGCCACCCCAAGGTTCTCCATCCTCCCAGAAAAATGGGTGGGAAAAGCAAAAAAAAAAAAGGGGGCTGAAATATTTCACTCCCGAGCTGCTGCAGGTCCTGAGCACATCCCAGCAAATTGGTCTGACTTTTGGGTGCCCCAAAGAGTGCAAGGGCACATTAGGTATTGAATGCAATATTTATAATATTAAAATGAATATTTTAATAGCCCCATAAAAGGAGCGGAAGGAAGAAGCAAAGCCGTGGCGCCAAAGCCGCTCCTTCCTGCGAGAGAAAAATGTTTCATTCCAGTTTTACTGCTCAGCTCCATCCCTGCCTCGACTTTTATATTCTATTAAAATATTAATTTCGGGGCAGAACGGAGGAATTTAATATTTTAGCTGATTTAAAAAGTCAATATTATCAAAGTTGGGGGCTGGGGGGGGTCTCAGAGGGGAACATCTCAATAGACCAGCAGTGGCATTATTTCCCTTTTCCTTCCAAAAATTTTTAGCCTGTAGGGAAATTTCTCCATTTCCACTTTTACCTCTACTTCTGAGAGGAAAAAAAAAGCCAAGGATGGGTTCCCCAATGTTTAAATCACTGTTTTGTGTGCATCCAGAACTCCCTGATGGAAACAGAGCATCCCAACATCCTCCCAATCCAGGGAATTGATGAGCACCCCCTTCCTCCAGCACCAGGGAATCAAAGCACCTAATTACAGCAGCTCGTTAGGAGGGGTGGTTATCTTGGCAGCCAGAGAGGCCAACAAGAGAGTTTCTCTCCTTGGCTTGCTGTTTGTTTTGGGTAAAATAAATAAATAAATTAAAATGTGGAGGTTTGGAGTTGGATTTAAGCACTGGGTGAGCTCCAAAGCAGCTCCTCTGGAATCAGGGCTGGGCTGGCCATGGGAATTTGGGGTGAGGACCAGAACATCATTTTACCCCACTTTTGGAAGGGCTGAGGGGATTTATGGCATGGTGAGGACCAGCACCTCATTTTATCTCATTTTGGAGGGGCTGAGGACATTTGCAGCCCCTAAATCAGGCTCTTGAAGCGAGCAAGGCCTAGCAGATGCTGATAAAACCCAAAAGCAACAGGTCCTGCCTTAAACAAAGCATATTTTGCCTCCTGACCCTGAGTTTTGGTGAGGGCAGGACCCCAAATATAAAAACACATAAAAATTGAAGAATTCTTTCTTTTCCAGCCCTGCTCCACTGCCTGTGCAGGTGGGAGCTTGCAGGAGAGCACCTGGATGTGCCCCCAGCAGCATCAAGGGACACCCTGGGGGCTGTCCCCACTCCATCCCCAGCCTGATTGGTTTTTTGGGGTGCCTTGAGATCAAGTTGCTCCCTCCCACAGCCTGATCTGGGTTTTGATTTTGGTTTTTTTTGTTTTGTTTTGTTTTTTGACTTGGGGTGCCTTGGGTTCAGTTTGCTCCATCCCACAGCCTGATTTGGTTTTTTAGGATTCCTTGGCATCAGTTTGCTCCATCCCACAGCCTGATTTGGTTTTTTAGGGTTCCTTGGCATCAGTTTGCTCCATCCCACAGCTTGATGTGTTTTCTGGGGTGCTTTGGGATCAGTTTGCTCCATCCCACAGCCTGGTTTGGTTTTTGGGGTGCCTTGAGATCAATTTTCCTCATCCCACAGTCTGATTTCGTTTGGGAGTGCCTTGGGATCAGTTTGCTCCATCCCACAGCCTGATTTGGATTTTTGGGGTGCTTTGGGATCAGCTTGGTCCTGGCCAGGGGGTGGTGGCAGCTCAGGGGTCCCACCACCCCCCTGAGTGTCACCTGTGTCCCCAGCTGGGCACTCTGCTGCACCCCAAACCCCAACACCAGCAGCAGGAGGGGGGTTCCCATTCTCCCTCCTCGCCTCCCCCAGGAGATTTTAACCCTGACACTTCCCGAGGGAATCTCCCCAAGCAAAGAGGGACCAAACCCATCCCAAACTCCCCCCGGAGCCCCAGCGGGCGCTGCCCAGCCCGGAGCCCGCCAGGCTCGGGAAAGCGGAGCCTGGCTTTGATCGCGGAGCTCCCTCCGGGCTGCCGGGTCCAGCGGGATAACGATGGAGCAGCTGGGAAACCAGCTGGGTCAGCCTAATGGGCATCCCACAATGGCCAGGGAGAGCTGGGGCTGCGGGATCCCAGCTGGAACAGGAACAGGAGCCGGGAAAACCCTTCCCTCGCTGCCATTAGCAATCCCAGCTGGGACTGGGGCTGGTCCCATCCCGCCTGGACGGGCAGAACCCCCCTGGAAAGAGCATTTAGGAGCATGAATTTTTCAGGAGCTCGTTTAGCAGCGAGCATCTTCCCAGCTGGTTCTGGGCGAAGAGGATTAACCCCTTGGGGTGGGGATGGAGGGGGCAGATCCCCAGCGTGAATGGGGCCGCTGGGATTTGGGGGTGGAAAAAGCAGAATTAGGAGCAGGGGATGGGTTTGGCTCCTTGTTTTCCTCTCCGGGGCCAGGGAATGGCAGCAGGAATTGGGTGTCACCCAAAATATCCCTGAAACAAGCAGGAAAACCCCTCGCGGTGCTCCTGGGCAGGCAAAACCTGCCGGGAAATCCGTGCAGAGGGCTTTGCCTGCATCCCCCATCAGCCGCTCGGAGCCTCCGGGATCCCGGGCAAACCCGGATCCGACGGGAAGGAGCCACCGGCAGGACTGGGAGGCGTCGGGGGAAATTGCATTTGAAGCACAGCCAGCGCTGGAGTCTGGAATGATTCTAGCAGCGGGGTCAAAAGAGCCTCCTGCAACATTTTTCCCTGCTCAATAGGCAGCCGCTGTTTAAAATAAAATAAAATAAAAAAGCCCCCAGAAAGTCCCCACAAGGGAAGGGTGAAGAACAGCCAGGAGAAGAGGGAGGATTCTCCAGTGGGATAATGGCCGGGCTGTCTTGGGGATAGAATCAGCATTTTCTGGCCAGCTCTGCTGTTGAGGGTTTCTAGCAATGATTTCTCTCGGAGGTTTTTCAGCGGAACTCCCCTGCCCTCGGTGGTGTCCGGCCAAAAACGCTCCAGGGTTTGGCTACGGGTGGGCACGGCTCCATCAAAGCCTCTGGGGAGCATCTGATCGATCCTTTCCATCGACCTGCTAATGGGACTGCCTGTGGAGAGGGATTTTCTGATGTCTCCAACCCTTTCAGACCCTCTGGGAGCTGGGGGAGCGTCTGCTGGGTTATCCCATCCTTCCTCAGCCTCATCTTCCTCCCCGGAGCTGGGGAGGGCAGAGGGTCCCCATGGCTGCATTTCTCCAGCCTGGGATTGGGGTTTGTAAAACCCAACAGCCTTGGAGGGCTCTGCAAAAGGACTGAGGTGCTGTCACCGACCTCCAGGGTGTCCTTTGTCACTTGAAAAAAAAAAATTTGATGCCAAACACCCTGGAATTTTTGATCAAAATCCCACAAATCCGAAGCCAATCCCACTGAAATGGCCAAACCATCTGATCCCAGAGCATCTGCCCAGTGGGGGATGGCAGAGAAGAGCCTGGATCCACACAGGGAGCAGTTCCTGGGAGGAATATTAAACTTCATAACCGATGGATTGGAGTTTTACCAGCAGCTTCTGATGGCAACAGATTTTGGTAATATCCCAGCTTTACTGCTGGGGAAAATGTGAGGATTCCAAGTGGCTTTTAGGGTCCTTAAAAGCATTTTTCTGTCATTTCTCCCTTCTCCCATCACTGCTGCTTCATCCAGGGATGCTGAAGGATCTGGGAGAGGGATGGGAAGGTGGAGAATCCCAGTAAAACCAGTGGGCAGGTGGATGGGATGCACTGGAGAGGATTTGTGGTTTGGGATGGGATGGATTGGGATGAGTTCATCCCACCAGGGCAGCTGCTGCAAGCACCAGGGATTATCCTGAGAAAAACCCCTGAATTCCCTTTCCTCCAGACAGAATTCCTGGTTCTGTGCCTGACACGGGATATTTGTTCCTCTTTTCAGGGGTAAAATGGGGGAAATTCCCGAGGGATCCTCAGCCCCTCCTCATCCTGGTGATGGAGGGAGGAACGGGAGCATGGAGAGTGGGGAAATGGCCAAAATGCTGGGGAAAAGGGGTTGGAAAATCCAGGAGAGGGCTGAGCAGGGAGTGAGGGGTGGCAGCTCCTCTGTGGCTGCAGCTGAATTCTGGCTCTGGCTTTGGGCAAAGAGAGGAAAGAAAATCCCCCTCTGGGGCTGCAGGCTGGGATGCTCTGGATCACCCAAATGGGGTTATTTTCCTGCTTTTTGGCCAAAGCTGCTGGAGCTTGACCTTGAGCCAGTGTCTGGTTCCCTCCTGCCAGCCCTGAACTGCTGGGTTTCCACCAAAATGAAATCAGGAGCTGGGTGAGAGCTGTTCCTGCCCAGCCCTGGCTCCAGGGAGCTTGGCTGGCACCCCAAACATCCCAAATGACCTCGGGGTGACTGCCAGGCTCCGGGGGGGTTTGCAGGGGAATTCCGGGGGCTCCCAGCAGCAGCCAAAGGGGAGCCTGGGGAAGGAGGAGAAGCAAACAGCCCCTCCCACCCCCAAATCTCCCAATTAATGCTCCTCATTCCCTGTGTGCAGCCTAATCAGGGTGCTGATGGAATCAAGGATCCCTCTGGAGGCTCGGGGAGCCGCGGGCCGAGCCCGACTCCAGCACGGCGGCGTCACACGAGGGATATTGAATTATTTCCCTGCCTTTTTCTGGGAATTGCCAGTTAAGGCTCTTAGGCAGGGCTCACTCCCAGCTCCTAATCTCATTCACCTGCCATTTCCCCCAGGAGCAGAGCACGAGGCAGCCCTGCCTTCCCAGCACGCACAGACAGGGGGGAGCACGCCACTAATTAGAGGGAATAATCAATATTTACCAGTGGGATGGCATTGCTTAGGAGAGGGAATCATCAATATTTACCAGGGGTGCTGCAAGTTGCAGAGCAGGGCAATTCCAGGTGTGTGGAGTTGGGGTGCAGCAAAGGGGAAAATGGGTCCTGGCACCCCAAAATTCCTCAAGAAAGGAAATGGAAAAGCAGAAATTGGGGTTTGTCGTGCGTGTGGATCAATCAAATTAATGAAAAATCAAAATAATTACTGAGCTTTTTAAATTTAAAACTTATATATATAACATAAAAATTATATTATATATTAAATTATATATTTGATTTAAAATTTTATTTTAATTTAAAAATTAAAATCATTCCCTAAGCACCCAAAACTCCAGCCTGGCACCTGGGAGTCTCCAGGGACTGTTTTCCCAATCCCCAGGATTTCTGGGCCCTAAAACCAGATTTAGGGACACCAAAACCATTTCCAAGCTCGATCAAACTTGGCCAAGTTGCTCATGAAATAAGGAGAGAGGAAATCTGGCAGTTTGGGTTTCACACTGGCAGAGGGAGAGGCTTTGTCCTGAAATCCCTTCTCCACTTCCAAGTTGCCTCCAGGGATGCTGGAAATACCCTGATATCCAGGGAGCCCCCCTCAAATCCCTTCCTTTCAGCCCTCAAAGTTATAATTTAATTAAATACAACCCAAAACGCTTTGATTAGGGCCCAAGACTGATATGTCTCTTTTTTCAAACCTATTAAAAAATTTAAAACCCCAAAAGCCATGGGGGTGGAAGTTCCCATCAGTTTTGAGGCAGAACAGGGACAAAGCAGCACCAGGAATGGATGTGGTGCCACAGAGGCAGATGGAAGAGAGCTCTGGATGAGAAATCCTCTTTACCCCACCTATATTTTGCTAAATTTTGATTCTTTTTCGACCACAAAGTTTTTATAAAAACCCTGCTTTTTAACACCTTCCCAGAGGGCTGCAGCTCCCTGCCGAAAATAGGAGGCTGCTGACACCCACTCCACGACTCCTCCCGTCCTCAGTTCCACTTTTTTGTGCTATTGATATGATTTTTTTCTTTCTCCTGGCTCATTTCAAGCCTGAGCTCCCCAGACTCCGGCTGACATCTGTTAATGTCCTGAAACCCGAGCCCCAAGGCTTTGAAACCACGACTGCTGCTGTTTTCAGCCTGCCGGGATCAGGAGGGGTTTTCCCCTCCAGCCCTGGGCGATGCAGGACATCAACCCGCTGAGTTTTCCACTGGATTTGTTCTCCAGGGACTGCACAGGCTCCAGAGAAGGTGGAGAAGCAGCTGGGAGAGGGTGAAACCAAAACTGTCCCCAATAGCAGGGACAGAGATGAGAGGAATAGTGGATTTGTCTTTCCAAACCAGCTGTGGGTCTGCTGGCAGATAAAACCAGCACTGGGAGAGAAAAGAAACAATGGGAAGGATTCCACTGGTTGAGGAATGGGAAAAGATATTTGCTTTTATAAATAAACTTTAGGTTTGCTGATAAATGAAATTAGACATTGAGAGATGAAAGAAACAATGGGGAAGAAAAAAAACCCCTAAATTCCATAAGAACTAAAAATGAAAAGGGAGGATTGTACATTAGAGGGGAATCTCTGGGCTCAGGTGTTCTGGGAAGTCTGAACCTCTCAAGTACCTCAGCCAATGGGGAGAGAGAGAAGGGAAATGTGGCTGGGAAATTGGGATAAAAAGGAGGATGAGTCCTCCAAAAATTGGAGAGATCCCAGGGGAATGCCCCATGGCCTCTCCCTTTATTGGAATAAAGTTCCAGGACTCCTCTGTCTCCTTTTTGGGCATAAACCTCTGGTGTTTGTGGGTTAATTTTCCTAACGGAGGGGACCAGCAGACCCTGGGAAAGACAAAGCCCATCCCGCTGTGCCCAGCCCACCTTCCAGCCTTGCCTCCTCATCCTGCTAACTCCAAACAAGGAAAACTCCATCTGAGGAGAAGAGAAAAACAATAATTTAATTTTTTTTAATTTTTTTTTCCCGGTGCATATTGAGTGTGCCGCGCTCTCCGCCCGAGCCCAGCCTCTGTTTTACTGTACTAATGACTTTTTACACTCCAGGTAAAATCAGAACAAGACGGGAAGGCTTTTCGAAAGCTCGTTCTGACAAATTCCTCACTGCAATTACTGGAGCAGAAAGAACTCATCAGCAGAACGCGCCGTCGCTCGGGGCGCTAAAAGTCTCGAGTGGTGGCGAATGGCGCAGATGCGGGAGCGGGGCAGGGCTCGGCAGGTCCCACCCGCCCAGCCCCGCTCCGCTCCCCGCCCCAGGAGCGATTTCATACCCCAGTGATCCCGAGAAATGCCCGTCCCCCCGGGGCACGGCGGGGGCTGGGCTGGGGCTGGTGGTTAAAGGAGATTTGGGGCTGGTTGGATTCCCTGTGAAGGGTGAGGGTCCCGCAGGATCGTTCCCACTGCTCACCCAGCTCTGCGTGCTGTGGTGGGGAAAAAAATTAAAAAAAATCAATTTCCATCAAAATCAAAATGAAATTCATGGAAAGCGGGAGGGGGAAATAAAACCCAGCTGGGCTGGTGGCAAAGCAGCTGGGGCAGGGTTTCAGCAGCCAGCTGAACATCCCTAGGAATATCCCTTGGAATATCCCTCGGGACATCCTTGGAATATCCCCTGGAACGTCCCTTCGAATATCCCTTGGAACATCCTTTGGAACATCCCTTGGAATATCCCTTGGGATATCCCTTGGGATGAACCCAGGATGAACCTGAATTGATCCAGAGCATGGATGGATCCATGATGGACCTGGATAGATCCAGGGCATGGATGGATCCATGATGGACCTGGATAGATCCAGAGCATGGATGGATCCATGATGGACCTGGATAGATCCAGGGCATGGATGGATCCATGATGGACCTGGATGGATCCAGAGCATGGATGGATCCATGATGGACCTGGATGGATCCAGAGCATGGATGGATCCATGGACCTGGATGGATCCAGAGCAAGAGGAGACGTCACCTCCAGCTCACCCCCACCGAGGTCAGCCCCCCAGGGCATCCCAAGCTGAGCACTTCCAGCAGCACCACGATCCCACAAAGCTTTCCCTGCCGCCTGGAAAAGCTGGAGCTTGGATCCGGACCCGCCCTCTGCACTCTCCAACTGCACTTGCTGCCCTCAGCAGCCAATCCATCGATGGGCAAAGCTGCTTTTTTGGAGCATCCTAAATCTCCAGAAAGACTTTAGTTGTTTCCTTGGCTGGCTGGTTTGGGTTTACAACACCCAGGTCATGCAAGAGCTCTCCCTGCCCTCTCCCACAGTGAGACTTGGAAAACAAAACCTTCCCTTTTGGGGGGGCTCCCTCCCTTTTTTGGGGTCCCTGCACCCTGATTTTGGAACTGAGTGTGACCCCAAGAGTCCCCCAGTGCCCGAGAGTGGGGCTGGAGCAAACAGGGAGAATGGATCCCTCTGCTCTTAATCCCCCTCTATCTGCTAATTAAATATTGATGGTAGTTAAATATTCATGGAACGTTTGGCTCGGAGTTTTTATCTGTCTTCAGGCGGACGTGGGGTCTTTGATGTGTTATTTTCCTGGTCACCCAAGGTCCCAGAAGCCTCCAGACTTGTCAGCACTCTTTTGAGGGAGTTTTTTCCCCCTTTTGCCACGTGTTGCTGGGAGAGGGTTTGGCTCCTTTCATCCCCAGCTTCTTTTCCCTTTTTATCCTCTTTCCTCCTGGATCTCTCCCCAGATGATTCCCGTGGTTCTGGAGGTGTCTGGGAGCCTCGTGGTGCCTCCAAAGGGGAGGTTGAGCATCACCCGCTGCTCTGGGAGCCTCTCCATCAGCAGGGAGAAGCCCCGGTGGGTCCCCGCGGGAACAGGGGGGCACGTCCGGACCCCGGGGTGCTGCATCCCGGCTTGGGAACGCCCAGGGAGCACCGTGACCCGGCCAGGCCGTGTGGAGGAACAGCACCGAGAGCCGTTCGTGGGGCAGCACTGACATCTTGTGCCAGACGCCGGGAAAACAGCATCCAGGGATTGCTGGGATGGACGCGGGAGCTCCTGCGCTGCTGCTGCGCCCCAAACCCTGCTCGTGCCCACCTGGGGCTGGCACCTCACCCGGCTCAGGGCTTGGCCATGAACGCTGAGCCAGCCCTGAGGTGCCAAAAACGACAGAGGGACCCAGGCCTCAGCCCAGCCCTGCACCGCTGGTGCTCATCCCCATCTTCATCCCCATCTTCATCCCCTTCATCATCCCTTTCATCATCCCCATCATTCTCATCTTCATCCCCACGTTCATCCCCATCATCCCCAAGTTCACCCCCATCTTCATCCCTTTCATCATCCCCATCATTATCCTCATCTTCACCCTCATTTTCATCCCCACCATCCCCATCTTCATCCCCTTGATCATCCCCTTCACCATCCCCAGCTTCACCCCCACCATCTCCCTCATCCCCTTTGAGCTGTCCCATTCCAACCTTTCCCACCTGGAATGTTCCCTGCAGCAAACATCTGGAAGGTCCTTCCCCACTCCCAGCCCAGGAAATATTTCTGGAAGGATTTTAGGGGAATTTCCAAAACGGGGGAAGGGGAATCCACACCGGGGCTCCACCCACCCCACCTGCTCCGAACGATGCCAGGGGAGCATTCTCAAGGAAAACACCCCGGGGTGGGCCTGGAGGAAATGAATTCATCTCCCCTGGGGTGTCTTTTCCTCCCTGGTCAGGCGGTGGCAGAAAATACGTGTGGAAAAGGTCACTGAGGCCACAAAGGCAGATCGGAGCTGCTGATAGCTGGGAAAACACCGCGGGAAGCCAGGGCCAGCTCGGGGACGGGGATTCGGGTTGGCTGAAAGAGAATTCTCCAAACCCTGGTGATGCTGATCCCCCTTACCCATCACGACCTCCCTGCATCCCATGGGCACTGTCCAGCCTTGGGGCTGGAGCCTGGAGAAAAAACCCAGAGAGCTCCCAGGGACGATTGTTGGGATTAGTTTTGATCCCAGCACCTGGGTGCAGAGGATTTTACGAGATCTTCCTTGCTGGTTTGGGATTTATCTTTCTTTTTCTTGTTCCGTGCCTTTCAGGTTGCTGGGAAATCATGAGGAGTGGAAACTGCAGGAATGGGGGTGCAGATCAGGAATGGTGGTGCAGATCAGGAGTCAGAGGAGGCTTTGGGTTTATTTGAGTTCTAAACTCGGGGTTTTCAAAGGCCAGGGTTGGGAAGAGCTCGCTCAGCTCGAGCAGCCCAGCCCTGATCGCAATCTCAGGCAGAGGAGTTTGGTGTGAAATCAGCGTTTGAGCCGGGGCCGTCCCTGCGGGGGCAGCCAGGATGCCGGGGCCAAAGGACACGGGAAATGAGTCAGTGAGCACCCGGAGACGTGTCAGGGAAGGGGAGAGTTCAGCTCGGGACAGCTGAGAGAGGATGAAATGCCCAGGGACAGTGGGACAGCCACAAAACCCCTGCCCTGTGCCCAGGGACAAGGGGACAGCCACAAAACCCCTGCCCTGTGCCCAGGGACAGTGGGACAGCCACAAAACCCCTGCCCTGTGCCCAGGGACAATGGGACAACAACAAAACCCCTGTCCTGTGCCCAGGGACAAGGGGACAACAAAACCCCTGCCCTCAGGAGATGGGGACAGGGATTGTCATCCCAAATGGGAATTTTTCACCTCTCTGAGGTCCCCACCACTGTTTTGGGCTCAAACCCCTTCCCTTTGGGGCTGCTCTGTGGGGACACAGCTCCAAAATCAAGAGAGAAGCCCAAACCCCCAGAGATTTACACCAAAGCCACACAATGCCACGTTTTCCACGGTGTTTCCACTTCCCACAGGTGGGAACATCACTCCCAACCTTTCCCTGAGCCAGAATTAGGGAGGTGAGGGTGTCATGGGCTGGTCCAAGCCTGGACCAGCTTCTTCTTCCAGCACCACCTGTGGCATGATCAGCATTCCTCCCACAGGAGATGTCTGAAATTGGCTTTAGCTGTGATTTTCCTGGTGAAACCTCCCCTGCAAAAGGATGGCAGCACTCATTCCATCTCAATTCCATTGGAGGAAGGAGTCTCAGGCCAGGTGGGTGCCAGGCAATGCCTTGGACAAAAAAATACCCCAAAACATCTCCACTGCTTTCTGGGAGCAGAATGGAGCTGGGCTCTGCAGGGGTGTGGGTGGCAAAGGGGACGCCTATTTTTGGGGACATTTTCTTGGTGACCCAATCTGATAGAAACCATCTCTGCAGCAGCTGGGGAAGTCCTGGGTGACTGGGGCCGGACAAGGACTTTAAAAAAGGAAATGGCACCAACGGGGTGTGAATTCAGTGGTTACCTCAGCGTCAGATGGAAAAGCTGACCCGACCATGCTTGAAAAGGGAGAAGAAATCAAACAGAGGGAGAAGAAGAAATCAAACAGAGGGAGAAGAAGAAATCAAACAGAGGGAGAAGAAGAAATCAAACAAATCCTTGTTAGAAACAGCCCTGACCTGGCAAAGCAGCTCCGCTCCGGGCTGACTTTGGCTGCCCCAGCCGCAGCAGCCGCCCCGGGGGTTATTGATCGGCTGAGAGGGAAATGCAGCATCGATAAAGCATCGGCTGGAAAAGCAGCTCTGCCCCGGGAGCGAGCGGCATTCCCGGGCTGTCCCGGTGTGTCCCGGTGTGTCCCGGGCTGTCCCGGTGTGTCCCGGGCTGTCCCGGGCTGTCTCACAGCCAGAGCTGGGAGTGCAGGCACAGAGCCCCCAGGAAACTGTGTTGTTTTGAGTTTTTCTGAGCCTTCTGATGTTGATATTTTTGTAACTTTTTTTTACTCACTTTATGTAAGTAGCTCATTGTTTTGTATTCTTTTACTGAGGAAGAAAAATTTAATAAACTGTTAATTTGTCTGGTGTCATTGGAGAGGTGGCACCATCATCTTCTAATCTACTGTCACTTTTGGAAATCTTAAAATAAATATTAAAGTTAGTAAATATTAAAGTTAGACATTAAACCACCTTCTTTTTTACTTTAGAGAGCTGCGTGTCGGCGTTGTTTTATTTCGTGTCCTATAGCAACAGAAACAGGGAAAGAAAGGGAGGAAAAAGATGTTTTCCAGCCCAGATGATTATTGGGATCAGTGATTTTGGGGCCACCCCAGAGCAGAGACTCTGCCCATGTCCCGTGCCCTTCTCTGCATCAAACACTGATGAGCTGGGAATGTCAATCCTGCCCTTCTTTCCCTGCTGCAATTTTTAAAATTCCTGCAATGGAATTTTACCTTGGAGTCATCAAAAGCAGTTTTCCCAGGCCGATAAATCCTGCTTTGTTTCCCTGCCTTTTGTTTTCCAGGGAACATTTTCTACCCTTAGAGGGCCGGGTTTGCCCCAGCTGCAGCAGCAGCTCCGTGGTGCGTGGGGGTAGGAAACGGGATGAGGGAAAAGATGGATCCAGTCAGGGAAAGGTGAGCCAAGGGCTAGGCCAGAGCAGAGCCAGAGACATCTCTGCTCCCCCAGGAGGCATGGATTGGGAATTTGGGTGATCACAAAAGGTGCTCAGCTCTGCCAGACAAACACAAACCCCAATTATCTGCTTGGGGCATCACCTGGCACCTCACTGTCATCCCAAAGGAACTGAGGCTGATTTCTGGGAAGTGGCTTTGGAGATGAGCAAATATCCATTCCCCTTCCAGGAGCAGCATCCCAAGGCAGTCCAGGACACAGGCTCAAGCTGCATCAAGGGAAATACAGGTTGGATATCAGGAGAAAGTTTTTTACAGGAAGGGTGATAAAGTTCTGGAATGGCTGCCCGGGGAGTGGTGGAGTCCCCATCCCTGGGTGTGTTTAACAAAGCCTGGGTGTGGCACTGGGTGCCAGGGTTGAGTTGGGGTGTTGGGGCTGGGTTGGACTCGATGCTCTTTGAGGTCTCTTCC
>JAYDZK010000066.1:5336690-5357975 GCA_034509185.1 Euphonia xanthogaster | reverse complement strand
TTATATTACATTATATTATATTATATTACATTATATTACATTATATTATATTATATTATATTTATTATACTAAACTGAACTATACTAAAGAATAGAGAAAGGATCCAGACAGAAGGCTAAAAGATAATAATGAAAAACTCATGACTCCTTCCAGAGTCCTGACACTGCTGGCTGTGATTGGTCATTAAGTTAAAACAATTCACATAAAACCAATCAAACAATCACCAGTTGGTAAGCAATGTCCAAACCACATTCCAAAGCAGCCAAACACAGGAGAAGAGAATCAGATAATGATTGTTTTCCTTTTTCTCTGAGGCTTCTCAGCTTCCCAGGAGAAGAAATCCTGGGCAAAGAGATTTTTCAGAAAATGTGACGGTGACAGAGGGATTGCAGCAGAATCTCACCTGGGCCTGAGTGAAATGCATCAAAGGAAGAAGGAGCTGCTCTCCAGCTCACCAGAGATGCTGAAGCTGCCTGAACTTTGCAGCAGTGAACTCCTCAGGCAGCACTCCTGGTTATTTCAGGGTGCTGGGAGAGCCCTTGGATTGATCTGGCTTGTGCCCCAAATCCTTGGGATCACCTCTCCACACAAGCACCTCTGACCTCCTCAGATGCCAGAGCTGTTCCCACATTCAATCCTGCTGCACTCCCTCACCTCCCACACACACACTGATGGAATACAGAGCTGCAATAATAATCACTGTCTTCAACAACAGAGCAGCAGGAAAATTCTACCTTTTTTCTAGCTTTTTCTTCCCTGGCTTGTGCTTTCATTTGCTGGATCTCTATGGAGTCCACTTTTCTCCTCCTCATAAACAGGTCGTGGTTTCCAATGCACAGCTGGAAAATCTGGATGGGAAAGGCAAAGCAAATGGGGTTTTGATGGACTTGTGCCCCTGCCAGAGGGACAGAAGGCCCACACTGGCCTCTCAGGACAATTCTGACTTCAGCACAAGGGCTGGCAGCTCCAAGAAAATCAGCACCCAGGGCAGGCTCACAGCCAGGCACACAACAGCTCAGGTGGATTTGTAACAGGATGACAGATTCCTCCTGTCCTTCCTCTCCCTCTGATCCCATTTTCCTGAATTACACAGGCTGAGCTAGGCTGAGATCCCAAGATCACAATTTTGTTTACAAACAATATTTCTCAGTCAGTACCACCAGGCTCAGCTTTAAAGCAGGAAAGCAATTCACTCACCAGTTTGTTCACTTTGAGCTGAGAGGAGAAGAACTTGAAGACTTCTGCTTTTTTGTCAAGGGGCTTAATAGTTAACTACACAGGCAAAAGGGAAAAAAAAAGAAAGGAAGCACAGTGAGGAGGAAAGTAAGCTGAAACTATTAAAACCAATGCAAGCTGGAGCTCATCTCCATTTACCTCTGGCAGTGATTTATGCCACAAATGGGGCAGAGTGATGTAAAACTGGTTTTCTCCACAGAATCAGGCTGTGTTGGAGGATAAACCCCAGGCCCAGCCCAGTGCCAGTGTGGATGGGGATTTTCCTGATGCCACCTGTGCACTGTCCCCAGAGCTCTGCAAGAAGCCCTGGTTAGCAGGAGAACAGGACACAGCAGCTACACCCAGAAGCAGGCACGGCCTTAAAGCCAGGGAAATGTCAAACCTCTTAGAGCAGCAACAACTGAAGGGATGAACAAATGTGCCAAGGGCCTAAGGGCTTGTTCTTCAGAGCAGCAGGTCAAAGTCCTGGAGACTTCCTCACTGTTTCAGTCCCAAGCTGCTCCCAGAGGCCAGGCAGGTTTTCCTGCTGCCAGCCCAGTGCTTCACTCCATACCTTGTGCTCTGCTTGGCTGCAGAACAAAATATGGCACTTTTTTTTTTTTTTTAAGGCCCTGTTTTCTGTTCCTCAGGGTTCCCTGGCATTCAATTCCTCTAATTCATTTGCAAGGTAATTCCTGTATAATTCCAGGGCATCTGAGTCACCAGGATCATGTCCTAGAGCTCCTTTCACCCTCTAGGTAATGACTGGCTGCCTTTTGAGGAGCAAGGCTGTGATGTGTCACTGAATAAAGTGAACCTTAAACACAAAATTTCCCCCCCAAAAGGGAGTTAGAGCAGTTTATTCACACATCTCAGGGGAAGTTTGATGATATCAGAGACCAAAACTGTTTTGGAGGCAGCAAACCTGCAGTCCCCTCTGATTTAATGGATATGAATCTAAAATCTCATCTCAATTTTAGATCTCAGTTTCTGTGGGCTGTTTTCCAAAAGTCCCACAGAAAATGGAACAGGCTGTGCTGCCCTTTGGCTGACAAATTCCAGGTATTCCAGTACCACTGTAGTTTCCCTGGGTTTGTTTTTTCTGATTACAGCCTTCCACACAGCCCATGATTTGGACTGAGAATCAATTCTCCCCACTCCTTCCCTTTCTAGAAGCAAAAGCTGGGCTTCACAGTGAAATTGCAGTGCTGGGCAGTGAAATCATGTCGCAGCAAACTGGCAGAAGTCAGGCAGAAAACCATCAATACCTCCCTGCACGTCTCCTCTTGCCACTGGGCTCCAAGGCTCAGCTGCAAGGACTTCTGTGTGTGCAAACAGCATTTGGGTTTTATGGATCATGGAGTTCCTGCTGGGATAACTGAGGAAGGCAGGCACACTGGCATTCATAATATCTGTCTTTTTCAGAGATCAACACATTTGTTTTGCAAAGGCCAAGCAGCAGGGAAGGAGCCAGAACAGAGTCAGAGCTCAGAGCAGCCTCAGGGAACTGAGCTTTCGAGCTCATCTGCAAGGCAGGGCTGTTATTTTTAGTTTTGTAACAAAGCTCCCCAGGATTTTCCCCTTCTCCCCCAAAATTATTTCAACAGAGGAAGCTTTCAGCCCGTTCCAAGAATCCCAGTCCACACCCATGCCCATGGAAAAAGAATAATACATCAAAGCCATCATACCTCTTTCTCGCTACAGGAAATGTTTCTGATAGAGCTCCACTCAAAGGATTTATTGGGGGAGAACCTGTTATTAATGCTGTAGATATGAATACCTTTGGCATCAACTCCAAGCAGGAGATCTGTGTGGTTTTTGTTTTGCTAAAAAACAAGAGAGAGGAGTAAATGGCACTTTTGGTGACATTAAACAACCACAGACAAGTAGCACCTATTTTAATATATTGATATTTGTATGTATTTAGGCAATTGGTGTTTCTGTAAAATATTATGAGTGCTGTCACTGGTAATATTAAACTCAGTCCTCTAGGCTGCTTATAGCAGCTCAAACTATTTCTCCTTCCTTTTCCATACCTGGAGTTACTCACAACTTTTGTCAGGTTGTAAAATATTAATCTTAACTGTTTTATTCACCTGCTTATTTAGCAAGCAAGAAAACCAAGTCAGAACAAAACCAGGAGTCCCAGCTCCAACCTCCCTGGAGGACTTTAAAAGGACAGCACCATTATCTGCAGCAAGTAAAAACTGCTAAAATAAGGCACTTACAGCAATTGGGAAATAATTGACACCATACATTTCCAAGTCTTGGGCAATTTTCAGATAGTTCATCTCAGCTTCATCCCTGGAGAATAAAGCCATGATTATGAAATGCCTTTCCAGCCTTTCTCTCCTGGCTGACTCTCCATTTCCCACTAAGAAAAGAACAGGCAACCTGACCCTTTGTACAAACTTAGTTTTGCCATCTTGCTCTCAATAATAGAAAAAAAGGATAATAAAAACAGCATCTGGACAGAATAAAGAGTAATAAAGAATAAAAGTTGCATCTATTTCAAAAGATGACTCATGGATAGTGTAATCTTCATTAAAATTCATTAAAAGTCTTATCCTTGTGTTAGTTTTGCCACTCCATGTCTTGGAAAACTACCCTTCCATTGTTTTCCATGAATATATTTCCTCTAGGAAATAGAGTTCATTGAGAAATGAGTCTTGAACAGAGCCTTTGGCCAAGGCCAAAGAAGAGTGAGAATCTCTCCGCCCACTTTTCTCCTCCCATCAAAGTAAATCAGTCAATCTTGAGGAAAATATTCAATAAAAATAATGACAAGAAGCCTCCAGAACAGACAGAAACAGAACCCAAATATTAGGAAAAGCTGCCTCTGGGTGCTAACAGATCCTATTTATTGTTTAATTAGATTTCCAGACAGGCTGAATTACCCTGAAAACAACAAATCCCATAAATAAAGAAATTTTCCAATCAATGCAAAGGTTTCCTACCTGGCAATACCCCTGTGCTCAGCATACCAAGCAGTGATCTTCTCTTCCCACATCTCTGCTGTCAGCTGGTACTGCCTGAGCACCTGCAGGACAAGGAGGGAGGTTGGATCCCTGGGAAAATCCAAATCCAAGTTCTGTCTCTCCCAAGCAAAGTGAAAGCAGAGGTGCAGTTCACAGCTCGGGCATTTTGCAGAGTTTTTACTGCTCTGATTAATCCCCAGCAATATCAGCACTGCAAAAAGGAGACCTAAAAGATTTTGCACTGCAAAAGAGATTCAAAGATTTGGTTTTGTATCAAATTAAGACTCACCCTTTTGGGCAACAGCTCATCATGGGCTAGAAAGCCTGGCTCATGGAAATTCGGGTCGTAGTCACCATACTGTCCCAAAAAAGAGAAGTTATTTCAGTTTGTTAGAGGCAGAATGCTGAGGGAGTTGTTCCTTGCATAGTTTGAAGTGAAAGCTTTGAGGCAGATTTTATTTTGGTTCCCCTGCACACATCCCCTCACCTGAGCAGTCCATGGAAGATCCTTCCTGAAAGATTACACTAAAACGTTAGGCCCAAATAAATCCCCTAAAATGCAGAAGCATAGAAAAATCTCCTTGTAGTGGCATTTAATGGGTTTGGGTTTTTTTCTAGCTGTGCTTGTACCTCCTAGGATGACCAACTTCACCAGCACATTTTAACCCTGCTGTGTTTTACACATGCAGATGTGTTGGGTTAAACCAGGAAAAATACAATTAAAAAAGAGATTTTCTATGCACAAACCTTGGCCTGAACAGCATAAGAAGCCAGTAAAACTGTAGCTTCTGGTGAGCAATAGATTTCCTCATCCAGGATCTGCTTCTTAACCTAAACCAACAGAAAAAGAGAGCAAGTTCAAGAAGCTCAAAGTCAGGACTCAAGTCAGGCTTGAAATGAAAGCAGACATGCCCAGGCTAGAACTTGGCACCAAGTATCACCTTTAGGAGTTAATGACAGCAACAAGAAATTGGCATTCAGGAACACAGGAAGCCTTTAGTTAGCATTGCATTTAATGAGACCAAAAATGCCAGTCAGCTCTCTGCACACACTTACAGAAGGAGTCCTATAAAAGAAAATCCTATAAAACATCAATTTTATTGTCTGTGCTTCATTTCTTTTCACAATCCTTCTCTTTTCTTTTTCCTGCCTTTGCAAAAGTCAGCTTTGCATCACATCAGACAGCAGATTTTAGGCTGGGAGGGAGCTCTGGAGGTCAGGTCCAAGCAGGGCTGTGCAGCTGCCATATAAAAACCATAAGAAATGTTCTCCAGCTTTCCAGAAGGAGAGAATAAAGGAGACCCTCAAAAGAGAAGCTGAATAATAAAGCACTTCATTTATTCCTTTTCAATGGTCTAAGCACAATCAGACAATGCTAAAGAGCCTTTCAACATTCTTTTCCTTTTAATAACCTGTGGTGCTACCAAGAGCAGAGGTGTTACAGTTTGTAAGGTGTTGTTTGCTTTTAAATCAGTTGTGCAATTTCTGTTTGAAAACCTAAAGAGGGAAGGGGAAATTAATCTCCCCAAATCCTCCTCTCAGGTGTATTTAGCTTAGGAACAAGCACAAGACAACAAAACTTTGCATAGCTCACAATCTTAAACATTTCCAAAGAGAAAAATGACTTGAGCTAGCACAAGTTCTGTTTACAAACACACCTGTGTAGGTGCTGGGAACTGAAATGAGCCACCAAGAAAGTTTTTGCTTTTAAATTTAGTCCCTGGTGAGCACAATCTGTGAAGCTGAGTTACAGTGCAGGGAACATTCTTTCTAAGCTGTTAGGATGGAAAGAATGAAAAAATTTTTCTTCCAATTTGGAAAGCTCCAGCTTCCATTCTCCACAGAGCAAATCATGCTCCAGAATTTAGAACAATGTGGATAAATCCCCCATAAGTGTCTGGGTTGTTTGGTTTGTTTTTTCTGATCAGTTTTTACAAGGACTTTTTGCTGAACTTCATGAAGAAGCAATAAGTTACCTCATCTTTAAGCAGACAATATCCAGCTTTAGTCATTGACATTAATTCAGGCATTTATGCCACATTAATTTGCAAAGGTCTGAAGAGTCAGGAGGGCTGAAATCTTCAGGCATCCAGATGTCTGGACATGTTTTTCCTATTAGCATCCAGGTGTGAGCTGAAGTTCTTACAGTCAGGAAACTTTGCAAGTTCCAATTTGTTTCAGCCTTGTTTTCCTACTTTGGAATGAGAAGAATTTGCTAATTGCATATCTGCTAGTTAAGGCAGGTCCAAGCAGAAAAGGGGAAAAAAAGTGGAAAACTCAGGATTAAAAGGGTTCTACTGTCCTCATTCCTTTCCAAAATTAGCTGAAGAAATAAATTGCCAAGTGGTTGAAGGTTCTGGATGAAGTTCTGCTGGGTTTATGAAGCCTCAGAGCTGCAGCATTTCCCCAGGATTTCATGAGCACATCCTCCTCAAGAACCAGGGAATTTGCTGGGTTTATTGCCAGCTGCAGACTGAATTTATCCCAGCTACCTGCACAGACTCATCCTGCTGGAATAAAGCAACACTCCAGGGACTGAAACTTCCAGAGGGACTCCAGAGCAACTCAGGAGAGAATCTGGGTGTCCCAGACATGGGAAGTGACCATTCCAAACTCAGCTGTGGAGCTCTTCCTGGTTGATCCATCTTTATTTTTGATAAAGTTCCAAGAATTTGCTCCTTAATCTGCTTTTTGATGGAGCTCAAATGGTGTTTGCTGCTCTGCTCCTCTCAAACCTTGCCATGTGAACAAACCTGGATTTCAGAATGCCTATCAAATCCCATGATCTTTTATCCCTACAATCCAAAATGAAGGTTTAGGGAGTCCTTATTTTCTAGAGGTTTTGCCCTCCAGCACAAGATAGCTCTCCAAAAGCCTCACAGTTCTTCCAGCAGTTACAGCTTTGCATGGAATTTTAATTTTTTTTAACACATATTAAGGAGCAAAACAAGCCTGGATTATTCAGGTTTGGAATTATCCCCCAAACTGCTGGGTGTTGTCACAAAAACCTGCAGAAGATGAAACATTCAGCTCACCTGCACACAAACCCACAGCAGGCAGGAGAGATGTTTATATTTCATAAAAATAATGTGTGCAAAGTTCTTGATACAGCTGAAGCAAGCAAAATTACCCTGAGCTGCCAACAAGATCAAAGACAATGCAAAAGGACTGGGGGAAATACAGAAGGAATTCATGGTTCAAAACTTTTCCTGACCTGAAGGAAGAATAAATGCTGGGTAATTTCCTGTAAGAGTTCCTCTTCTACCTTCTCTGGGTAGAATTTAGCCAAAAAATGAAAGCTAATGGGATCTTCTTTGGGGATTTCTTGATCCAAAACCTGTTTACAGATAAAATAAAATCAAATAAGCAGCAAAAAGGATACATGAGCCTCTCAAGATAATATTCCTAAGGAAAATCAGAAAGCAGCCAATAATCCACTTAAAGCCCTCCCATATCTTAGAGGGAAGGGTAATTCTGAGCTTTAATCTAACAGCAATCAGGGGTGATTAGTGTGGGATGCTGCAGGTCAAATGAGATAGAAGCAATCAGAACAAATAATCCTCTTTTCACCTTAAAAAAAGCCACCATGTCAAATTCTGAGTTGTCATGGAACACATTCTGCCTGTCATGGAACACATCCCTTTAGCTCTCACGCTCCAGAAAGTCAATATTTACAGAAGTAAATAATTAATTGCCACCCATTTTGTCTCCTGTACCTTTTTGTCCATCTTTAACCAGGTGCACATTCCTTTAATTGTGTACTGCAAGCCAAAGAACCAGGTCTCCCTTAAACCAAGGGCTCGGCACACCAGATCAAACAAATCCTTTCCCTTCCACTTCATCTGAGAGAGAGAAAAATCAAGAAAAACACGTATATCCTAAATGAATTTGCTCCATTTGAGCCCTTTCTCCTATGAAATCTTATTTCACCTTTAGGTTTTTAATGAAATATTCTTGCTGCTGTGTCCCACCTCCTCTCCCTCTCCAGACACATCCAGAGAGCAGCTGGAGTCATTTAACCACCAAGCCCTTGAGGGAATGAGGATTGTATTATTGATTCCCTGGGATGTGGCAAGTCTTTATTAATATTTGTCCAGAATTTTCACTCAATGGTTTATACAAATTGGAGAGACTGAGAGAAAGCCAGGGGAAATCAAATCAGGACACGGGGTAGGAATGCTGAACAATGAGAACAGATCCACCTTTCACACCCCTCAGGTATTGCAGTGGCACCAGGCCAAGCCTTTATCCTACTCTGATTTAAATGAGTCTTCTTAAATATTTTCATTTCAATTTAGCAGCCACAGAGAGCAAACTTGGATTCAAGGTCCCAGATTCACACAAGTCTGATGCCTTGCTCCCTTCACCAAAGAGGCTGCTCACCTGTTTCACCACAGCTGAGAAAGATGATTTTATCTAATTGCTAAAACTAAAAACTGAATGGCAAAGGAAAAAAAAAAAGGGGGAACTTTTAGGCAGTATTGGAGTGGAAAGCTGGAAATCATCCCAGCAAAAGAGCAGTGTCTGGGGAGAAAGGAGAGGTAGCAAAGGAAGGAATACAATATTTGTTAACAAGGACTCTGATCTCTAAATCAGATTTTCCAAATCCTTTATTTTCACAATTCTGCCTGCAAGTACTCCAGAGCAATAAGTCATACAAGATTAACCTATCCTGTTTCTGAAGGACCTAATAAATCCCATTAAATGGCTCACAGAGCAGGCAGGTCTCAGGAAAACTGCCAGTCCCACTGGAACTGAGTTTTCTAACTCCCCAAAATACCTGTGTGACTTGTTTTGCTTTTGCTGGATGATTAGGAATTAATTAATCAGGGACAGTTCTGTCCCTTTAATAGTGCAGCCCAATTTGTTCAGCAATTGATCATGTATTTTTTCCCAGCCATGATTTCCCTGATTAATTTATCAGCCATAATTAATAGAACTGCCAGCTTTTTTATCAATCCTTTTTTCTCTTCTGCCCAGAGATCCAAACACCAATTGCAGGTAAAAAACTGGAGTTTAAAAATGGCAAATTGGAGGAGAATGGCCCAGCTCAACAAAGGTACCGGTTTATAAATTATTTTATCAACATCTTAGCACCAGCTCTGACCAGTTTATCCAAGCTGGATGTGTCTTAAAGAGCTGTGTCAGTTCCAAAAATAAATAATAATTTCATGGAGAAGTAGGAATCCTTGCAAACAATTGGAATGAAAAAAGCAGGTTTAGTGTCAATTTAGCTATGTCAGTCACATGGATTTCATGCAAACAGCTTTAATTCTGAACAGAGTTAAGAGAAGAACACACCTGAGATTAAATAATCCATTATTTATAAAATAACAGATCAGTTTTAAGACCAACCACAAGCTGATAATCTGAATTTTTTCCAATTTCTTGCTAACACAAAGGGCACTCCCCAGCTCCCCAGCACTTGCTGACACTCTCACCTCACAGCTGAACTCCATCTCAGCATCCACTGTTATAATTCTGACTTTAAAAGTCTTTGGTTGCTTCTTCTTCAGGCCTCTGATGGACATATTTTTCAGCTGATGAGGGCAGCCACACCTGAAATCAAACATTTCAGGGAGGGATGGAAATTCAGCAGCATTTTCTTGGTTAGATTCCAAACTAGGATGAGTCCAAGCAAGCAGAATAAAGTCACCGTTAGAGATGCATTTTTTTGTGGCTAATAAGGATGGATGTTGAAAGAAAAACCTCTTAAATTAGTTTGCTCCTTAAAGGAAGTTGCTCAGAAAAATGTTACTGCTGTCTTTTCTCAGATTTGGCTATCACAAATAAAATTCTCTTTCTCTGCAGCATCTCCACTCAGTAGAACACCAGAAACTGCAGCTAAACTTTATTATATCAAATCCAGCACAATCCTTTCCCATCAGTTATGGCTCCTTCAGCAACTAAACTACTGGATTCCTTTATAACATAAGATTTGAACTCCCTGAAATTATACAATGTCAAGAATATATGCATTGAAATTCAGCTGAATTTACCACATTCCCATGTGCTACTCACTCACAATGATAAAAGTAATTTCAAACAGGAATTTTCCCAGCGAAGTTCTCGTGAAATTAATTTAATTTTGCAGAAGCTGACAGAAAATTCCATCAGAAATCTTCTATTCTAAATGTAATCACCTCCATGCCACCCAAAATATTGAGGAGATGCTGCTTCCACAGGCACAAGAGTCTTGTGGGAACCAAATATTGAAAGCTGGAGTTAAATGATGCTGTGAATCTGCTCCAGGCAGTTCTCAGGCACTTCTTTCTGAGCACAGGAAATCACCCTGTAAACGTTTTTGCTTCTTTTTACTTTATAAAATTAACAGGTCAAACTTGTATAATGTAGTGAGAATCTGTGAACTGTACAGGGCAAGAGACTGAGGCATTCCTGGTTTCCTGCAACACAAGACTATTACAGTGTGGCAGAATTCCAATCTCCCCTTGAGGAATTCCAAAATAAAGCTCTAGTTTAAACTGAAAATTTCCATTTGCCTGCACCTTCCAGGATTTCATAAAATATTTTGCTCCCTTTTTTTTGTTTTTTTTTTTTCTGCTGAGCTCTAAATAGACTTGCAAATGTATTGATTTTTCCACTTACTTTGTTTGTGCCACCCACCCACAAATTTTGAGGGGTTAAATAGGAGGTGAAATAGAAATGGAAGTTGGTTTTGTTTTTTTTTGAGGTGAAACAGATATGGAAGTTTTTCTTTACAGATTATAGGGAAGTAGAGGCAGGGAATAGATAAAACAGTTACCAAATCATAGGGATATCAGAGGCAGAGCTGAGAACAAGTGATGGAGACAACTCAGAGTGGGGAAGAGGAGCTCAGGAGGAAATTCATCCTTCTGACACCACTGGGGAGGTGGGGAGTCCTCTCCCTCCAGCTGGCTCTGGGGGAGCTTCTGCTGAAGTCTTCTTTGGGTTTGGGGCACCACTTCTGGAGCTGGGAAGACAACTGGAGTCCAAAGGAGAGGTCCAAGGACTAGAAAATCATCTGTGGGGAGATGAAAGCAGAGGTTAGAACAGAGAAAGGATGAGTGGTGAGACATGGTAACGGCTGCTCTTCAGGACAAGGAATAATGGGCTTCAGGAAGGTGCAGACTGAGGAAAATTCAAGAATAATCAAGATATTACAGTGCTGGAAAAGCACAGGGAGGCATTTCTCTCTCTGAACTTCCCCCAAAACAGTGTGACAGCATTGTCCTGGAGACTGGAGGCACCTAAACCCTCAAAGGACTCCCCCCAAGCTGGTTCCTTCTGGCAGTGCCCACCACCAGCCCAGGAGAGGCCACACCACCGAAAACCAGTGAAATGCACAATAAATAAAGAACAGCACACCCAGAGGCCAAACCCCATCACCCCCAGGGCACCTTTCTCCTCGGGGATTTTATTTTAGAGTGAAAAGCAGATTTTGCCACAAACTTTCCTCTATAATTTAGGCAGCTCAGCTGAGCAGAGCTCAGGTCTTTTCTACTGAGCACAGCAAAGAGGTTTCAATATTTTTAAGGAAAAATATTGAAAATCCCCAAAGTGACCCCAGCAAAACTGACAAGGAGAGCAACATGTGAGGGCATCCACACCAGCAGTAAATTACCCCAGACATCTTTTGATCTCTAATCTGTAAAATTAAATTTTAACCTCTTGCATTCCAAAGATCTTCTCCATCAGGTTTTTTTCTCAAAACTGTAAATAAGTATACCATAAAGCATTGATAGCCTGAGAACTACAGACTTCTACACAAAAGTGGAAATGGTTTTACTGGTTTCTAGAAGAAACATCAATGGCTGAAAACTAAGGAGAAAAAAGCTTCATAATTCATCTTTAATATGTAACCTGAAGCAGCCAGCTGAGTTAAACAGGAACTTGGAGTTAAGGCCAGTACAGAACATTCTCAGAGTTTCATATGGAAAATTCTGAACAGATAAAATTGAGCAGCTGGAGAAAAATGTACTCATTTTCTCAAAATATGAGAAAAATACCAGAGCTTTTCATTTGGACTTTGAAGTTATTTCTTTTTTCTTATATAACCAGGTTGAAACGACAATATAATTTGTTCAACATTTCCAATAGCATTTTTTTTTGTTCTTTCCAGAATTTTTATTCCATGGAAAAGTACATTCTGACTCACAGCAAAAAGACATTTTTGAATATCAAATTTTCCCCAGACAAGTAAACTGCATTTTAATCAATAGCACTGGTAAAGAAATTGGAAAGGGTTTTCACGCTGAATAGCTGAAATGAATGTCAGATCCTGACAACAGAAGCAAGAGCACTTAGCAGACAAGATTTTAGAGGAAGAACTTTTTCAAATAAGAGAAATCTTGCTGAAAAAAAGACAAGATAAAAAAAAAAAAAGAAAGAAAAAATACAAGGCTTTGCAATTTTTTGTGTAAATGCAAAAGCAATTTCTTCTAACAACAGGGAATCAAGTGCTCCAAGGCTCCTGACACCCAGCTCCAGTGATTTATTCCTGCAGGTGCCACAGGGATCCAGAAGGAGCAAAATGGGATGGATCAGAGCATGAATGCAAAACAGGGCAGGGTGATGAAAGATTCCTGCCCAGCCAGAACCTGGGAACAGAGAGTTCAGGAGCTGGGAGCAAGCACAGGGAGATGAGTGATAAAAGCTTGGTGTGGTGAGGGGAACAGCAAGGCAGAGATGGGGAATAAAATGGCAAAGAACAAAAGAGCCCCAAGTCTCTGTGGGTGCCCAAGATGAAAGGAGGGACATCCAGCAGCTCTGGGTTTGAGTGTTCTCCCTCCTGGACAATGAGAAGGCAGGAGCAAAGCGTGGGGGGGCAGTGGGAAGAGCAGGAAGAACTGGCCAGGTGGCTGTGGCACAGCGATGCTGGTGTGTCACAGCACAGCCCTGCACTTTGATCCACGTGGGGAGGCACCCACACAGCACCCACGGGCAGGCAGAGAGGGAAAAGTGAAACCAGCAGCAGCACACACTCACCGAGCTCAGAAACCCACCAGAACTCAGCACCTTGCAGGCAAATGCCTCAAGCTGGCCAAGAGTGAGTCCAATTCATGCTCAGTGAAGCAGCTCCAAGGTGATGGATGGGTTCTGTAGGGCTCTCCACGGGGTGTAAGAACTTCCCTTCAGGTGGCACTGGCTCTCAGTGACAGTCATGACCATCCATCACCCTTGGGACAGCCACACTGGGGTGAAAAATCATCTGTTTTCACACACACAAAACCCAGTAGCACTTTTTAAGGTGAGAACTCGGGTGCAGACAGGCAAAGAATTAATGGCAATTGAGACCCCTCCCTTACACCCCCAAAATGAATCAGCCTTGAAAGGATCAGAATGGTCCTTACAGGAGCTGGAAACACAAAACCTTTGGGACAGCAATGAGGATTCGAGAGACAAGGCTTGGGAATGACTTAAGAGCCACCACCAGAAGATGCTTGAAGCACCCCACTGCAAAAGCACGTTAGCACAGCCACTACTACAGCTTGAAAGAGTGTCAGCGCTGAAACATTTACTGCAACTCCGAGTGGCAAATTCCCCTGACTCATTCTGTTTCTCCCAGCTCCTGAATTTCCATACTCCAGCTCGAGAATGAATGCGAGCGATTTGAATGCAGACAACACAGGCGAGCGAGCGTCGTGGGCTGCGTGCAGTTGTTGACTCACGCTCCTGCCTCTGCTCCCTGCCCGAGGAACGATTTCAGCAAAGAATTCGCTGCTTTAAAATGGGCCAGCAAGATAAAGGGGTTTTTTACCCCGCACTCTTAAAAGAAGTTATCTAAAGTCACCGCTTGGATCAAGACTTACCTCACAGATCCTTTTTTGAAAGACGTTAAGAAGGGAGGGAAGATCCCTTTTAATCCAAAAACTCCGTATTTTCCCCGCAGACATCAATATCCAGCCCTCACAAGTTTTGCCACTGAGAATAAAATCCAGGAACAACTTTTCTACTTGATCCCCTTCCCTTTGTTTCCATGAACTGCAGCATGTTAGCGCCCTCTGAAAAATCAAAGGATTGCTTTCCCAGGTGATAGGAACTCTTTAACCATTTCCTGCCTGCACCAGGGCTCCTCCCCAATTCCCTGCTCTGTAACTCAAATAACCAGGCACTAAATGAAGAGAAACCCACGAGTTTTGGCTTGGATAGCTGTAAAAATTGATAATGAACTTCTGAATAATTCCTTGGATGGTATCTGATCAAATTACCTCAACAGTGTCTCCTGTTCTGTTCATATCAGCCACCTTAAGAAGGGAAACTGCCTGGAGTTGTGCTGTTAATTAAATATAATTCCCTACCTGTCCTCTTCCTGCCGTGAGAGATGATGGGACACCCACAGCAGAAAGAGAACAAGGCTCTAAACTGGGCAGCAGCCAAAATATCAGCAGAAAGGGGTAAGTGAGCACATTTAAATAAAAATTTAAAAAAAAGGGATGGTCCCAGCCTGAAGTCCCAGGAAAGACCAGGAGCGTGTTACCTCAAAGTCCAATGATTTTGCCATTATTCAGTTTCTAAGTGGTTTGGGGTTTTTTGCTAACCCTCCATTTCACACAGAGATTTACAGAAATTGAGTATCTACCAGGTTTTGGATATATATCCAGGTAATGGACAGCAAGGACAGGCCAGCTCTCCATATCTACTATAATTATTCTGCATTTATATGGAAAACCTTCAAGATTTGTCTCACGTCCATCACTTATCAGCAGGGGGAAGAGCACAGCACTTGCTGATATGCAGAAACCTCAAAGAGGCTGCACTGAGAGTCAGCTCCATCCCCAAAATTCCACGTAAAGGGGTCCCTCAGCACCCACAGCCTGCATTTGTTTGGAAGAGGAGGATCAGGGAAGAACCTCATCCCTCCCCACAATTACCTGAGGGGAGGTTGTGGTGGGGTAGGGTCACTCTCTTCTACTTGCAGCCAGAAGACAAGAAACAACAGCTTGAAACTGAGATGGGAGATTCAGATTAGATATAAGGAAAAAGTGTTTTCACTGTTTGGGTGGTCGGGCTGCCATGGCAGGGTGACCATCCCTGGAAATGTCTGGATTGAGTGCTGGGTGATGTGGTTTGGGGTTATGGTGGCAGTGCTGGATACACAGCTGGACTTGACAATCAAAGAATCAGAATATCCTGAGTTAGAAGGGACCCATCAGGAACATCAAATCCGACTCCTGAGAGTGCACAGAACATTCCAGGAATCCCACCACGTCTCAGAGTTCTTCAGCTCTGGAAGGTTTGGTGCCATAACCACTGCTCTAAGGAGCCTGTTCCAGTGCTCCACCACGCTCTGGGGGGAAAAAACTTTCCCCAATATGCAACATAAACCTCCCCTGACTCAGCTCCAGCCATTTCCTCGAGTCCTATCGCACATGAGATCAGAACTTGCAAGGGATCAGAACTTGCTCCATCTCTTCACAGCATGAGAATATTGAAGAGCACAATGAGGTCTGACCTCAGTTTCATCTTCTCCAAGCCGAACGAATGGAGTGACCTCAGCCACTCCTCTTAAGGCTTCCCCTCCACCATCCTTAAAGGATCTTTAAAGAGCTCTTAGGGAATCTTTCCCAACTTTAACCAATCCCTACAGCTACACACCACACCCATACCTCCCTCGGCGTTTCTGAGGGGGCGGCCGCCGCCTGCGCCTTTAAATACCCCGGTAAGCCCCGCCCCTCAGGCCCCGCCCCCAGGCCCGCCCAGGCCCCGCCCCTTCCCGCCGCGCGGCGCTTCCGTGCTCGGCGCCGCCCGTTCCGGGCCCGTCTGTTTAAGGCCCCCGAGGCGCGGCGGCGGCAGCGGCGGTGAGAGGGGTCGGGGCTGCCCGGGGTCGGGACCCGCTTGTGCGGGTTCCCCCCGTGCTGCAGGTGCTGCATGACCTGCCCGGCTGAGCCCCACGGCCTGCGCGGCCCTGCTGGCACGGAGGCGCCGGGGCCCGGCCTGGCGCGGAGCGCTGTGGGGAGCCGCGGTGGGGGGGGCTCAGGGCTCCGTCTCTTCAATTTCTTCTTTTCTCCTTGCCTGCCGGTGCTCCGTGCGTGTTGCCCGTGCTGCACACGCCTGGCTGCGTGGGGTGTTTAGCCGTGGGGTGCAGGAGGGTCCCCCACGCTGATTCCTTCCAGCCCTGAGCGCCCACACCTGAGTCAGGCGTGGGGAAAGCAGCCCCCGAGCGTTTGCTGAAGCGTTTCATCCTCTGGCTGTGTCCCTGGGTCCCTAAACTCTGCTTTTGATGGGTTGGGACATCAAAGCGAGTGTCTTACAAATTGGGGGGCATGGAGAGTTCACAGGTGTTGGTTGTGCTTCAACAATCTGAGTGGGAGAGAACATGGCCATTAATCTCCATTAGTTTTAATATTGATCCAAGTCTTCTGTTGGCTTTTCCCCTGACTCTTGCAAGAGTGGTACAGAAAGCTCTCCCTAATTAAACCAAATAAGGTAATGGAATAGAATTTACTTGCAGGAAAGAACTCAAAAGCAAACACATGTACTATGGATCAGACAGCTCTTTGATGTGTCATTTATGGCTTGAGAAGCTCATTACCTTCCTTAGGTTCCATCAGCTCTGCTGATAATGAGAGGCACAGCAGCAAAGGACTTTGAACAAAAGCTGTAGGCTGCTCCCTTGTTTGGGTGCACTCTGTTCTGATGAACAGGTTTCCAGCCAAAACAGCTGATGGAGCGTGTGTAATTCATTATTAAATGAATCATTTCCCCAGCTGCACTTTTCTCTGTTGTGTTTGTAACAATTGGGATTCATTTCTGTGTGGTAAGGTCTCCTCCTCATGCTGTTCTGTCCAGTTTTGCTGCTATCCTGAAGGAACTTTTACTGATAACTAGGACATAGTGGCATCCCTTCTATATTGTCAAAAAGGCTGAGCTAGTGCAATAAATGGAGTTTTGAACTGTTCTTCCAACAAAATAATCTAGTGAAGCTGTTAGTATAAAGTAAGGAAATTTTTGGTATTGATCAGAAAGCGTTGATGTTTTTTACTTTGTTACAGTAACACATCTGCTTTTCTTGCTGCCAGGCACTGCATGACCATAACTGCACAATGTCTGTCCCACGTGGAGCTGTCCATGCAAAATGGATAGTGGGGAAAGTAATTGGGACCAAAATGCAGAAAACTGCCAAAGTGAGAGTGACGAGGCTCGTGCTGGATCCCTACTTGCTAAAGGTAACACCAGTGAACAACCTCTCCTGCCTGGTGGGTTTTGTATTTTGTGCAGAAATCTTCTGCTGATTCAACTCTTAAAAGTTTTGATGACTCTTTACAAATTAAACTCCTTAAGGATCTGGCTGTGGGGATGACTGCAAAGGATGAAAAGCAGTGAGTGGTGAGGACTTACAAATTACCTGCTAAATGTATTTCTTTGAAGTGCCTTGTTAATGCACTTCATTTGATCTTTTGGAGAAGGTAAGCTTTTGTTGTTTCACACTTAGATTTAATTTTTCATGTTGATGTGGAGCACGCTTTGGAGACTTGACAGTTTTTTAGTCACTTGTACAATAAATTTTATAGCTGTTTTTTCTGTATGTGTAATTGTAACATTACTGTGATCTTGGATATAGCCCTAATGGGTGCTCTTCAAATAAGAAGGTTAAAAATTGTATTTTCTCCATTTTAAATAGGGAAACAGTGGTACGTGGAAAAACTTCAAAGTAGAGATTTCAGAGCTTTTTCCTCCCCATCATCTTTCCTCCAGGGTCACTTGGCAGTCCTGGCAAGAGATTGGGAAGAGCAGTGCTGTGCTGTGTGTGGAGAACCTGTAGAGTGCAGACTTGCATTTCTCCTCCTGATCCAAACTGAATCTCACTTTAAAACATACATAAAACTTTAGTGAAATTTACTTATTTGATATTCATTATATATTTACCCATCATATAATTTTGAAATATAATATCAAGGTTTCTTTTCTTTTATTTTTGTTCCTTTTACAGTTCTTTAACAAAAGAAAAACCTATTTTGCCCATGACCCACTGCAGCAGTGTGTTGTTGGAGACATTGTTCTTCTGAAAGCTCTGCCTGAGAGAAGGAGCAAACACGTGAAACACGAACTGGCTGAAATTGTGTTCAAGGTTGGCAATGTCATAGATCCCATCACAGGAAAGCCCTGTGCAGGAACCAGATTCCTGGAAAACCTGTCAGATTCAGAAAATCTCACCGAGGCAGATACCACCTATCTAAGTGAGAAACTTCAGGAACTTAAAGTTTGTTCAACAGACAAATAGTGGGGGAAATATTTTAAGCAGAGGGCTTCCAGCTTTTCTGTCTCTCTGTCAGGGATGTTTGAGGCCCTGCTGTTAAATGTTAAATGTTTCCGTGAAATTTGTAGTCAAAATAAATAGTAAATGTAGTTGCTTATGCAAAGAGATGTTGCAGATTGATGGGCACCTGGAGCTTTGAATGAAAATACAGAGAAAAGTGCAAGTTCAGTGTTCACACTTCATTTTGTTGCCTGTAGTTTTGCCCCAGTGACAGTTCCCAAAGGCAGCTGCCCTCCTGGAATGACCTCTCTGTGTTAAGACAAGACTACAACTGTGTGATGTTTCATTTTGGTGGGAGGGTCATGATATTATTTGGTTGTTCTGTATTTCAGGCAGTCTTTTGTGGTTTGTAGGGTTACTGGAGATGATGCTATTAAAGCTTTTGAAAGGAAGTGTAGAATTTTCAAACCAGCTGCATGCTTGTGTCCTTATTTCCTCTTGCAGTGCCTTCTGACTTCCAAACTCTAACAAAAACACAGCCTTTTGCCTTTATAGTGGCAGAGAGGTGAGAGTCAAAGCTTTGGGCAGCCGAGTGTGGTTGGCTCTGTCCCCTGTCCAAAGGCAGGATTTCATTTGAGGAGAGCTGCATCTCTTTGAGCTGCCAGCAGGACAGGGGAGCCCATGGGAATACAAAGCCTAAAAGTGATTAGATTTAGTCTCATCAGAAAAGCTGATTAAAGTAACACATTTTGGGGAGCTGGAGGGGCTGGTTTGCTGCATGCTTTAGTGTGGAGCTAAAGGCCAGAGCAGTTGGTGATGAAAGATGACTTTATCCTGGTACAGCTCTGAGTATCTCATGTCCTCTCCTCCAGAGCATACAGCAAGCTGAGAGCCTGCAGCTGTTGCAGCAGCCTCAAGTTCTGACTTTGAATCTCAAAGGGCATCTGCCTCAAAATTTGTAGGTGTGGGAGGGGACAGTGGCATAGGAGAGCTGTGAGAAATCCTTTCCAAAGTGTCTGTTGGTCTGTAGGATCAGAGGCAAAACAAGGTGTATCAATCTTCTCTGACCTAAAATATCTTACTTTGAGCAGCTGAGTAGCTTCCAGTTGTGTTTTCTGCTGTTGTCAGATTATTAAAGATCATTTGCCCTTTAACTTCCTGCACAAAATCAGTTCTGGCTGCCTTAAAAGCCTGACTGAACTCACCAAATTATTTGGGACAGAAGAATGAGGAGCTTAAAAGTTCCTTTAGTGCTTCAAAGCAAAACATGCTGCTCTTCAGATGCCAGTGTTCATGTGGGATGTCAAGAAACTTTCACTGAAATGTCTCCATGTAAAATTCTGTGGGCACAGGCTCTGAGGTTGAGGAAGTGCCTTAAACACGTGGCTGTGGGGTTTTTTCTTCTTGTTTGTGGCAGAGGTTTAGGTTTATGTAAATTCTTCAGGAACTGGAGCTGGCTGATCAAAGCAGAGGAAAGGAAAAACCTGAGCTCTGATTCCTGCCCAGGTGAATGCAAAATGTGAAACTTCATCCAAGCAGAGATTGGGAGAGCTTGGATACAGGGTAGAACTTGGCCCTGGGCTGCAGGAAATGCACTGAAGTTGTATCCAAGCAGAACTTGACCCTCAATATATGGGATATAAATGTTTTAATAACTAGATAATTATAAAAAATAGAAAAGGTTTCCTCTTTGCTTAATAGGTTGCATCTACATCTAATTAGGGGAATGAATATTTTCTTGTCTTGTAATTCCCCTTGAGTAGCTGTGAAAATGCCTTTTTTTTTTCCTATAAGATTGATTCATCACAGAAAGTTATAATTTTTCCAGTGTAGGCTCTGGGAGGGTTGCTCAAGAACTTGCCACGCTGTCAGATCAAAATGTGACTAAAACCAAATTACATATCAGACTGTGTTATTTAATAGAGTAATGGCAATTGTAGGTTAAATTGTTTTAAAGTGCAAAGATTGTACTTTTGTGATGTTAAAGCACGTCATAGGTGTTATCTTCTGGATTAGTCTGAGAGTGCTGATAGAAAAATCATAAAATGGGAAGGGAAAGTTTAAAGGGCCAAGATAGAATCATTATAGGTGTTATGTGGAATGATAAGGATTAGTCACTGACTGCTTTCTGTGTTTATTGGCTTGTTGCATTTAGAACTGCCCTTTAATTATTACCCTAATTATCACTTTATCCATAATTTGGAGTGGTTTAAGGATTCAATGCCAGCACACACCTCCATCTCAGCCAAAATATCTGAGTACAGCGGAGCAGTGGGAGGAAAACCCTTCAGCTGCCAGCGAGTGGAAAATGTACTGGGAGAGCCACAAACCGGGGCTGGGGGTCCCTAAATCCAACTGGGTCCCCTAATACCAGGGCTGGGATTCCCCTAAATCTGACTGGGGGACCCCAAACTGCACCCAAGGTCCCCCCAAACTGGGCCTGGAGTCTCTCAAAACTGGGGCTTGGGAGTCTTGCTAAATTCAAGTGGGTCCCTCCCAAAACCGGTGCTTGAGTACCCCTAAAGCAGTCTGGGGATCCTCCAAAACTGGCTGGGGTCCCCCCAAATGCAGCTAGATCCCCCCAAACCAGGCTAAATTTGAAAGAGTCTTCCAAAACTGGAGCTGGAGTTCCTCTATGTCTGACTAGGTGTTCCTAAACCGGGGCAAGGTCTTCCTAATTCCGACTTGGTCCCCCCATACCGATGCTGGGGGACCCCAAAACCAGAGCTGGGTCCCCTATATCTGAGTAGCGGTTCCGAAACCGGAGCAGGGTCCCCTTAACCCGACTGGGTCCCCCCCAAACCGGGCCCTGGCGCTCCCCCCTCAGCTGAGGGGGCGCGCGGGGGTCCCGGGGCCGCCAGGCCGCGCATGCGCAGGCGGCGCTGCCCGCCAGGGGAGATCGGAAGAGCGTC
>JAYDZK010000066.1:5290572-5332005 GCA_034509185.1 Euphonia xanthogaster | reverse complement strand
TGTGAGTGATGGCTCTGTGCTCAGCACCACTCCTGTCCCTGACCCTGTCCCTGTCCCTGTCCCTGTCCCTGTCCCTGACCCTGTCCCTGTCCCTGTCACTGTCCCTGTACCTGTCCCTGTCCCTGCCTGTACAAGCTGCAGTGTGAGTGATGGCTCTGTTCTCAGCACCACTCCTGTCCCTGTCCCTGTCCCTGTCCCTGTCCCTGTCCCTGTCCCTGTCCCTGCACAAACCAGTGTGAGTGATGGCTCTGTGCTCAGCACCACTCCTGTCCCTGTCCCTGTGTCCCTGTCCCTGTCCCTGTCCCTGTCCCTGCCTGTACAAGCTGCAGTGTGAGTGATGGCTCTGTGCTCAGCACCACTCCTGTCCCTGACCCTGTCCCTGTCCCTGTCCCTGTCCCTGTCCCTGTCCCTGTCCCTGCACAAGCTGCAGTGTGAGTGATGGCTCTGTGCTCAGCACCACTCCTGCCCCTGTCCCTGCCTGCCTCACGGCCCTCTTGTTGTTGTTGCAGTTCACAATGTCAAACCTGAATGTCTAGAGGCCTACAACAAGCTCTGGTAAGTGTGTGAGTTCTCTTTTCACCTTTTAGACACGTTGTTTTGGCAGATATCATAGTAATATCTGAGTTACTTAGAGGGGAGGTGACAAAATTTCTGATTTTTTAGGATTTGGTATTAAATTGATCCTATGAAAGAGTAAAAAGTCCTGATCCCAGTTCACCCCACTTCCCTCTTGGCATTGCCATTTCCTGAGCTGCAGTTGAGGATGATTCCTGTCCTGAGAGCTTTGGTGACATTTGCTGGAGCAGCTCTCCCCCTTCCCTGAGTGATCCTAAAGTTCTGATCCCTGCAGGGAAAGGTGGAATGTTGGCATTCCCACTGCAGCTGCCAGGTTGAGGATGGGTTTTGTTTGCACACTGGAAGGAAAGAGAGATCAGTGTTAAATAAAACTGCACCAGTGTTAAACTCAGATGTCAGCAACCCAGGGGTTGATTTCCTCTCAGCTCGTTTCAGTCCCTCTGCACAAGTCCTGCTGCTGAGCTGCTCCCAAGGAGTTACACAAACCCTTGGATGGGGTGATTCCCTCCAGAGGGAGCAGTACTGGGACAGCTTTCCCAAACAGTTACAGCTTTAGGAATTACTCACATTTGAAATTGACTCCTTTTCTGCCTCCACAATCCCCCCTCTGGAGCCCTGAAAGAACTGTGTGTTTAAATTTGGGGCTGGAGTGAGCCTGGCACCCAGCAGTGCTTTTCTCACTGACAATACAAACATTCTCAGCATAATGACACCTTTCTGCAGCCAGCTTTGAGGTGTGAGCACAGCAGCTGGGCTGCAGGGAGGGGAGGAAGTCCCAGCTCCCAGTTAATGTCCTCAGCTCATCTGTCACCTCTGTGTTGGGCTGGATAGCCCAGAACTGTTCTCCCTGCTATAGAAGCATAAAAAGCCACTAGAATAACATTCAATCGAGGTATTTTTAGCTTTTTTTTGTTTAAAAAAATTAGATACACAGTAAAGGACAATTAGCATTCAGGCAGCTTGCTGTTTAAAAGCTGAATATAAACATGTCCAATTATGCAAGACAGGGAATCACTTCTCTGCAGTATTTCATGAGCTGTCTGAATGTTGAGTGAGAGCAGAGATTTCTGTTTTCAAGGAAAGAGACAACAGCAAAGAAAGAAACTGCTGACAGCAGTCAGATGAAATATCTGTGGTTAGATTGATTCTTTCCAAAGCAAATTGAAGCATTTCAGGCAAGGAGACAACTTGAATAAAGTAATAAACAAAATTAAGCCTCTCTGAACTTGCCTCCTGCCTCTTCCTAAAGAAAAAACAAAGAGCAGGTTAATTCTGTGTCATATCAAAATGAGGATTAGTCATCATCATCATCAGGTATTCATAAATAGTGTAATGAAGACAATTACAAGAATATTTCATGAATCACTGTGGTTTAGGAGCCCTTCTGAAGACTTAGGGACAGGTTTTTTTAGGAGGTGTTCAGTTGGCATTTTTTCTCTAATTTTCAACAATATATGGTAGAATTATGCAATAATTTCCCATTCCTCTTCAAAGCTGCCTTTCCAGGATCTCATCCTGCTTTGCAAAAATGAACTGGTGGTGAAACATCCTTGAGAATATCCTTGGAGAGTCATTTTATCATATTATTTACACTGGCTAGTGAGAAAATGTCGAGGTACAAATTGGTAATGAGATTTGCTCAAGGTTGTCTGGAAAGTCAGTGGCAGAGTCCAGAGGAAAACTCATCTCTAATGACTCCCAGCCCCAGCCCAGCCTACTTTTTATTCCTTGGTGCTGTGCAGAGACTCATTGCCTGTGACCCAAACTGGGGAAGAAGGGTAATTATTCAGGGAGAAATAGAAAAGGCAGAGTTCAACCAGACTAATTGACTTATTCATCAAGGCACAGTGCAGGGAAAGCTGTCTTGACTGAGTCAGCAATCAGCAAAACTTAATTTCCTCATGCTAACATGGACCACTTCTAAAGTTTGAAAGTGTTAGAAATCCTGGGGAAAGTCAGACAGGAATTTTGTGTTGGGGGTGTTTCGAAGCCAGTCCCACTGTTCATTAGTGGGGGACTTGCCTCAAAGTAAGAGCACTTTCTGAAATCAAAAATCAATATCCTGAGCTGCAGCCATTATTTCATTTATCAAATTGTTTTTATTCATTCAGCTCAGCCGTGGAAACTGGTTTAGAAGAGTGTGCTTTCATATTTCTGAGTTCTCCCCCCTTGAGGGGAGCTTTTCCTCAAGCAAAGAAAAGCTTTTCCTCAAACAAATCACCCATGTAGGCTGAGTTTTCAGTGAGATATCCTGATATTTGTTTTCCTGATGTGTTGGGTAACCTTTTAGACAGACATAATTGTTTAGGTACACCTAATTTACCACATCCAGAGACGCAGTAAATGTTATATTTTATAGAAATGTTACAGATCTTTGTTATAAATTTCTAAAAAAATGGTAACATTCACCTTAATTCTCCCTGGGGGTGTAGCCACCTTCCCCCTGCCTAGCAGAATTTGCTATTTCAGCTTTCTCCTCTGCAAAATAAAGCTTGTGAATGTTCCTAGCATGATGCTGTGTTATACATTGATCAACTGTGGCCTCCCTGAAGGCAATGCAACCCAGTGTCTGTGTGTTCCTTGTTTTCAAGTCAAGAGGTGCTGCCAAAGATTCATGAAGAAAAACACTACCCTTGTGCTCTGGTGGGGACTTGGAACACGTGGTACGGAGAGCAGGATCAGGCTGGTAGGAGATAGAAGTACAACCCAATGTACACCCATGTGCTTGGCAGGTTTTCTTCTTTTTAAATCATCTCCCCTGTGTGCACTGAGGGGGTGTGTGCATCACTCCTCAGCTGTCTTAAGTGTGCACTGCTTGCTTTTTGTGCTGGCTTGGACAGCAGAGCCTTCATCCCTTCAGTTTTGTCTCGTTGGTGATTTATTTTCATGTTTTCCAGGTGGTGATGGTTGGTAAAATTAAGAGGTTTTGGGGATATATTTGTAAAATACACTCCTGTGGGAACCTGAATATTTATGGGTGACTCTTGCAAAGCCAGAGTTTGTCCCAGAGTTTGGGCAGTATAAAAGCTTTGCTCAGCCTTTCAGGCTGGGATTGCTGGATGATAATGAATTGCAAATCATTCCAGCCCATCTGCATTGTAAACTTCACTTTCAACTTTACTGGGGGAAAGTAAAAATCTTTCTGTTCATGTTCATACAAGGATACTGCCTAACTATGGAAACAAACTGGAGCTAGCCATGGCTGAAGAGCTGCTACAGAGGTAACTCCAAAGAGCCCAGTGTAGAGAGAAAACCTGGAAAATGCCCTGGGAATTGGAAGGAATGGGAAGGCACAGATCCAAATCCATAGAGGTTCTGTGAGAGCTGTGCCAGGCTCAGTGCTGGGGCTTCCTAATTAAAAAATAAACTCCTGCACACAGCAATTCTCCCTGCACTGCCAGCATATTGCAATATTGACAGTGAACAAATGCAGGGAATTAACAGCAGATGATCCAAACCATGTCTGAGACCAGCCCTGGGAGAAGAAGGGGAATTGGGGGATGAGGACAATTGAATTGGGGATTCCTCAGGCAGGTCCCAGTGGCTGCTTTTGGAAAAGCTGAACACAGGCTGGCTCTGTCACTGCATCCCCAGCCTGCTCTGGAAATGTTCTTGCAGCACTGGAATAAAGCAGATTGTGGGGTTTGACTTGTTAGCATTTTATTTACGCTGGCTAGTGAGAAAATGTCAACATAGTGAGAAAATGAACAATAATTAATGAATTATTAGTGTTCAGTTCTGGGTTAATATCAGGTGGATCCATCAAATCTGCCCTGGGGGTGAGGCAGCAGGAGCAGGAGGAGAAATCTGCTCTCCCATCAGCCTCCTTTGCTCTCTTGGAGAAGGCACAGAGCTGCTTAAGAGGGCAGAAAATAGGTTTTATTTTTCTGTGAGGTGAAATGATTGCCTTTCTATACTAAATGCTTGTAAATACATCTTTCTGTGATTTATTAAAGGGCTTTATTCTGATTTATTAAAAAGGGAATGCTTTGAAAAAAAATTTAGATGCAAACATATATACTGGAATTGTTTTTATAAGTGAAATCCCAGCAAATATTCAGTTTTCTTCTGCTTTTATTCATGTTGAGCTCAGAAATAACATTTGCATCATTTTTCATGTCCTACAGAAAGTGTCATGCTTGTGTGCTGGAGTCATTTACTGAACTGAAAATCTGCCCCTCTACTGCTCTTAGATGAAATTGGTACAAAGCACATTTTTGGAACTAAGTCATCCTCTTCAGCTGAATCTTAATTTCAATAACAGTCATGCCAATCATCACATCTTACTAGCACGGCAACAAAAAGTCCTTTCAGAAATTCCTCTGTTACCTGCAGAGTGAATTGCAAAGTTTTCCAAGAGAATCCCCTTTGAAAAAGCAGATGATTCCATTATCCCTAAAATAATCCTGTGTGATTTTCATTAATGAAAGTCTGTTTTCAAACCTGCTGCCTGGTTTTTATTTCTGTGTAATTTTGTAGCATGAAGAGCATTTTATGGTGTGATTTTGCCATAAGATTTACCACTGAAATCCCTGAAAAAAACCTGACATTTTCTATGTTTCAGTTCATTTGTGGAGATATGAGGGAGGTTACCCAGCTCTCAATGAGGTCATGAGCAAACTTCGTCAAAATAAGGTAAAAAATACTGATTTTGTTACTCAGAGCAAAGAACAGGCAGAGCAAATTAAAAAAAGCAGATTTAGGTACCAAAATGTCTCATCCCTTCCTGAAAGCCCAGAAACCTCTTGGAGAAAGGATTTATTGTCACATTCAGCTTCCATTCCTGAATACTTCCCCTGTAAATCCTTGGAATTCTCAAATTCACCAGGGCGAATTCAGATTCCTTTCAGGATTTCACTGTCCCACAACCCTGATAGCATTAAAAAAACCCCAATCCAAGGCACATCTGGTGTCCTGCTGTTTGTTGTTACAGAATTTGACCCATTTTGCCCCATGATTTTTTTTAGGAATTCACAGAATTCCGGAAGGAGAGGGGTAACATGCTCCTGTCCCGTAAGAACCAGCTCCTGCTGGAGTTCAGCTTCTGGAATGAGCCTGTTCCCAGAGATGGCCCTAATATTTATGAACTGAGATCCTACCAACTCAGAGTAAGTCCAGATTTTATTCCTTTCAGATTTTTGAAGTTCTGTGCTGTCCTAAAACCTTTGGGAGGTTTTTAAGGCAAACAGAGCTTATCTGTAAAATCCGGTTTTTATCCGGGGTGGTTTCTGAGCCAGGGCTGCTCTCAGAGTGTGGGGTCTGAGGTGAAGGCAGGCTCCAACAAGATCCTGATGTCTGCAGGGCTGAAACCCTGTGGGTGCTCTGGGGGATGCTTCAGAGATGACTAAGAGGTGGTAAACAGAGCAATTAAAGATGATTTGAATATTCTTATCACTCCCAGGAAGGGACTGTGGTAATAACAGGGTGGTTTCCATACAGAAAGGGGCTGAAAATTGTCTAAGATTTTGTTTGAAACTGCAGCTTTAACAGTGTGTTTTGTTTTTGCAGCCTGGAACAATGATTGAATGGGGCAATTACTGGTAAGTGGTAATTAATTAAGGGAAGTGTTGCCTTCAGCCCTGGGGTGCTCCTGGTTGAGGGGTGCAGGTGTAAAAAAAGCAGGACAGGAGGTGCCAGGGTGGCACCAAAGCCCCCAGACCCCCAGATCAGGGGCTGCTGCTGCACCTGCACCCCTGGTCAGACAGTCCTGTGACCCTCTGAGGGGAAAAAAAAAGGAATTTTGTGCACAAGCAACCCTCTGTGCTTTGGCTTTGCTTCCCAGAGCCCTTTTAGTTTGCTGCAAAAAAAACTGAGTTTTCAGCAGAAAGCTGCTTGGGAAGAGTGGCACTTCTGGGAGGCTTGGTTCATCTTTCCCAAACCACTTTCAGCTGAAATCTTGGCTCTTTAGCCTTTCAAAGTCAAATTGCTTCTTGAAAAGCTGCTGAGCAGCACATTTGTATTTTAATATATGGGCTAGAAGTATTTGAGACAGTTTTCTATTGATTTTATGCTTGTGGGTTTGTCTTATTTTTAACCAGATTAAGCTCATTTCAATTTACACTCACTGTCCTTGCAGTTCTAGTGGTTGATAGTTGAACAATTTGAAGTATTTTCAGTTATTTGGACAGACTTGTCATTGATACAATATTTTTCAATTGCAGTCATTTGAACAAATTGAATTTAGGACTTTTTTTTTATAAAATAGGCATATCTCTACTGGTAGGAAATCTGTTTTATGAGATACAACAAGAGAAATATTAATTTATGCAAAGATCTGCATGAATAAAAAGTTGTATTCCACTACCACAAACCTGTGGAAAATTAATGTGTCAAAGCTGACATGACTAAAATTTAAGGATTTAGTGATAAAACCTTCTATAAAGGTTAACTCTAAAGGTTAACTGCTGGGTTTAACTGTGTCAACAATTATCTTTATCCTGAATTTGGTTAAAAAAAGAATTAATACAAAATTTAGTGAAAATGCAGCCTCCAATTTGAATGCATCCTAACAAGACACAGAGGTAAATCTGAATTATTGGGGCTGAAAACGAGCATGCTGCAGTGCACAGCAAATGCAGCTTAACATTCCAGCTTCCCTTCCAGGCTGGTTTTTTCCCATTTTCCCATGGTTTTTCCCCATTTTCCCTCATTTCCTGCCCAGATGTGCAGGCCCTGATGTCCCTTTGCTCCCCTGCAGGGCTCGTGCCATTCGGTTCCGACAGGACAACAATGAAGCAGTTGGGGGATTTTTCTCCCAGATTGGACAGCTCTACATGGTCCATCACCTTTGGGGTAAATTCCTCTTTCTGCTTTCTTCTCCCACTGAGCCAACCCAGTCACTTTGCCCAGGAGTTTAGTTTTACAAAAGTTTTACAAATAGTTTTACAAAAGGCAATGTCTTAAAAGTTGGGGTTTAAATTTTTTTTTTATTTTCCCAATTTTTTAATTTCTTAATTTGCTGATTTTTTAAAAATTTTTTATGTAGGCAAATTTATTCTTCATCTAACAAGAAATGAATATTTCCTGTTTTGTTCTGGTTTTCCCCCAGTTTCTGCTGTTCCTTTCTCATTGGGAGCTCAGTGTTTGCTCTCAGTGGAGCAGCCATGACCCTGCTGTCCCAACTCATGCTGAAATCTGTTTTTTTTTTACAGTTTCATTTCAAGCCTCACATTCACCACACCTGCAGAAAGGAAATCAGGCATTTATTTCCATTCCTGCATGGAGGTGTTTTGGCTCTCTCTGTACATTCATATTCATAAACACCTCAGGATTGTTTCAACTTGAAAAACAATCATTTGTTAGAAATGACTCAGTTTTTTCTTCACATCCCAACAATCCAGAATTTTAGATTTCAGCAGTCTGGCAGCTCATGTAGAGCTGTGCCCCTGCTTTATCTTACCTGTGCCCAGGCATTTTCTGTCTTCCCCAGCTCCTTCTGTTTGTGCTGCTCTGGGAGCTTTTCTTTCTGGCACAGAACTCCTGATTTTCTTCCTTCCTGCTTTTCCCAGCCTCCTAATTCCTCCTTGGAATTCTTTTAAGGGATCTCTTCCTGTTCAGGAGGGAAAGGAGTCACTTTGTCCTTGTTTTCCCAGCTTACAAAGACCTGCAAACCAGGGAAGATATAAGGAATGCAGCGTGGCATAAACCTGGCTGGGATGAACTGGTTTATTACACAGGTAACCCATTAACTTCTCTGGAATGCTGGGGGCAGACTTTGGGCTGTGCCACCCTCTCTGCTCTTCAGCACATCCCACTGGGAGAAAAAGTTTTGTATCTCGAGGGGGAATGTGGGTCTGTGTCAGTTTTTAGTCTGTAAAGGAGCAGAGGGGTGTTGCACTGAGCTGTAAAGTGAATTTTGCAGCTGGTTGGACATGGAAAAGTTGCCCAAGTGCTAAAAAATTGCTGCATTAATACTGAATTTTTATAGCAGCATTTCTGTGGAAGAACAGATTTATATAAATGCTTTTCCAAAGATTTAAGGAACCAGGAGTAAAATTTACCTTGGTATTAAATGATTACTTCTGATATGTAATGAAATACAGGAGCCTTGTTAAATGCATTGCTGGGAAAAGGGAATTTAGACTTTGGAACAAAAAGCCAGGAGATCTTTGAGATCAAAGAAAGCTGTCACAACAGAGCTCCCAGAGGTGTGCCAAGCATGTCAGGTTTGGGCTCCATAGGGCACATTTCAAAGGAAGTTACACCACAAAAATGTGGGATCGCTTCCATTTTGGTGGAAAAAATGGAAATATTTGTCTTCAAACGAGCAGAGAGATGATATTAAAATCATTTTTTTCCCACAACCACCATGCTAGAGGGATGATTACTGCATGTGCTGAGCTCTGTCAGTGAAATTCAAACCTCTCTCCATTTTTTGCAGTGCCCCTTATTCAGGAGATGGAGTCCAGAATCATGATACCCTTGAAGATTTCTCCACTTCAGTAAAGTCACTGATTTTCTTGTGCCTACATAGATGAAGTGACAAGTATTTGTCTTAATTTATGGTATACACTGTATATCATAGTCTGAAATATAAAAGTACTGTATTGAGCTTATAAAAGAGACCTCTTTTCTTCAGAACCCACGACCTTCTGCTCTTAGGGGAAAAAAAAATAACAACAAGACTGTGATTAAAAGGTTGGTGAATTGAAAACAAGTCCAGATCTGTGGGCCAGGTCCCCAGGGAATGTGTGACCTGCAGGATTTGAAATCTCCTGCTCCACAGGCACTGCCCAGAGCTCAGGAGCAGCATTGCTGTGAGCATTTAATGACTGCAGCTCTTCCAAAACAAACGTGGGAGTGAAATGAGAAGCTCTGGAGAAATGAGAATTTCATTTCCAGTTGTGAAAGGAGCAGCTCTGGGGTTGCTGTTTAATCACCCCTGGCTGGTGGAGCAGGCCTGAAATCAGCAAATCTCCATTTCCAAGCAGGCAGTCATTAATTTGGGATAATGCTGGGTGGCAGGGGATGGATTTGGGACAGCAAGGGGCATTGCAGGCTCTCTGAGCACACACTTGTGTGGCACCTCCCCCTGGAATGGATCCCACGCAGGGCGAGCCACGCTTCCCCCACAGACACTGCCTGAGCACCCTGCAGGGAATCAATCCACCCCAAAGCATTTCCCTCCCCAAACAGCTCCAAAATCTGGGAAAAGGGGTTGAATTTAATAAGCAGTGCTGGTTCAGCCTCGGAGGGGGGCTGCAGTCCCCGTGGCTGGCTTGCTGTGTGAAGCTGGGCTTGGCATTTCTGTGTACCATGGTGTCCAGTTCTGTTTTGGTTTCACTTTTAGGCTAGAGTGTATCCACACTTTTTGGTGTCTGCAACGATGTGAACATCCTGTAAGTGACAATAATATTCTCTCTCTCTCTCTCAAGTGGCTCCAAGAATCAGTGTAACATACTGAATGTACAAATCAGTTCTGAATGTCCAGTTTGTACATTTCAAGAAGTTTTCAGGAAGAACATATCAGTCAATAAAAACCTTTTAATTTTCACTTTTTGCTGGCATCTCCTGTGTATTGCACCACTTGTGTTTTCTCTCCTCTTACAGTGTTTAGTATGGAAAATTTAGACTATTTCAGCTTAATTAACCAATATCACTTGTCTGGGTTGGGGGGACAGCATTTCCCATTTTCTGCTCTCCTTCTCCAAAGTGAATTTACAATCTCTCCATCACATCCCATTCTGCTGAGTGTCCTGTGATGATAAATACAGAACATTTTTCCTTTTGATTTTTCTCCACAAATGATGCTTCATTTTTCAGGTCTGGTTTCTTTCCTACTTGCACTCGTGCCTCCCCTTGAGTTTCCCCTTGAACAAAGTCAATATTTGATCTGGTTCTTGTCTGGTTTTATATTTTCCCCCCGTTGCCAAGTGATGATGGGATTTTACTGAGTCACATTCTGTGCTGGATCAGCTTGAAGCTGCTCAGTGGGCCAAGGAAATCATTTGAGCTGATCCTCCTTGTAAGTCAGCCCTGAGCACTGATATCACCTGGGGCTGCCATTTTATCTGATTTTTGGGGCTACTCTTCAGCTGCAGAAGGAAAAAAGGGATGCCAGGATCACCTTCCAGTCCTTTTGGTCTCTCCCAGATTTCTTTGCCCTGGAGAATTGTCCTTGTAACTCCCACCCAGCAATCTCAGCCAGAGACAAACAGCAAAAAACATTTTTGGAGCTACAGGATTTTTCTGTGTTCTGATGCAATCCACGTTTTTTACCTTCACCAGGAATTAAATTCTGCCTGGCACAGCTCTTGGTGTCCAAAGACCACGAAGTTTTGCCTGGATAAGGAATCAGAGGAGTAACTGGGTGAGATCACAGAGTGCAGGTCCCTCACCCGCTCCCAGGATCTGAATTCCCCCTGGAATTCTGAATTCCCCTTGCCTTGATGTGTTATGGATGAGCCTCCCCTCGTTCTGAGCTTCCTGCTCGTGCTCTGGCTGCCCTCAGGGACAGATACAACTGATAAAACTGATACAACTTCTTTTACCTGCAGCTAAAGCAGTTCCTGGTGTTTTCCTTACAGATAACAGTGTAAGCTCCAATGGCAATGGGCAATGCCAATTTTTCCTTGGCTTCCCTTTGCCTGAGCTTGGTTTTCCCTGGTTCTGTGAACTCTGTTGGGATTTTCCCTCTTGATTCCACGGCTGAGTTCAAGGTTTCCTTAGCTGGACAATCCCTCAGCATTTCTTACAGCACAACTGCTGCAGTTCAGAGCTGAAGTCACTTCCCAAAGGTTGAAAAGTGGGGACAGTGCCTGGAAAAGCCTCTGGCAAATCTCAGCTCTTATTCCACTGCAATGACACAATTAAAACTCAGGTTTAATTGTCCCGGAGAAGGCTGCAAACTGCCCCACATGCAAATACATCACTTCAAGCAATTCTGGCTCATTGAATAATCACATGAAAAGCCTTTTTATAAAGGCTGGTGGTCTGAAGACCCACCTGGAGGCCAGGTCCTCCCTGTGTGACCTGTGCTGCTCCCCAGACTTTGCCCCTCTGTGCTGGGATGTGTCCAGGCAGATCTGTGACACTGAAACTTTCCTCCCCCTGCTCTATTCCCTGCTGGGAATTTTCCACTATTTCACAGACAAAACAGCTGAGCCTCTCCCTGAGCTCAGCACTCCTGCTGCCTCCTGGGCTGGAGGTCAGCCTCCACATTTGCCCAGTGGAAGGGGAGGGGGGCATTTTTTTTTTTCCCAAGCCAGAGTGACCTAAAGAGCCGTTGTGAAATCCCTGGCACAGCCCCCCGTTTCCATAGAGCCCCGAGTGGCAGCAGCTCCTGCTGGGAATGTTAACATCCCTGCCAGGGCTCTGCCTGGGGCACTGGGGGAGCTGCAGAGCCCCAGCCGTGCCCGGTGCCCTCCAGCTGATCAGCTCCAGGGCAGATTCCTTTCCTTTGTGGCCTTTTAATGCCATGAAAACCAGCGAACCAACTCCCTCACTTCCTGACTCTGGGATTGCACAGGGGGAAAGTGGCAGCAGAAACTCTTCAGATGTGCCCTGCTGGTGCAGCCTGGCCTGCACAGAAGCAGGATTGTCCAGGAGCTGCCCTGGGAGCTGGCTGGGACTTCCCTCAGAAAGGATTCCCGTCTTTAACACTCCCAGAAGCCGTGGGGAGCACTGCCAGCCATTGTCTGCTCGGCCTTTGTGGGCTTTGCTGAAGCCTCTGCAGATCCTCTGGGCTCTTACACGTCTGCCTTGCTCCACAAACCATCCCACGTTTGGGTCTGGATTTGTTTTCTTTTAACCCTTCTACTTCTCTGCTATTTAAATGCTGTTGTAACCTCGAGGCAAAAAAACCCATTTTTCAGCATCACTGGGAGCTGCAGCCCTCACTCTGGGCTGTGGCAGCTCCTCTGCCCCCACCTCCTCCTCAGAATGAGCAGAACCAGTGCCTGCTTTAATTGCTGGTGCTGCTTTAACAACTGGACAGCAGCTGTCGTGTGGCACCTCAGTTTAATCATCATAAATGAAAGAAATTCAGTGCTAATTGTGAAAAGCAGTGATTATTAAGAGACAATGTGAAATTTTGGAGGGTAGGGACATCACTTGCTTGTGTTCCACCCAGAAATATGTGGTGGGGTGAAAGAGAATTGCCACATTTCAGTTTCTGGAAAAATACTGGAGCTCTTTGTAAGCACTTAGAAGATAAAAACCTCAGCAGATATTAAATGGTTTTTACATTAAATCATGTCAGATTTACCCATCTTTCTCCTGTGCGTTGTGGGGTGGAAGGAAGGGGCAGGTGTGATGTATTTTAACATCAGTAAAGCTTTTCACATCCTCACAGGTGAGACTCTCACAAGTCAGGGAAATGAAAGCCTCACAATGTGAAAAACACTGAGGAGAGCTGTCAGCATTTACCAGGTGTGTTCTCCTGGATCAGACTCTGAAGAGACTCCTCTAAAAACCAGGATCCATCAGCTGCAGCTCAGAGGAGTTCTTAGAACAGGTCAGGCTTAGCTCTGGCAGAGTTTGGGGGTGGTTCAATCCACACTGGAGGCAGAGGAAGGGACTGAAGTCTCCCAGGATTTCCTCTGAAGGTTGATGAATTCGCTCCCATCCCGTTGCAGCTGGTGGGGGTGGGTTGGTAAATGGATAAAACATTCCACAAACACTGGGACCACTTCCCAAAATCAGCACTTTGGAGTTTGATTGGAGCATTTCAATGAAGAATGGGAACCACTCAATCCCTCACCTGAAAATGTTTCTTGGCCAGGGATGAAGATTGGATCTCACATTTCCCTGCAGCTCCTGTCCCAGACAGGCTGAGGAACCAATGGTGGGTGACAAATGACACCACAGGTTCTCTGGAGCCATAATTTCAATGAAATCAGAAATATTTACTGATGATTTCCACCTGTTCACTGCTTACCTGCAGCTGAGATTCTGTGCAGTGAAAGGCACTTGCCAAACTGCAGCCTGAATTACATCATCATCATAATAAATAATAATAAATAATAATCAATAATAATAATAATTTGGTAAATTTCTTGTTTGTGGCCTTGTTCTTTTGTCACCCCAAATCAGTAGAGGCATTACTGATGAAGCAACAGATGTGCAATATTGACCAGGAGATAATCTCTTAAGGTATTTTTAACTTTTTATTTTCTATATTTGGTTTTCCCTTGGAAATAAATAATTTATTTCTTCCTCCATAGGAAAGCCATTAAAAATTAAAATTTTTTAAATTAAAAATTTTACCCATTTTCATTCCAACCTATTTGAGGAGCATGGTGCCCTTTGCCCCAGGAGCCAGAGTGGAAGGTCCCCAACTCCCAGAAACATTAAAAAACTCCAGTCCACGAGTTTGCAAACAAATAAATGTTTAATGGCATTGTATAATGGATTTACAGGTGTTAAATAGATTATTTTACAGGAGGATTTATCGCTCTTCCAGCTCCTTTAGCAGTTCATCAAAGTGGGTGATGTACCACTTGGCTTTCTCCTTCACTTGCTTTCTGACCACATTGCCTCCAAACCCAATGAAGCAATCCTGGAAAAACACAAGGAATGGGCACGTGGGTTATTGCATGGAAGAAGGGGAGTTTCAGTAATTAAATTTGCTTTTAAGATTGGATTTTAAAATCCCTGCCCTGTTTTCCTTTGCATGTTCATTTTTCAGATTTATTAATGATTCGTTCTGCAGCATTTTGGTTATTGGGGTTTTCCTCAGTGCCTTGTAGCTTCCAGATGGTTCAGATTTTACTGAGAATCTGATGTAAATGTGATGCAATTCCATTCAAGAGCAGGTAAACATTGGCTCATGCACGAGCATCCCACAATTACCCCTCTCCTGTTTATCTTACCTCTGTTTGCCTCATCTCAGAGATACCAAAAGCAAACTTTAACCCTGTCCTCAATCATTAACCAGAGCAATCATCATTTCTACATCTCACAAAACCCCCTGCAGTGAAAGTGCAGGCTTTAAAATTTCCACTGCAGCTTTTTTTCCTTTTTTTTCTTTTTTTTTTTTTTTTTTGCCTTTAGATGGGAAGCATTAAACAAATCCTGAGCAGTTTTGGGGTATTGGGAGATTGTTGTGTAGGGAAAGGAGCTGAAGGGGAGATGGAATTAAAATCTCTCCCTGGGACATGAGCATATATAAAAGTTATCTTTGGTAATTTTTTTATTAAAGAATCCAAACCTCAGTCTTCTCTTTGCCCCAGGGGTTTGCTCAGAAGGAATTCAGGATTTCTGTAATACTCACTCCAGGGGGGCAGGCTTCCATGTCTGTAGCTCCATCTCCAATCATAACCACTTTCTTGAAATGGAACTGTTCTTTCAGATGAGTGATAACCTTTCCTTTCCCCCCTGATTCAGCTGTTGGTTGTGTTTCATCAAATCCTGCATATTCTCCTAGAAAACAATGGAAGGACAAGTTGGAAATACAGATATTTTCAGGGAAATGAAGGAAGATCTCTGTCTGTGGTCTTGACTTCAGGGCATGCAGTCCTGTAGAACTCACAGCACAGCATCCCAAGTCAGTAATTCCAAGGTAAGTTCAGACTGGGATTTCACCCAAGTCTTTCAAAGAAAAATAGAGACATTTTCTGAGAGAAACAGAAACCTGTGTGGGCAGTGCTGCCAATCCATTCCCAGCCTCTCTGATGTGAACATCCCAAAACAGCCCCCAGGATGGTGCAGAGTGTAGCAAACCCTGAGTAAGAACAACCTCAGCACCTCCAGCTCTGCTGGGGCAGAGCTTCCAACCCGGAGCAGCTCTGCTCCAGGGCCCCAAAGCCCCTGAAAGGGAGGCTCGGGAGAGCAGCTCAGGTCATGGACTCTGACTTGAAGGAGAGGAGAAAACGAAACTCTGCTCTCAGCAGCTGTAGCGAGTTTTACCTTCGGCACAGCTCGCAATTAAACAGCAACTGCAGCTCAGCTCCTTCCTGAGCACGCCCTGAGCCGGCTTTTGGTGAGGCTGTAACTTTCCTCCAGGGATTGGTAACAGGACAGTGCCTGCAGCCCAGTATCTGAGAGCTGGAGGCAGGAAAGGGCCCTTAATTAGAGAGGGAGGCGGCTGGAGGGCGCTCTCACCGTTGAAGTAGAACTTGAGCCGGTTGGCGAAGACGTTTGCCGCGGGGATGTTCAGCTGCAGGGCCACGTGTTCCACGATGCTCTGAAAGCCCCCCGAGATCAGGAACACCTGAACCCCCCGTTGGTGGAGTCTGCTCACCAGCTCCCTGGGAAGAGACAGCACAAAACAATCCTCCCTGAGCTAAAAATCCTCCCTTTGTGCTGTTCCAGCTCAGCTTGGGGTGTGCTGCTTCCAGCTCCATCCATCTCTGCTGCCCAAAGCTCTTCCCTCCTTGCTTGTGCCCACACCTGGCTGGCAAGAGCTGGACAAAACCATCATTTCATTCCTTAAAAAACAGCACTCCCTAAAACTATTTTCTTTCCACTTTCACATTAGTTCCCTTGAACAAGTGAGAGCAGATTCAATTCCTTTTTTTTTTTTTTTTTTTTCGTCAGCAAGAAAATGAATCTGGAATGCAGCAAAAAGCAGGGGATGAGATAAAACCACTGCTCCAAAATGCTAAGTGGGCTGAAAAATGCAAAGTGCAAATGTTTTCTAGCTGAGAGTTGGTTCACCAGATGCTGGACATCAATGCCATCTTTAGAAAAGAGCAGCAGCTACAGAAAAGGAATCAAAAAAAAGAAGTTTGTGACTCCAGCAATGCCAGCAGGACTTGAAGGCAGTGCAAAGTTCTGGGGATTTGGCTCTGGAGGCAGAAGATCAGCCTGGGGAAGGGGAAGGGGTGGCAGGACCAGCAGAAACACTAAAGACTGAAAAGCAAAGCAGAGACTTAAAGCAGGACCCAGAAAAGGAGGAAGAAAGGGAAGGAATGAAAAGGAGGAAGAAAGGGAAGGAATGAAAAGGAGGAAGAAAGGGAAGGAATGAAAAGAAAAATCACATGATGCTGAACAAGGAAACAATGTTCTCTTTGTAGCTACCTCTAGCTGTCTTCTACAGAAAAAAAAGATATAATACAAGCACAGGATCATCAAAAACTCTTTTTATATGCTAAAAATATTTCAGACTTGAAGCTGTGGTCAGATTTTGTAGTAAAGGAATAATTTTTAATCGATAGAAACAATTTGAATAGGGGAAAAAATCCCCAGAGCTTTTCAGTTTAAATAGTTCGTGTTCATTCCAAACCTCAAGGATGAATGAATACACACATTTCTCTGTGTTTGCTTTAATTTTAATGGTTTTAGGGACTGCAGAATGGGTGGCTCTGAGCAATGGATGCCCTAAACTGAGCCAGGGGTGTGACTGCACTGAGCAGAGGCAGAGAGGTAACAGAGTTGCAGAATAGACCGAATGTAGGGAGGTATGAAATCCCCTCCCAGTCCCCTCACCCCGGAAAAACCAGCGGCTGAACAGATTCTTTTCCGTGTCCATTTAATCCTCCAGACAGGATTTGAGCTTGGCAGCCAAGGTGCCAGTTAATATCTTAGAATCTTCTCTTTCTCCATGGATGTTTAAGCACTAGCCATGGAGGCAGGCTCCTGATCCAAGCTCTGTACACACCCAGCATGGAGATGGGGCAGGCAAGGCAACACGAACCAGCTCTGTGGCCTTACAGCACCACTAATGACACAGAATTCGCTTTATTTATTCCACCCGCTTCCCAAATACTTAAAAAAAAAAAAAATTCAATTCTTCTTACCTTATTCCTGGAGTTAGCTGAGGTGGGTTGTCAGATATTAATTTCTGTACTTGTTCATAGGAGGGCCTGATGAGACCTAAGCGTGCTGTGAGAGCTGCCTTGAATGTCACAGTGCCACCCATGGCTCTGCGGGTCCTGAGGGACAGCCAAAAATCAAATCAGGGACACTTCACCAGCTGGGGCTTCTCCAAACAACAGAGCACTAACAAGGAATGACAAGGAGCCAGGTAAGAGAAGTCGTGCTGAACCCCAAAGACTGGTGGCTGGGAGATCTCCATGGATGGCAGAACCAGTGGAGCGAAGGAAAATGGGTCCATTCCCTCTGTGATGCCAGGCTGGGACCAGATTCCTGAGCTGAATCCAACAGAGCTCTGGCTCAAAGCTTCAGCTTGTGCTGTTTCCCAGCCTCAGCCTCAGCAACGCGTTGGGAGTGCTGTCCCCTCTCCTCCATCTCGTGGTAAGGTTTCCTCATTCAGAACTGGGCTTGGCAGTGCTTAGCCAAGTTTAATAATGAGAGCTGCTCTTAGTCTATCAAAACTACTAACAGAGATTTAATTCAAAATTACTAATAGAGATTTACTTCAAAATTACTAATAGAGATTTAATTCCACAATAGTTTTCTTGGGCAGCCTCACAATTCCTAAACCAAGTCACCTCATCCTGCATTAATCCCTCTTATTACCCAATCCCTTTACAAACCATAATCTACATTAGAACCAAATGTCTGTAAAGGACAAATCCATGCTCGCAGCTCCATCACCCCTGGCTCGTTCTGCCTGCCCTGGCTGAGCTGCCCAGCCTCACCTGCATCCCTGCCCTGGCTCATTCTGCCTGGCCTGGCTGAGCTGCCCAGCCTCACCTACATCCCTGCCCTGGCTCACTGTGCCTGGCCCGGGTGAGCTCCCCAGCCTCACCTGCATCCCTGCCCTGGCTCACTGTGCCTGGCCTGGCTGAGCTCCCCAGCCTCACCTACATCCCTGCCCTGGCTCGCTGTGCCTGGCCTGGCTGAGCTCCCCAGCCTTACGTACATCTCTGCCACGGCGTCCCCGACCCCGCAGAACTTGGCCAGCTCGTCGATGCCCTCCTCCCTGATGACGGTGCTGTCCACGTCGAAGCACACGGCGTCGGCGCTGCGGAAGATCTCCTTCAGCTCCATCAGGGATGCCATCCTTTTGGGAGCCTTCTTACTGTGAGGGGACAAGATGAAGTCTTTCTCTGAGGGAGAGTAGTGCACTGTTTCCTGAGCCATGGGTGCTGCTGCTGCGGCGCGGGCGAGAAGGGCCGAGCGCAGGCGGCTCAGGGCTTTTATCCCAGGGGCAATGGTGGTGGAGGTCTGGCTCAGCTGCTGATTTGCTCCTGCTGTTGCTGCCTACTGATGGTCGCCTCGTGCTCCAGGTGGGCCGTGGAGCCCTGGGCTGCTGCTGATTTGTTCCCTGCTGCCTCAGCCCATTCGTGGGTTCAAGGTTGTAATCCTTGGCGTTGCCTGAGGCACCAGGCTGCCAAGAGCTGTGTGGGGCTGCAGGGCTCTGGTTTGGCTCAGGGGGGTCTTGGTTTCTCATCTCTCCCAGGCTGGGGTGTCACAGCAGTTGCTGCAGGACACCCAGGCCCTAAGGATTGATTGCAAACTACTCTAAACCTATCGATGAGTGGTTGTCCCTAAATCAGGAAGGTTTAGACCCTGTCCTACATCTTCATTAATAAAAGACTGGACCATTAACATTGGGGATTAGCCTTTTAGAAACCCATCAAATGCTCGGCCCTTGAGAACTTCACTCGACCCATCAAGGCATCACATTTTCCATAACAGTCCCTGACAAAGGTTTCTTTCCTACCCTTTTAGATCTGTCCACTTCAACATGTTGAGCACTTCTGCAGATCAGAAGCTTAAGGAGTTAAGTATCTCCTTACTCATCCCTACTCACCTTGTGCTTCATCCCTTCACAGGGGAATTAATTCAGTGTGGATTTTACTGCTTACTAATCTATAATTTAGACACAAGCAACACCTGCCTATTTATCTCACTTCTCAGATTTTTGCAGAAGTTTTTGTTTCTTCCAATCTCTCGGACATCACTCAGGAGATGTCTTGTATGATTGATCTGGGTTGCAGGTTCTTTTCCTGGGACAGGGGAAAAACACCATCAAACAGCACATTCTTAAGAATTATGGATGTCTTCATAACCTTTCATCTTTTGTTTTCCTCTCACTAATGGTCAAAGCAGGAACAAAACCTTTGGGTTTATTCCCAGGACGTGATGAATATTGGGATACACGAGAGGCTTTATGAAAAATTCCCATCATCACTACAAATGTAGAGCACACACCTCTCTGATGTGCTCTTGAGCATGGAATAAAAGAGAATGCTCCAATCTATTGTTGGGAGGTGGAAATCTGTCTGAAGGAACCACCCAGCCTGAGTGGAGAAACCTGTTGGGAACAGCCAGGAGCTGTGTCTGCCTGACAAGCCGGGGATGTCAATGAGCAAGGGACAGAGACAAGTGACTTGAGAGGCACAGGCACCCTCAGACAGGACACTTCTGGGGTTTATTCTGCTGCCTTTGAGGGGGGTGGTGGCACTAGAGCAGGTATCCCAGGAAAGGGCTTTTACAGGGCCCCTCTGAACTGCAGTTCAGCACAACTCTGCCCTCGGTGCATGGACACACCATAAAACTCCAGTCCAGCCTCAGGATCATGGCTAAAGGATTCTTGGCTGCAGGCCATGTGGGGTTTTATCTTTTTCTACAAAGACTGCACCAGACATGTAAGAAAAATAATTATCAGCCATCAGCACAGCACACAAAAGAAAAGTGGACATCAGAAGTTCCCTCTGCCAGCACCCAGCTCTGAGGTGAGGCCTGGTGGCCAGGGGCCAGCTCTGAGGTCAGGCTTGGCACTGGCTGGGCAGGTGCCTCGTGAGTTGCACGTTTGCTTTAGCCTTGACCTGCCCTGGGCTGCAGAGCCGTGCTGGTGTTTGCAGGGAAGGCTCCCAGATTTCCAGGGCAGCTGTGACCCTGGCGTCAGCAGTGTGTGCTCCAGCAGCCAGCCCTGCTGATGCAAAGCCACCACTGCCACACCTGGGGCTGCTCTGTCACCCTGCCAGGCAATGGCACCTGTGGGGACATGGCACTGTCACATTTTCTCAAAAATCCCCTCGTCAGGATTTCTTCTCCTGGGAAGCTGAGAAGCCTCAGAGAAAAATGTAAATAATAATGATCTGATTGCTGCTCCTGTGTTTTGCTGCTTTGGAATGTGGTCTGGAGCTTGTTTACCAACAGGTGCATGTTGGATTGGTTCCATGTGCATTGTGTTCACTTAATGACCAATCACAGCCAGCTGTGATGGACTCTCAGTCAGTCACAAGCTTTTATTTACTATTCTTGTTAAGCCTTCTGTAAGTATCCTTCCTGTATTCTTTAGTACAGTTTTAGCATAGCATTCTCTAATTAATATAATATCATAAAATAGTAAATCAGCCTTCTGAGAACATGGAGTCAGATTCATCTCTTCCCTCATCCTGGGGACCTCACAAAGACCACAGGGACACTGCTCTGTGACGTGAGTGCTTGGTGACAAACTGCAGTTTGGCTCTGCATGCGAGGCTTTCGTCTGCCCCAGAAAAAGCTTATCTCTCCACAGGTGTGCTGGGAGTGATGAAATGGTCACGTTTCCTCCTCTCTGATATCCCCATTTCCCATGCTCCTTTCCCTGCTGGAGGGCTGACAATGATGGCATGAAAGCTGTGCTGGACTTTGCACTTTGTCGGGCAAATAAAGAAGAATTATTGTGGAGTCATAGTTGGAATTAACCCTGTCCTCTCTTTATTCCTCTTTGAAAATAGTTTCAAACTGTGGTTTATGTTGTCTAAAAATGACAAATTGGATGGGAAGAATTGCAAAAATCATCAGGAGCACATCAGAGCAAAAAGAATTGAAGTTGTGTAAAACCCTTCTATGGACAAATCTCAGCAGCAGTCAGGAAAAAGCAATTTTGTATTCCAGAGTGGTCCAGGCCTGTATAAGTGGCAGAGATTAATTATTCCAAACACAGAGCATCTGATTGCTTTAAAGTGTAAATGTTTTAATGAGATGAGAAGGGAAAAAAAAGAAATTCCCACAAATAATGGGCTCTGTTTCCATATGAAAAACACTGATAGGGAATCTCTGATCTTCCTACCACTGAATTTCAGGTAGGTAATCAATTCCTAGCCTGAAAAGCATCTAAGCAGCAAACATTTCAATAGGTCTGATATAAAATAAAACATGGGGAAAAGCTGGAAAGAAGAATATGGGGAAGACAGGAACAGTGGGGAAAGAAGTGGCTAAAGAAGACAGAGTGAGAGAGAGAGAGGTAGGGTGAAACTTGAGATAAAGATGAAGAAAAAAGAAAATAACAAGAGAAAAGGGGAATTCCCATGAGATCTCCTTGCCTCCAGACTATGAAATGTTTCATTAGGCTGTTAAAAAAAAATAAATAAAGACATTTTCACAAGAAATAATTCTCTTTCATAATAGACAGGGTGGAGTCCCAAACAGGGGAATTATGTAAGAGCACATGGGAAAGGAAAACAACTGAAATCCTCTCTGTTTGCTGTCCCTTCAAAGAAGGGAACTTGCCTCACAGGGAAAAACTGCCCCATCCTCTGTATCCACAGGTAATGCCAATGGAAGCAGTAAGTGGTGTTCAGAACTGCAGGTGCTCTGGGGCTGCAAGGTTCTGATGAGATCTCAAACCCCTCATTGTGACTAAACCTCCCTTGTTGTCATATTTCAGCTTTCAGAAGTGCTGCCACGCTGCTACTTTGCATGATGATCACATTTATTGCTGTTAAAAATGAAGATTAAGTGAATCTTAATGAAATATTACCCAGCACTCAGGAATATCCTTGTTTGCAAACAACTGCTGATTCACTTCCCCATTTAACATTGTACTGAACAGTAACAGAAGTTCAACCACATTAAACTGTTTCTCTTGCCTTGAAGGGAAACTGCTGCTCAGAGCAAAGGATTTGGAGAAAATAGTTCTTGAAAGTTTTTCAGGACCTTTTCCTCCTACTGCTTCTAAGAACATTCCCAGGAGTGTTTCCATGCTATGAGTTTAAACAAACTACTTAATCCTCATTGTTTCCAGTCCCGTGTCTGTAAAATGGGAATAATACAGTGGCACAGCTTTTCTGTGCTGAGCTTTCATCCTCAGAATTAGCAACGTCTTGAAAGCTTTAGAGGAAAGCTGATACATTTAAGCAGATTAGTTACATTTAAGCAAATTGTGTTTGTGTTTTATATAAATTTTAGAAGTTCAACCCTTCCACACATAACTTTTTGTGGTTTGCAGGGTGAGAATAGGAAGATTCAGTCCTTAATCTCCTGAGTTTTCTTCAATTTTTTTTAGGTTTTTGTTAAACCTCCTGGGTTTTCTATTTCATTCTAGATTTTGCTTTAACCTCCTCCTCAGTTTGTAAAGGCAGGGGCACAAAGCTGTCTGCAAGTCAAAACATGAGCTGCTCGCAGCTCCGCGCGATTATCTGCACAGCAGTGCCTCACAGCGAACTCATTTAAGCACCTCGCCAAAAGCAGGTGAAAAAGGGCAGAAGGAACCTGTTGGATGTTGACATCCACCTCCCAACTCTCCAATCCCCTCTGGCCCGTCCTGCCAAAATGCTGCCGCTCCCCCCGTGCCCGATTGCATCATTCATTCACGCTGCTGCTCTAAACCAGCCACCACGCCGCTGCCGGGCAGCACAGGCACAAGATCCTCCTCATTTGCCCTCCTGGAAAAACCCCCCTTGTGTTATGGATCTGCGAGCCAAGCTCCGAGCGCTTCCGACCTGCGAGAAAAGCGCGGTGCCGGGGACTTACAGAAGGGTCGGGGCCGTGGCTGCTGCTGCCGCCGGGAGCCTCCTGGCTGCGCCGCGCAGGGAGGATCAGCGGAGCGCTCAGCGGCACAAGCCCCGCGCACGGGCTGCGCTGGACGAGAGCCGCATTTTGCCGCTCGGCCCCTGATAAAGCGCTGAGTCAGGCAGCCCGGGGGGTTTGTTTGAGGTGCTCGCACACATGGGAGCGGAGCAGGGCAGCTGTTCGCTGCCAGCGAAGGCGGCAGAGGTGTGACCGCCCCAGGGCAGGGGAGGAGCCGCTCCGGGCCGGGCAGCTCAGCCCTGCCGGGCAGCTCCGACCAGCGGCCGTCGGGAGCTTCTCCTGGCTGAGATCAGCGAGGAGGGAGGCTGTTTTCGGGAGAGAAGGGGGGATTTGTGAGCTGGGATCACAGAATGACCAGGTGGGAAGAGACCTTTAAGATCATGGAGTCCAACCCAGCCCCAGCACCTCAGTTAAACCCTGGCACCCAGGGCCACATCCAGGCTTTGCTAAACACACCCAGGGATGGGGACTCCACCGCCTCCCCGGGGGGGCATTCCAGAACTTTATCACCCTTTCTGTAAAAACCTTTTTCCTAACATCCAACCTATATTTCTCTTGGCACAGCTTGACTGTGTCCTCTGGTTCTCTCTGCCTGGAAAAAGAGACCAACCCCACCTGAGCACAGCCACCTTTCAGGAATTTAAGACTGCAATATCTCCTCTTGGCTTAAGCTGTCAGTGCATCCCTGAGTGAAGCTACAGACACAAATCCCATCCAAAGCTGGCAAAAGCTCGGCAGCAAAGCGGAAAGGCGTGGGAAAAGGCTCTGTGTTGTTTCCCCAAAAGCTGTGGAAAAGTTGCCAGAGCTGCCTGTGCTCGGTTTTGGCATCCCACGGAAGAGCTTCCCTTGCTCACTGCCGTGGCTTGGAAAATGGGGACAGTGCCTCCCCAGGAGTTGTTTGGTTCAAGGTCAAGAAAAGCTGATTTAGCTGATTTAGCTGCTTTTGTCCACTTGTGCCAGGAGTCCTGTGACTGCTGCCCGTCTGTTCTGCACCGCTGGATGCTCCAGTCACACTCTGTGCATGACCTCTTCTGCCATCCTGGCAGTGTCACCCCTCAAAATTCCATTTATTAAATAAACCCCATCACCTTTTGTGCCCCTCCTCCCTTTATGATTTTTTTCAGAATTTCTCAGTACTTCACAGGGTCATCTCTCAGGAGCTTCTTGAGTCAGGAAAAGATGGGACCAAGCCCCTGTGCTGCCAAACTGGTGCCAGGGATCAGCAGCCCGGTGCTGTTTGTCAGCTTTGTCGTGGCAGGACAGGATGTTGTTTAAAGCAGATTTAGAAATCATTTCTGTGAATAAGGTTAAAGGAAAACCCATCTTGATAAAGATGAAAGAAAATGGCTTTTACTGAGAATCTCTGAGGGGTTTTTGCCAAGATAAGCAGTGCCTGGCTTGACTAAGAGAATTGCTGCTGAATATTTCATGAAGGATATTGCCTTTATTTGGCTTAGTTTAATGGACATGTTGGCTTTAATTTAGTTAAATATTTTGATTTTAACCTGGTGTAATCCATTGAATTCATAGGGCAATTTAAGTCTGGTAAGCATTTGCCCTTTATTTTTATTACACATAAAAATCAAATAGAACAATTCTACAGCAAAGACTGAAAAAAAAAAAAAAAGCTTCTCTTGATGGCTGAAAAATGCTGCAAAATGGGATTTTAATGTGAAGATGCTCGAGAGAAATGTTACTATAACACAAAATAACTATCCTGAGAAATGTGAGCCAGCAAGGAAACACAGAGAGCTCTGCCTGGGAGCTCTAGGAGGATGCTCAGGAAAATACAAACTTGATCCAAACACAGCACCCAGCTCTTGTACATCACTACAGAATTTCTTCATTTGTACAAAAAACAGCAGAAACCACCTGCATGGGGGATGAGGATGTCTTTGAAAACAGCTTTTCCCTTTTCCCCCCTCCTCTCCTAAAAAGAACCATCTCAAAATTAAATTTTCTATTTATTTTCCAGCAGAAATAATTCCTCTCCCAAACCTGAACCTGGCCCACATCACTGCCAGCCCCACAGGTGTTTTAGGATGGGCAATTCCTGCCTTTCCATAGGCATCAGCAAAGAAAACACGAAATTTAACAAGCCTGCTGGGATGGGTTTGACAAGGCTGCCCTCTGCTGAGAACGGCCCTGAGAGAAACAGGCAAAAAAATACCAAACCAGAGAAGCAAAGGCAACAAAATATTTGATCTGGGAGTTCCAGAATCCAGGGCAGAGCTGGGGATCCAGGTGTTTTAAGTGGATATTGCATTTTAGCTATTTGCACAGCAGCCTCTTGGGCCAGGTTTGGTGGTTTGTTTTGTTGTGGTTTCAGCATCCCAGTGAAGTGCAGACAACATTTTTTACAGAGTTCCAGAGCCAATATTGAAATGGCAAGTATGATTCCCTGCATTTTGCAGTGTTTCATGTTTATTCCTAACGACTGCAATCACAGAGGAGAAAGCCCAGCCACCCACTGGAGTCAACATCAAAATATTTCACAAGACACTGCTCAACAATAGGGCTCCAAACTGGTAGGATGTCCAAACACCACCTAAAACTTTGAAAAAACAGAAGCTCAAGGATATCAGCAGCTGTCCCTTCCAGGGAGACAGACAGGCCACATGTGGGAGTCCTCCTCTTGTGCACAGCATGGCATTCAGCCCAGAAACCTGAGATCCTCACCCAAAGCAGGTGCCCCAGCCTGCAGCCAAACCCAGCCAGGCTGCCCTGACACTTGACACTGACTTTTCCCATCAGCTCCCCCAAATGTCCTGTGCAGCAAAACTGGCCCGACAGCAGGCTCAGATTTTACTCCTGGAGGTGGTGTGGAAATACATCCAGCTTGTTGCACTGCTGAAGCAATCCAGGGCTGCATCCAGAGCTCCCTGCTGCAAAAAGTGTGATGGAGAGGAGGGATTTTATAGAATCCATAGGTTTGGTTGGAAGGGAACTTCAAAAGAACCTTGTTTCAGCCCCCTGCCATGGGCAGGAACAGTTTCCGCTATGCCAGGTTGCTCCAAACCCCATCCAACCTGACCTTGGACACTTCCAGCTTCTCTGGGCATCTTCACACCTCATGGGAGAGTGCTGGGGAAGGGTCCCTGCCTTCCCTGCACCAAGTACTGACAAAATCCAGGCCCAGAGCCACTTGTGCTTGTGGTCAGCACCCTCTGGAGCAGCTGGGCTGCAGAGCACTGGGAACTGCCTGGGGATTATTGTCATCATATCATGCAACACCTGGAACAAGAAGAGGTTGCGTCACACCCGGTGTCGCCATGTGCTCCAGTGGGTGTTGGAGGGGACAAGCCCAGACGGAGCAATTTGGGATTCAAACCTGATGCAATCAGTGCCCGCAGGGGTGTGAGGGACCATGGCGGGAGCTTCTTCTCCAGCTCCTCTCCAGGGAATAGCACTCGCCCCTCCATTTCAGAGTCCACAGACACAAATATTTTAATGTCTTCAGGAGTGAGCCCTGACAAGCCACGTAGGGAAAACGTTTCAGCACCCATCGAGGCTGTCTTGACAATATTTCTGGTTTTATTCTAGACAGAAACCTCTGTGTGGCCCTGGGAGGGACCATGCCCATCCTTAGAACCCCCGGGAGGGATTCGGTCCAGGAAAGCCCCGGGCAGAGGGTGTGCACAGGGGGCTGTGGAGGCCCCGGTGCCCACACATCAGCTTGTGTGTTATGAGAAAATGAGTTTTTATTAACCTCAATCCCGAATTTAACCAAGAACCATCGATTATTAATCCACTCCACTTAACTATTAATTCTATCGGTCTAATGTGAAATCACCGGGTTTAATTATTTATTCTGACAGTTCTGTGGAGTTGCTAGGGCTGTCCGTGACATGAGAGGGCGGATTAAGCACCGACCATCCCCGCCCATTCACCCGCCCCGCGCTCCCCTCACGGCCCGCTCTGAGGGCGGTGCCGCGCCCGCACCTCACCGGCGGCGAGGGGGCGGGACTAGGCGGAGCGACAGGCGCCGCAGCCAATGGGAGTGCGACTAGCTCGCCAATAAACCAATGAGAAATGGGACACCTCGGCGGCGGGAGCAGCAGGGATGAGCGACAGGCATGTTAACCAATAGAAACGCGGCGCTGCGCTGGTGGGCCAATGGAAGAGCCCGGAGTGTTCTAGAAGGGGCGGGAGGGAGGCGGGGCCGCTGTGCTCCGCCCCGCCCGGCGCGGCCCAGAGCGGAGCGCAGTCATGGCGGTGAAGGCGGTCAACCCCAAGGCCGAGGTGGCCCGTGCCCAGGCCGCGCTGGCCGTCAACATCAGCGCGGCCCGCGGGCTGCAGGATGTGCTGAGGACCAACCTGGGGCCCAAGGGCACCATGAAGATGTGAGGGAGTCCCCGCGCCTCTCGCCGCGGGTGGGGTTGGGGGGAGCACGGCCTGAGGGGAGGCGTGAGGGGAAGCGGCGGGGGCCGGGGGGTGCAGAGGGGAACAAAGGCGGAGGCGGGAGGGGTGCGTGGCTCAGGGATGGAGGGATGGGGAGGGAGCGCCGCGGCCCCGCACGTGTTTTGGGGCCGGGGCGGGATGGATGAATGGATGGGGAAGGAGCGGGGCGGGCCCGCGGCCTCACGCGTGTGTTGGGGCCGGGGCGCTGCTCACCCGCCCCGTGCCGCCCGCAGGCTCGTGTCGGGCTCCGGAGACATCAAGCTGACCAAAGATGGCAACGTGCTGCTGCAGGAAATGGTGAGCTGGGGCTGGTCCTCGCAGGGGGTTCGGGGAGGGACGAGAGCCTTTGGGTGAGGGGGAATCGCGTCCCCCCTGCCCCAGCCACCCTTATCCATTGAAGCAAAATGGGCCTTGGGAGGAGGGTGAAGAAATAAGTTCAGGTTAAGGCAATACCTTAAAGAAAATAATGTTAAAAAGATAAACGGCACCATGAGAATGAGTAAAATAATCAGCCAAAGGAGTAACAAACCAGTTAGGGTAGACCATTGGAGCATCACCTTCTGTTCTTTCTTAGCTGATCTCAGATTTTTTTTTGCTGTACCACTGCAGTGAAACTTAACTGCTCATCTTCTTATTTTTGTCTAGCAAATCCAACACCCCACGGCCTCCTTGATAGCAAAAGTAGCAACAGCACAAGATGACATCACTGGAGATGGCACCACCTCGAATGTCCTCATCATTGGAGAGCTCCTAAAGCAGGCAGATCTTTATATTTCTGAGGTGTGTATGCAGTGTTCCGTTTGTAGGTGGGCAAGTCAAAACCTTCAGTGGGAGCCCTCAGTGTTGAGGGTTTTTTTTTGTTAAATGTTTAACAGGAGTGGAACGTAAATACACTGTTCTGCTTAAAATGAGAAGTTGTAAAAAGGGGGGAAAGCTAGAGGAGAGGACTTAAAGCCTGTTCAAAATCAAACCCACTTATTGGGGATACTGTAGCTTTTAAGGTTTTGTGTGATACCTGCTGTTACTTTGTTTTCTGTGAATCAAAACACTTCTGGAGTGTTTGAAAGGAGCTCCTCCCTGAGGGCAGGTGAACGTGGATATTGCACAGCGAACACCCAAGTGTGCTTTGTGGTTCCCTTGGTTTCAGTCTGTGCTAAATTAATCTGTACTTTTCCTCTGCATTGGAAGGATTTGCATTCCTTTTATATGTATTCAGAAGGACAGAACACGTGGCCTGGGTAGCATATTCCCTGTGCTTTGCCATTCCATGGAATGTTGAAACCACAGGTTCTGTTTGTGGAAGAAGAACCATTTTGCCTTCCATTGTCCAATGGTTTCTCTTCCCTTGCCTTAGGGTTTGCACCCTAGAATAGTAGCAGAAGGATTTGAGATTGCCAAGGAAAAAGCACTTGAGGTTTTGGAGCAGGTCAAAGTGTCCAAGGAGATGGACAGGGAGACCCTCATCGATGTTGCCAGGACATCCCTCAGGACTAAAGTGCACGCTGAGCTTGCTGACATCCTGACAGAGGTGAGTGTCCCTGTCACCTCTGCCTCTGTGTGTGAAGAGAGCCAGCTGTGGAAGTGCTGGGACTATAATTGGAAGTGTGAAAGATGTGAACTTGCCCTTTGGAAGACTGGTGGTCATTTTGGGATGTTTCCCTCCCCTGTGTTGCAGGCTGTGGTAGATTCTGTCCTGACAGTCAGAAAACCAGGGGAGCCCATTGATCTGTACATGGTGGAAATCATGGAGATGAAGCACAAATCAGAGACAGACACAACGTAAGTCTGGAGGATCCTTGGGCTTCAGTTTAATGGGACCCTGAGCTTTGAGGAGCCTGGGGGGGTTTTGGTTTCTCTTTAGAGTGTCCTAAAGCTTCCACTGGAAGAGTTGAAATACAGAGTTAGCCATAAATATCTTGGCAGAAGTTTCTCAGTCACTGAACTTGATTCCTTAATGAAATTACCAAATAGCAAAGAGCAACCCTGGCCTAACAATATTGGATAAATATTTTTTTCTTATGTTTGTGGCTTGATGCTGCTTTAGGTTGGCATCTGTTAAATACAAAGCAGCATTTGATAAATGGAAACTGGGTTGTGGATTGGATATTCCGTAGGATTTCCGTTTCCCTCAGTGCATGGATGAATTCTGCCCTAGCTTTCCTCAGTAGCTGGTGCAGTCAGACACCATGCCAGAGCAAATTCCTTTTTTTCACTGTGCCTGGTGTGCTTTTTGATGGGAATGAGCATGCCCTTGGAAGGGGAACACATCACCCTTGCCCACTGCCAACAGTGCCCAGGCAGTTTGGGTTGGAGCAGGTCCACTCTCTGCACTCCATGGAATCCTGTGTCTGTGTCCATGGACACCCAGAATGGTTTTTAATCTTGCAGGCTGATCAGGGGGCTGGTGCTGGACCATGGAGCTCGCCACCCTGACATGAAGAAAAGAGTGGAAGATGCTTTTATTCTTACCTGCAACGTGTCTCTGGAGTATGAGAAAACGTGAGTACACAGCACATGCTTGTGTCCTGAGGACTTTTATTTAAAATGTGCTTAAATACCAACCAAGACTGTGAAGGGGAAAGGTGATGCCCCTTCTGCAGCTCTTTGGGAAAGGTGGTGGGTGAACAAATCTCTGAGAGGCAGAGCTTCACAGTGGTTTTTATTTTGTTGTGTGATCACGGAAAGGTTGAAAGTCCTTCCTTTCTTGGGCACAGTTTGATATTGTAGAGCAAACACATCAATACACTTCAGGGTTCTCTCAGTTTCAAGTCTTATTTTTTGAAGTGAAAAAACTCTGAACCAGAGAGTGTGGGTTAGAGGGACTGGTTTGTTCTGGGTTGATTTCTTCAGAATGTTACTGAAGGGCTCATTCCTTATGCTCAAGTTTATTTCTACAGCAGAAAGGAAGCTTTCTCACTGCTTTTTTGTGTTTTTTTTTTCCCCTTCAGAGAGGTGAGCTCTGGATTCTTCTACAAAAGTGCTGAGGAAAGGGAGAAGTTGGTGAAAGCAGAAAGAAAGTTCATTGAAGACAGAGTCAACAAAATCATAGAGTTGAAAAGAAAAGCCTGTGGCGACTCAGACAAAGGATTTGTAGTGATCAACCAGAAGGTGAGATGGAGAGAAGAACTAAAAATTATTTGAAATGCCAGAATTAGCTAAATTTAGGCTGATATTTCTGAATATAATGTACAGTTCCTACTTGAGATCTTTGAGCCTTGAGGAAGATCCTGTGTCAGAGTGAGAGGAGGTGCTTTAGCTTTGTCCTTATGCTGATGGTCACTTTCTGTTTGCAGGGAATTGACCCGTTTTCCTTGGATGCCCTTGCCAAAGAAGGAATAGTTGCTTTGAGGAGAGCTAAAAGGAGGAACATGGAAAGGTCAGTTTTGGGGAAGGGAGAGGATACATTAATGTGCTCTTCCAAACTGAGACAGTCAATCAAGTCTGGCTTAAATCCATCTTTAAAGGCTTGACTAAAAATTCCGCTTCAATCTGTGCAGCTCTTCTGGTGTAACTCAGGGCAGTTGGGACAAACTGCAGAAAGGGCGGTTTGAGCTCTCAGGATGCTTTAAATGCAGACACCTTAATTCTAGAAGTTAGTTTTTTAAGAGCTCTTCCATGAACAAAACCAAACTGTTGCAAGCCTAGGCTTGAAATACTGCACTTATTGTGACTTTGGGTTTTATTGAACATAAAGCTGAGCTGTGCCTGTTCTCTGTCAGACTGACCCTGGCCTGTGGTGGCACTGCCATGAATTCTGTGGAGGATCTCACTCCTGACTGCCTGGGACACGCAGGGCTTGTCTACGAGTACACCCTGGTGAGTGACCAAGTGTTTGAAGGGTAAAGCTGGAGGATTGAAATAAAATACTTAAAATTCCCTTGGATGTGAACATCTGCCTGGATGTTTGCTCCTATTGTAGACTGAGAAAACAGAAATAAAGTTCTGCTGCTTCTCATCACTTCTTGAAGTGCTATCAGTGCAGAACCCAGCCTGAAAGTGTCCAGTTTATTACTTTGTGTACACATTGCTGAGGCAAGTGGCTGACAGGCAAACCCGACGCTGTTTTCCCCAGGGGGAGGAGAAGTACACCTTCATTGAGAAGTGTGAGAACCCGCGCTCGGTGACCCTGCTCATCAGGGGCCCCAACAAGCACACGCTGACCCAGATCAAGGATGCTGTGAGGGATGGGCTGCGGGCTGTGAAAAATGCCATCGAGGATGGTGAGTGCCCTCCCTGTTCATCATCATGAGGACCTGTAGAAACTCAGCCCAAAATTTGGGAATTATGTATCAGCTCCCTTGGTTCCTGCTCCAGTCCAAGCCTGAGCTCAGGGTGAGGTGATTTTATAGTTCTGTGGTTGATCACTCACCTGTTAACATGCAGGATGTGGAGGGAAGAGATCAAACTGCACTAAAAATGAGCTGTTTAAACTGAAGCAGGTGATCTTGCCTTGCAGGATGTGTGGTGCCAGGAGCAGGGGCACTGGAGGTGGCAGTAGCCAATGCTCTTGTGAAACACAAGCCCAGTGTGAAAGGGAGAGCCCAGCTGGGAGTTCAGGCTTTTGCTGATGCTCTGCTCATCATTCCCAAGGTAAAAGGAGTTTCTGGGTGATAAATTGACTTTAAAGCACACACGGACTCGGTGCTTTTTCTGCTGGAGGGCTCTGTAATCAGCAAAGTGAAGTCAATCCCTCTGTTCTGTGCCAGGTGCTTGCTCAGAACTCGGGATATGATCCCCAGGAGACTCTGGTGAAGGTCCAGGCAGAGCACATGGAGTCGGGGCAGCTCACTGGGGTTGACCTCAACACTGGTAAGGACTCCCTCAGCCACAGGCTGATGCTCTAGTAGGAGCCTGGCTCAGCTCTGAAGCACAAAGTGCTCTGAGTGCAGAAAGTTTTATCTTTATTGGTAAAAAGCTGCACAGGAGCCTTGGCAGTCAGGCTGCTGTAGTTCAGTGTGTGCTGATTTGAGGTTTTTAGAGGATAAAGCACACTGTTGGATACAGGGAGCGTTACCAGATGGCAGCCAGCAGAAAGTCTCTGTGAGCTGGTTTTTAAAAGGCTCTTCACTTGTGTTGCAGGGGAGCCAATGGTGGCTGCAGCAGCTGGAATCTGGGATAATTACAATGTCAAAAAGCAGCTGCTTCATTCATGGTAAGGCTGGCAGGATTTCACTTGTAACATTGCTCTCTGTGTGTTTATGTGATGTAAAACTGGGGATCCCCTGTACAGGAAGATGTCTCAAAACACAAAAATGAAGCTGAGTTTGACAGTTGTAACAATATTTCTTTGCTGTTTCCCCATTTTCAGCACGGTGATTGCCAGCAACATTCTCCTGGTGGATGAAATCATGAGAGCTGGGATGTCCTCCCTGAAGGGCTGAGCTGGAGCTGCTCCCTGTGGAATTTCTCCAAGGACTCCACCCCAGGGCCCTGTCCTTGGCTGTGGTGGATGTCCCAGCACCAGGAGTCACTCTGCCATGAGGGGCAGCCCCTTTGGTAACACGGCCACTCAAAATCTCAGCAACTTAATCAAAGATTTGGCTCTAAAAAGGAGTTATTTATTTTTGATTTCACTGAACTGTGTGGCTGCAGTTGCTTTCCATTTTTACCCAATAAACTGTTCTGTTCTGTGCTTTGGGTGTCTGTTCTTTAACCTTCACATTCTGCAGTGGGGGCTGCATTCCCGAGTCCTACTCTTGGCAATTTTGTGAAATTACTACTCAAGCCTTTTGTGAAATTACTGCTACTACGGCTGCTCTGGGAACAGGGTGGGATCAGACCTGGAATTTGTTCAGTAAATTAAAAAAAATACTGGATTAAGGCAATCACTATCTGCTTATGAGTAAAACTGAGTTCACTGCAGAATGGCTGGGGAGGGTGAAGGACCTGTTTTAAGGGTTGGATTTTTAATAGTGCTGCTTCTACATTAAAGTATTTATGGATAACGAGTGCCAGAGCAGGTCTGGGCAGAACTAGCAGTGGGTTTGTAGCAGAGGAACAGCCTCCTGCCCTCTGGGATGATTTTCCCTAAAACCAGCGGTGCTTTGTGTTAAGAGGAATCTCCTTCCTCTGTCACACGTGAAACCTTACAAAAACCCCTCACCCACCCACAAAAGCCTCCCTTGTGTGGAAGGGTGGCGGTGGCCCCGGGTCCTGGCAGTTTTAACCCCGTGTGCAGCCGGGGAGGGACAGAAATCCCCGTTCCCACAGAACCGATGCCCCGGAAGCGCTTCCCGCTGCCGTGGCACCTCCGGGTCGGGTCCGCGGCTCCGGGATGGGAGCGGCGGCGGGGCTGGTGCTGCTGTGCTGCGGGCTGCTGGGGGCTCAGCGCGGTGAGAGCCCCCGAAACCCCCCCGGCATCCCCAAAATCTCCCTGGCATCCCCCTCCCGGAGCCCGTGCTGCTCCCCCAGCCGGCGATCGCTCCCTTCCCGACAATGGGACTGTAAATGCTCAGAGCTGTGCGGGCACCGATCGCTGTCACCGCTTCCAGCCCACGCAGGGACATCCCGTCCGTAGCTGCGCCTGGCCAATGTTTAAAAGTGAAACTTGTTCTGAATTTCTCCCTTTTCAGCGCTCGGAGAGGATGGGAGCATGGTGCAGCTGCCCGGAGGCACCTTCCAGCTGGGATCCCTGCAGAGGAGCGGCGAGGAGGTGCCCGCCAGGCAGGTGACAGTGAAGCCCTTTGCTCTCGACAAACACCCGGTGACAAACAGGGACTTCAGGTGAGCCCGCCGTGCCTCGGGTGGCTGTGGGGAGGGGGCAGGGCCAGCTGTGGGGCCAGCTGTTCTGGGGCCTGAAGGCCAATGCTTGGGTGCTCATTGGGAAAAAAATGTGTCTGTCAATGGGAAATCACTGTCACAGGTGCAAGCTGAACCATCGTGGCAGTGTAGCTTGCAAACATACTTTTATTTCCTTTTTTGTCCTTTTCCCCCACCTTTCCTCTTCTTTTCTTCCCTTTTTCATCTCCTCCTCTTCCTTTTTTTTCCTCTTCCTCTTCTTCTCCTCCTCTCTTCCTCTCTTTTTCTTCTCCTCCTCCTTTCCCTCTCCTCTCCCTATTCTTTCCCTCTCTTCTTCTCTCTCTGCTCTTCTCCTCTTTTTCTCTCTTCCCTCTCTTCTCTTCCTCTCTTCTTCTCCTCTTCCACTAACAGCAGCCACAGGTTTTAATGCTTTTTATGGGATTTTTTCTCTCTGCAGTTATGGAAACCTGAGTGCAGGCTGAGTTTACCTGCAGAGGTAACATTAAAAGTATCAAATATGTGCAAAGATGCACACTGGACTGTTTTATCTGTTAAATGTAAATCAAACCATCTGGAGCTGGGGGGTCTGTAAGTTTTGTACCTTTTGCCTTGCTCTGAACTGGTTGCACAAGCAGATTTCTGAGGCAGAGCTTGAAGAACTCTTACCCAGAGCATGTTGTATTTATGCCAGGGAGTTTGTTAGAGAAAAGAAATACAAAACAGAAGCAGAAGCATTTGGCTGGAGCTTTGTCTTTGAGGATTTCGTATCTGAAGAGCTGAAAAAAAAAGTCACCCAAAAACTGGAGGTAAATCTGAATCCTATGATGAGTTTGGTATTGCTTTTCCACTGAGGAGCAGCTGCCTCTTTGCAGAGCCTGCTGTTCTCAGAGGTTTTTCTGTAGTCTGGGGTTGTTTTGCTTTTGAACCTCAGCACGACTGAGCTGGGCTTGATTCATGTGCTCCTCTGTTTCCATGCTCTGTGAGCTGTCAGTCTGGACTCCAGGGAACTGGGAGGAAGTAAAATGTGTTTCAAAGTACTTCAATAATCCAACTTTAATATAGAAAAACTGAACAGCATGAGCCTCTTGATCAGTTTTCACTTTTAAAAACAGATGCCTCTGCTCTGTGGGAAAGCAGCATCCAAATGTCTGTGATAACCCAGCTCAAACTGCAGCATTTCCCAGACTAACACACCCTGCTGTGGGACAGTGTCACCAATCCAGGTGTCACCAGTTCACCTTTAATCTTGGTGTCATTTCTTTCCCCAGTCAGCCCCGTGGTGGCTGCCCATCGAGAAGGCTTTTTGGAGACAGGTCAGTAAAATCCTGCTGTGGGTAAAATCCTGGTGTGGTAAAATCCTGGTGTGATAAAATCCTGGTGTGATAAAATCCTGGTGTGGGGACTCCTCTCCATGCTGGGAGCTCGTGTGTTGTGTGTGCTGAACCTTATTGACCAAAACCAGGTGAAAAACCACTTTCCATCTTTTCATCTCTTCCACCCCTTATTCCCTTTGTAATGAAAACTGTGTAAAATGAATTCAAATCTGTTTCAATCCCTCCCAGCCCTCAGGCCCTGGCTCCAGCATTAAGGACAGGCTGGATTACCCCGTGCTGCACGTGAGCTGGAACGATGCTCAGGCCTTCTGTGCCTGGAAGGGGAAGCGGCTCCCGTCGGAGGAGGAGTGGGAATTTGCTGCCAGGGGAGGCCTGGAGCGTACGTAGCACAAGCTCTGAGCTGTTCCCAAAGCAGGCATGGAGTGGTGTTAGTTCCACCAGATCCAAACCTCCCTCCAGGGATGTTCTCAGATGTTGATCTGAGGGGGATTTGAACCACCTCTTTTGGCCTGAGAGGGTGGTAATATTAATAATTAATAAAATAAATTAATAAAACCTCATTAGCTTAAGCTGAGCAGAAAAGGAGAATCCTAAAAGCCTGGCTGGAGTGACCCAGGGCTAACAAGTGTCTTTTCCTCCCTGGCAGAAAGGATGTATCCCTGGGGAAACAAGTTCCAGCCAAACCGTACAAACCTGTGGCAGGTAAGATCCTAAAAACCATCCCATCCATGCTGGGCTCTCCTCAGGGTGGGGTTTCACTCAGCCACTGAGTGAGGGTGTCCTGGGCAACACTGGGGGTTCTGAAACTGAGCTTCTGGGGGGCTGTAAAAATACCCTCAGAGGGAGCAGGCTCAGCCCATCTTCCCTGGGAAACCAGGATTTTACTGCTTCTAAAAATTCATCCATAAATTTATTTGAAGAGGGAACTTGGGACAACTTCAGGTTGATCTCTCTTGACCAACATAAATTGCCACCAGAGAGTTATTTGCCTGCTTGGAGTGTGGCACAGCCCTGTGAGGAGCAGGATTTGGGGTTGTTTCTGGGGTGGTTCTTTGCTGGGAGTGATCTCTGTTCCCCCAGGGTGCCTTCCCTCGGGGGGACACGGCTGAGGACGGCTACCACGGCGTCTCCCCGGTGACAGCCTTCCCTGCCCAGAACAGCTACGGTACAGAGCACCCTCACCCTGCTTTGGGGATGGCATCTGCTCCCTAAATTAATGTTAATAATCAGATTCTGGAGCTGGGCAGAGTTTGGATGTGTGGGATCTGGAGTAGAGGAAAAGCATCGATCGTTGGTGCTGGAGTTGGCTGAGTTTGATGCCTGCTGCTCTTCAGGCATCAAACCACCTCCTTTTAATTAAAACTGGGTTGTTTTGCAACTCAGTGGGGTGTAACAAAAATTCCAAGGACATTTTCTGGCTGCCAAGTCCTCATGCACATGGGAAATGATGACACATTTAAGTGTAAAATATAATGAGGAATTTCTTCAGCCTCAACATTAAACCACACTCTTGAACGATCCTTTGAATGTTGTTCCCCTTCCCATACACCAAATTTACATTTCTTGCACACCTGCTCTCCTAATTCTGACACAAAACTATCTCAGGGCTCTATGACCTGCTGGGAAATACCTGGGAATGGACAGCATCGGAATTCCCAGCTCCAGGAAGGGCACCCAGGGCTCAGAAGATGCAGGTGCTGAGAGGGGCCTCGTGGATTGACACTGCAGATGGCTCTGCAAACCACAGAGCTCGTGTCACCACCAGGTGGGTCTGGCCAAAGCCCAGGTGCTGCTGCACAAGGATTTTCTCTGGGTTGCTTTTATTTTAAAAGATGTCTGTTTGTTCCTACGTGATTTTTTTGAGAAGCAGTTGGCAGAGTACACTACAAATATGGCTAAACCACCCCTGCTATAAATCCATTCCTAAATGCTTCTCAAATCATGTGTTTTCCACCAGGCATTAATAATTAACTGCTTTTCTCTATTCAGGGGAATTGAAAGATGTTTCTAGGCTGTTCTGGCAGGTCACACTCGGGTTGTGAGTGTTGTAACATATTAGGGATATGTGTAACGAGGAAGGATCCCTAATTTTGGGTTTCTCTTTCCCTGTGAGGATGGGGAACACACCAGACTCTGCCTCTGACAACCTCAGCTTCCGCTGCGCTGCCGACGTCCCGCCCGTGCCAGCCTGGAAAAGCCAGAGCAAACCTGAGCTCTGAGGGCTTCCTGGGAACACCTGAGGCATTTTCTCCTGTGGAGATGAACAGTAACCCCCAGCTGTCACTTCCATTAAACCCCAATTGTCTCTAAAATTAAAAATAATTTCAACTTGTTCAGTGCTGGGATGTCTGGGTGGGAGCAGTGATTGGGAAGGCAGGAAGGGGGGTTTGTCTTGAATGTCCTTTTGGTGTGGGAGATACTCCAGCTCTCCTGTTGTTGTCCATCAAAAGCAGAGGGATGCATTTGTAGGACTGGGCCAGAGCTGCTCTGACTTCCAGCCCCAGTGAGGGGACACCCACAGCCCCCTGTGCCCATCAGTGTGGGGCTGCCAGGGGGGAAGTGATGGGGGCACATCCCTGGAAGGGGGAGTCATCATCAGTCCCCATTCCCTTGGGAAGTCCCAGCTTTGGAGCAGCACTGAGCCCTCCCAGAAGCAAAACAAGGCACCTTGATTGGCATTTGAGCAGTGACAAAATGCTGTGTGTGACAAACCAGTGCCCCACCTCTCCCAGGAGTTATAACAAGCACAAACTCTCTGTGCATGAGCTCTGCACCAAACCTGACCAGGAGCCTCGACCACAAGGCTGGGCAAGAATGCTGCTCAGGGATCCCTCATCCACCTCTAACTGTCCCAAAACAGGCACTGCAGGTGCCTGAGGGCTGAGCCTTCCCAACTTGGGGAGCTACAGCTGGTTCTGCCTCTGTTAAAGGTGGCTTCTCCAAACCCATTCCTCCAGTGAGACACACCCCAGGAGCAAATGATTTCCTGGGTTTGTATTTGCACCAGTCTTGAGCCAAGTGAAAGAAAATTTAAAAACCCCAGAAATCACCATGTTGTTTTCCAAGATTTTACTCGCCTTACTGTGAGCCAAACCAGGGGCTGGGGCAGGGATCAGAACAGCCCCTCCTCGGTTGCCAGGGTGAGCAGGACGGCCTTGCAGGTGTTCTCAAAGAGGGCAGCTCTGTTCTGGGCCTCCCCCTTCTTCACCCAGTGGCGGTAGGTGCGGAAGGCGCAGGCGTCGATGAGCTTGCGGACGGGCTTGAGGGCGTAGGGGTCCCTGACCACCAACTCCCTGGTCACTGACTTGGCCTGCCGGTACTGGTAGTAAATCCTCACTGAGGCCAGCACGGTCAGGCAGATCACCTGGGGCACAGGGAACAGCCTGGCAGTCAGGGGAATCCTCCCACAACAGCCTGGCAGTCAGAAAAACTCTCCCATAATAGCCTGGCAGTCAGGGGAATTCCCTCAATGGAGTGATCCCAGTGCATCACCCCATGTGGGGGAGTCAGGAGGGAGCTCAGTGCCTGGTACAGTTTGGTTTCTGCAGGGCTGGCAAAGGGCAGGGGTTCATGCCAGGGAATCACAGAATCACTGCATGGTTTGAGTTAAAAGGGAACTTAAAGCCCATTTTACTCCCTGCCATGAGCAGGGATGTCTTTGCCTATCCCAGGCTGCAACAAGCCCTGTCTGACCTGGCCTTGGACACTTCCAGGGATGGAGCAGCCACAGCTTCTCTGGGAAACCTCTGCCAGGGCCTCAGCACCCTCACAGGCAAGAATTTCTTCCCACTATCCCATCTGACGCTGCCCTCTGGAAGGCACTCCCCCTTGCCCTGTCACTCCATCCTTTGTCCACAGTTCCTCTCCAGCTCTCTTGGAGCCCCTTCAGGCAATGGAAGGGGCTCTAAGGTCTCCCTGGAGCCTTCTCTTCTCCAGGCTGAACTCTCCAGCTCTTTCAATGGTATCTTTTGGAGGTCAGAGGCAGTTTCTCCTTTTTCCCTTGACTCCCTCCTGTGAGTGAGTGCCTGGTCTGCCCAGACTCCCGCATCCTCCCAAAACCCATCCCCATCAGCCTTACCCAACCCCCAGTTTCTCCCAAACCCATCCCACTGCTGGCTCCTGCAGCTCCCAGTCTCATCCCCACCTTGAATTTGCGGAAGGGGCTGAAGTGCCGGACCTCCTCCACGTCGTACTGCTGGAAGAAGGGGTGTGCCAGCGCCTCGCCCGCCGTGTACCGCTGCCGCGGGTCCACCACCAGGAACCGCGAGATCTGCAGGGGGAGCCGCTCAGTCTGGGCTATCCCCAGGGCTCCGCAACGCTCCCTCCACTCCAGGTTTTCCCAGCCCAAGCACCTACCAGGTCCTTGACGGTGTCGGAGCGGTCATCCCACTCCGGGGAGCCGAAGTGGTAATCGCCGTTCATGATCATGCGCAGCATCAGCATCTGCTTGCGGTGCCAGAAGGGCGGCGAGCCGGCCAGCAGGGTGTACATGATCACCCCGGTGCTCCACCTGCGGGCAGCCCACACGGAGCCTCCAGCACCCCTGTGCCACCCCCGGGCACCCAGCTGGCTCTGCACCCCAGGGGAAAGCCAGCAGGGAAACTGGACCACCTGGAAACACCTGGAAAACCAGCAGGGAACTGCCCTGCGTGTGCTTGGGGAGGGGGGCTGAGCTCACTGCTGCAAGGGGCTGTGAGCTGAGCTGATGAGGAGTTGTTCCCTGGATGCTGCAGGAGGATGCCTTGAGATGGAGTGTGTGGCCCTTGCAGCGTTTTTTAGGGAAGGGAGTGGGGCTTGGTGATGCCAGCCAGGCTGGATGCCCTCGGGCACAGCTCAGGCTGTGCAGTGCCAGGTGTTGTGGCTCAGACTGGAGAGGGGATGAAATGGCCTGGTGTGTGTCATAACTCTGACCACTGCAGCCTGAAGCCAACAGAGGTGATGGCAAAGTCCCTGCAGAGCTCTGGTGGGCTGTCCTGAGCTGGCTGCTCTCTCAGGGGCTGCACAAGGTGTGTTGAAAACCCCCATGTCTTGGAGCTCAGCCTAAGCTGACTTCCATGAACAGAAAGTGTTGCTTTCCCTCCCACAATGGAGCAAAGTGAGGAGATGGATTTGTCCCCAGGCTGCTTCACTCCCTGCTCTGTGCCAGAACCCCCTGGTGACCCAGAGAGCCCCTCACAGCCACCAATATTGGCTTTTAGTGCATCATTTCATTCTTTCCAAACACTCAAACAGGTCCCCATGGGCCCAATTGTGGCCGTGCCTCAAACCATGTGTGTGTGCTCAGGGAACAGCTTCTCACTCACATATCCACCTCCTTCCCGTAGCCTTGGTGCTCATCATCCATGGAGCACTGCAGGATCTCGGGGGCCAGGTAGCCAGGAGTGCCACAGATCTCTGTGAGGATGGGGACACAGGGCAGAGCATCAACTCAGGTGCCATTCCCACCCACCTCCAGGCAGCCCATGGTGGGACCTTTGCAGGGATGATGCTCACGGGGAGAAATTGCAACCTGTTGCAATTTCTAGTGACTTTTTTGGTGAATTATTGTGGCTAAAAAGTGAGCAAAAAAATTATATGGATGCTTGTGGGAGGGGATGCCTGTTGTTGGGTATGTGGCTCTTTGCATGTAGGAGTTGGGGGAAACAATGGGGCAGTAGGTGGATGAGGTAACGGAGATCAGCTGGAGGAGAAAAGATGTGGAATGGATTAGGATGGTTGTCCTAAAGAGCAGCAACTTTTTCATGGCAAGGAGAGAGGTGTGGAAGCTGTGTGCAAGCAGAACTTGTGTGTGAGG
>JAYDZK010000066.1:5252114-5280131 GCA_034509185.1 Euphonia xanthogaster | reverse complement strand
GGCGCGCGTCGCGGGCTGAGGCGGAGGGACGGGGCCAAGATGGCGGCGCCCGTCCTGCTGCGGGTGTCGGTGCCGCGCTGGGAGCGAGTGGCGCGGTCCGCCGTGTGCGCCGCCGGCATCCTGCTGTCCCTGTACGCCTGCCACCTGGAGCGCGAGAAGGGCCGCGACAGCCACTACCAGGCCCTGTGCGACCTCAGCGAGCGGGTGCGCTGCTTCGCCGCCATCACCTCCAGGTGAGGCGCGGGTGGGACCCGCCGCCGCCCCCGCGGGGGGAAGGGGCTGAGAGCTGCGGGAGCGCTGGGGACGGGTCCCGGAGTGCTGCCTGCGGTGCCTCGGGGCGTCCTAGGGGCCGGGCTGGTGCTCGGAGGGGCTGCGGGCCGGGCGGGGGCACGGAGGGGCCGGGGCAGCCGGGGACGGGGGCAGCGCTCCCGGTGTGGGGCAGCCCCGTGGCTGGAGAGCCTCTGTGGGAACGGGGATTTTCGGGATCACTACGGCTGGAGGGTGAGGCACCCGCAATTGCTGTGTTGTAATCACTGGCAATTAGGTGGAGTGACGGGCGTTTTAGTGGTAAAAGCTCGGCAGAGTGGAGTGCTGTAGCTGTGAGCGGTGGGTAAGGACAACATAAACAAGTGCAGTTGCGGGTGGTTGGCTTTGTTAGCTTTAATTGCAGTATCTGTATTGCGTTCTCATCGGGACGTCTCCTGGCAGCACAGGAGATGCTTTGGTGATCCAGAGGAAGTGCTTCATTCAAGGGAGACTTGGATGCCTCTGCAGCACAAGCCCGGTCCAAATCCTGACTTACTTTGCAGATGTCCAGCCGGTTCAGCAGTTGCTTTCTAAAAGCCAAAGGCTCTTATTTCAGTTAGGAGAGTCATTGTATAGATCTGGTTCTCGAGCACATCTACGTATTAAATCCTTCCTCTTTATTTTAATGAGGATTTTGTTGTTATTGTGCTGGTGCCTTCAGCTGAATGAGTACTTGAGATTTCCTTTTTGCACAGGTTACACTGAGAGGGGAAAAGCTTTTTATAGAGGTTTTTTATAGAGGTTCTTGCTGTATCATCATAACAAGCCAATTTGAGGGAGTATTCTCATCCTCTGTCAAGCTGGGAGCTGTGAAATGTTTGAGGCAAAACATCCAGGGATGTGTTTTTCCTAAATCCTCTTCTGTGGTGGCAGAAGTGAGATTGTGTGACAGAGATCTGTATCTCTGGCCGCCTGATATTGTGGTTGAGTGAAGGCTTTAACTCTGCTTTTTTGTCTGCCTCAGGACATCTTTAGTTTGTGAAGGTGCTTGTTCGTATCTCTGCTTGGAAAATGGCCTGAAATGAGAAGTTTGGCTCTAACTAGGGAGGAAACTTCAATAAACTCACCAGATAAATTCAAATAATAAAAACTAAATTATGCTCAGGCTACTGAGATTAAACCATGTGAATCTCATCAGTGATTTAACTTTGATCACAGATACAGGGTAAAAAGAGAATAACAGAAATTCAAGCATTAAGTAACAGATACAGGGGTAAATAAGAGAATTATTAGAAGAGACTTAAGCCTGTTCTTGTACAGAGTTGGTCGTCCAACATCTTTTTGTTGTTGCAGCAAGTGCTGCTGTTGTGACAGGGAATTGGATGTTGCAGTTTTGATGCATGTTTACTGAACACTTGGGAGAAAGAAATTACCTAAAGATATAATTGGAATTATTTCTAATTATGGAACCAAGCTCGGTAATTACAGCGTTCATTAGCAATGCTGCAGCTGACACGTTGAGTAAGACCTGGGAATCCTTTGCTGGAGGAATTCTGGATGATAATGTGAGGAGTTAGGGATAAAATGCTCTCAGATCTCCCAGCAGTTGCTAGGAGAACCATGCCTGGAGTGAAGCACTGCAAATGCCAGGAGAGCTCGTGATCGCGTGAGCAGGTGGTAAAAGGAGTTTGTGGAAAAGGAACGTGCGAGTTCTGCTCACTCCAGCCATATTTGGAGAAGAATTTGCTTTCCAGGCTGTGCAGGACACAGAGGGGAAGTTCTGCTTTAAAAGTAGTGCAGGAGGGCAAGGCAGTAAAGTTGGAAAGCAATTAATCTTATTTTCCATGTTGCCACAGCTCCCCATCCACTGCTCTCTGTCACTTTCTCCAGCTGAGTGTTCCTTGCTCCCACATCACCAAAGTTTCTCAGGAACTTCATTTCTAAAAGGAACTTTTAGCCACATTTTAGATTTCACTGGGGTTGTAAAGTTTCAATTTTGTGTTCCAGCTTTTTCACAGGTAATTCAGATTTAACCTCCACATTTCTTTTCTCATTGAGCTGTTACACTGATAGTCAGAAATTAATTGATTAGCTAATTATTAGAGTTAACTGTGCAGAGCTAACTGGGTGAGAAACTTCTGTTCCTACTTTGGCTTTTAGCTGGTTCCTTGGGTTATGTGACTTTTTATTGAAGCTGGATTTGCTGATGGAACTTGGAATGTTACAATCTTCACATCTTGAGTTTTGACTCCAGCAGTGGGCTGAACTTTAAAAAGCACTTAATGCTGTTAGGATTAATTTTAAATGCATAGAATAATTAGAAAAAAATAGTTTATTCCTTTCTGAGCTTTCTGGTATTTTGGGTGGAGTTTTTTTCACCAGCTGTTGGTATTTCCAAGTCTTGCTTTTAAGCCAGATCTGGCATTGGCACAACAGCAAGAACAGAAATGTGAAGTGTGCCAGCATGCAGAGGGAGGAGCACAGAAAATCTCCCATCAGAGCCTGACTCATGCAGAAGGTTATGTTGGAGAGATCCCTTCCCAGTATCCCTTACCCAAAACATGAATGGTCAGCATATTTCAAATTTTTATCAAGGGGAAAGTTGATGAAATAGTATAAAAATAAAATTTGCTAAAGGGTGGCTGATAATGGCAGGTATTAGGGCAATGCCTCACATCCATGGCAATTGCTGTATTTATTTTAAATTAATTGCTGTCTGATAGTTGAGAATAATTAAGTGTCAAGAATGGCTTTATTTATAAACTGGCTGTTTTAGAAACTGGATAATAGTTTTCCGCTGAAAAGTATTTTTGGTCTTGCTGTATTTTCACAGTGGGAATTAAAGTAATAAAACACTTTTCAAGTCATACAGGTCATGCTACAGCTTGAAATAAAATGTGACCTTTAAGTGGTAATGCAGAGACTCAGAGCCTTTGGCTTTGGTCTTTTCCATGCCCTGAGAGATTTTGGGATCTTCTAATACATTTCTGCTTTCTGTCTTGATGAATTGGATGTTGCTGGAAGATAAATTAGTGGTTTTGAATGACTTTAGTAGCCTGGCATGCATTAATGAATGCTTTAAGAGCCTCAAGACAGCAGCACAAACGAGCAAAGGGCACACGTGTATCTTTAGCAATATTTGCAGCTGCGTCACTGAAGGGGTTTGGCAATAGTCAATATTGATCTTTGCCTGATTGCTGAAGGAGTTCTAGAGTCAAAATGGCATTTTGAGAATCTGGATGTCATTGGTATTTTAGCAATTCCCTATTCTGTTCATGGGCAAAGTCTTGGATTGGTGTCTTGTGTTTGAGGCACTTTGAAAAGTCGTGAAAAAGTCTGATGTGACAGGATGGTTTGGGTTGGAAAGACCTTCAAGGTCACCTTATCCCAGCCCCTGCCATGGGTGGGGACACTTTCCTTTATAAAAGCTGCACATCCACTTTGTGTTTTCTGTGCATGCACCAAAATATTCCCCTGGTAGCTCATGAAAATGCCTGTTAAATGTGATGTGGGGTGTGCTGTGGGCAGGCCTGAAAGGCTGGCCTGTGACAGGTGCAGTGTTATCCATCAATCACTTTAAACACTGAATTTACACCCTGTGCTCTGTTCGGCTCTTTGTGCTGCTGTAGAGCTGTTCCTCTGCAGAGTGGGTGTGAATTGCTCTCAGAACTGCAGGTGAAACTGCCCCGTGCTGGTTTCTCAGCAGAGCACACCTTGCTAGAACTGCTCTGGTGCATCTTTACAGGCATCAAAGTGACAAGAACAACCCCATTGTCCAAGGAGATGGGACATGGAGAAAACTCCCTAAGCTGATGTTTAAACAGGTTCTGTTGTGGGGCAGTTCCTGTGAAACTTCTTGTCTGTCAAGTTTGCTTAATTCCAAGTAAAGGACATTATGTAGCAGTTATTCATATTTATAGTAATAAATTCCTGATATCCCAGGAGTTTTTTTCATTGCTGCACCTGCAAGTAAATATCCAGATATGTTTGAGGTTTTCAGCTGCTTGTTAGTGACTGGTATCAGGTGTTAGGAAATGAAAAAGGGATTCTGGATTCTCTGGATTCGCTGGGTTTGCTGTCTGAGGGAAGCTTGGAAAATCTCTGGTTTGGAATTGGGCTGGGAAAAAATTGGAGGAGCCAAATTCAGTGTCAGCAGGAGAGGGGAGGGAAACCCAGAGTCACTCCTGTGCTGAAGGGAAACCCTGCCCTGGGAGCCAAGGTTCTCTGTCCCTTGTCCCCAGCCGGGCTGTCCCTGTGCAAGCAGGGCTCAGGACTGGCACAGGGGGAGCAGAGGGTGTGAGCTGGGAGGATCCAGAGCTGATTCCATGGGCTGGACAGGGGAGAGGTGCCAGGAATGCTGGTAGAAACCAGCTTGGAGTTTTAAAGTTGCTCTTAAAGCTGCAGAAGCTGAGAACTCAAATGTTTTGGGGGTTTTTTCCATCTTTCTGGTAGAAAATTGATGGTTTAACACTGATACAACACTTACTGACTGAGGCACATCTTTTATAAAACACAGCAGCGCCCCTGCTGTGGTAATCCTTTATTTTCCATCCTTACAGTGCTCACACAAACATGTTAATTTTTGCTTTTCATAAATATATCATTTCCAGCCTGGCTGGAATTTGTAATAGGGCTGGGAATTATTCTGCCTGGTGCACAGTAAATAACAAAGTGCTTATAATTCAGACTTGGGCTTCATTTATGGTAGCTTAATAGAAAAGATTATTAAGGAAGGAATGGAAGGAATCAGTGCTGTTGGCTAGTGTCTTGAATAGCCAGTGCTTCTGTAAAGGTTGCTATAAAATAATTATCCACTGTCTGCTTAATATTTTGCTGATCTAGACACTGAGAGTTTTTACAGACTCTATCTGAAGTAGAGCTGGAGGATATATAGAAGAAAATCTCATTTGGTTATGCTAAATGCTGCTAAATAGATTTAAACATGAAATTAAGTGTATCAACATTTTTGAGCACCTCCTGGCAAGTTTACAAATGGGAATTTTTAATCTTCTTTTTTTGTGGCTTCTAATTGAAGGCTTTTACTTAATTTGTTAAAACTGTTAAGAGTGGCCTTGAAGCCATGAATTAGATTTAATCCAAAATCCTCTGGTGAAGCTGGAAAGAAGTTGCAGCCAAAGTTTCTTAACATGCTCCAGATCCTTTGACCTTTGTATGAGCTTTTCACTGAAGGCAGGGAGTGAGCTCTGCTCCCGTCTCAGAACTTTCATTCTGGACCAGAAGTTATCTCAGAAATCCAGTGGTGCTTAAGGAAATGTGCACATTGCTTCTCAAGTGTGGCCTTTTTTTAATTTTTTGTTTTTGATAAAATTAGATTTATTGTTTCCTCAAGGTTACAAAGTGGTAAGGGGTGCTTGCTGTTGATAACAAAATAATGCTTATGGGATGAGAAATAATCCTGAAATGAGAGGCAGTAACTACTGCTTAAGTAACTGCTACTACTACCCAAAAACCACCCAAATTTGAGTTCTTTCCTTGCAGCTTGAGTACTGAATCTTTTTTATTGTTTGCCCTTTTGCACCAAACCCAACAAGTGAGAGAGAATTGTGTTGGCAACTGCTGCTGCACAAATGCAGAGATTTGGGATCAGACAAGCCTTTGAATAATTTGGTCCCCTGTGGGATTTGATTGCATTTCCAAGCAGTCCTTGAGGACCCTGGGAATTGTGTCCCTTTTTCAAGGCGTGCTGGACCTGTCCTGAGCCAGTGTGGTTCTTTCCATGGAAATACAGGGCTTGTTTCAGTTCTGGGCATAAAACCCGAGGGGGTTGCCAGGTGAAACGCAGGGGATGTGATTCTGCTCACCTCCAGGGGGGGTGGTTGAGGTCAGACGTGCTCAGAAAACATCTGGGACATCCAGGAAGGCCTCAGGGGAGGCTGCCAAGGGGTGGTGCAGGTGAAACCCCAGTTCAGAAGATTCAGCTGATCCCTAAGGACAGTGGAGGCCAAGGAAAGATCATTCTTGGGCAATGATCTTTGACAAAACTGTTCAGAACATCTCCAGGCAGCTGTCAGAGCTGGGGCTCGGCTACAGAAATGCTCCAGCATTTCTTACAGGGGCTGCAGGGGACACTGATCCAACTCCTGGCTAATAAACACTTTCTGGTTGGTTGTTTGACGTGGTGGGTTTGGCAGGCTTGGAATTCTGCTGCTTTTGGAGCCAGTGCTGGCAACTCAGAACTTGTAACTTGTTAAACTGGAAGGTTGTTTGCTTGTCCTCTAAAATGTTTGAGATGCTGGTGGACTAAATGAGATTCTTGTGTTCCCTTTTAGCATTTTCTCTGCTAAATTATGCTAAAATGTTTCAAGTGTGTCCCTTAATATGCTGTTCTGGAACACAGAGGGTGTTCATAATTGTGCAAAAGAGATTGAAATGGTTTTAGTGATGTAAAAGTGTAAGATGTTATTGGAGGTACATCACTTGTGGAGCACAGTGACCTCAGTTCTTTTGTCTTCCTGCTAAGCAGTAACAATTGCACGCAAATACTGCTTTAAACTTCTGAAAATGCAACATTGCTGAGCTTTGTGAAGTACCTCAAACCAAAAGGGGCTTTGTTTAGAGGGCGGATAATAACTTTCAAAACCTCCTTTTGATAGAAGAGGACTGAAAGTCACTGCAATGTTCAATTGTAGATGTTGGGAAAGGAGATGAATCACTTAATTTTCAATTTCTTGAATCACTTTTTAACATTTTAAAGAACATTCAGAGTGGTACATGCAGGTAGGGAGGGAAACTGAGTTACAAAGATGTCTAAAAGGTTTGTTCCTTGTAATTAGCTCAGATTGCTTTGGATTTTTAATAGCAGTGAAACTCGGGTGTGGTGAGAGTGGGTTTGGCACCTGTGTGTGTCAGAGTGCTCTGAGTCACCTCGGGTGACAGTGACCTGGATCTCAGCACGGAGCTGCTGCTCCTCAGGGATGGAGCCACCAGGCAGAACCAGGAAAAGCCTGCAGAAGTCAGACTCTGCTTTTATCTTGCTCTGCAAGCAGCTCTGTATGTCCTGCAGGTCGTTTTGTTTACATTCTGTACCCAGAAAAAAAAAGATGCAAATGATAACACTTCTTGTAAATTAAGTTTTTTTGTAAAATGCAGGTTACATGAAATACTTCTGGGTTTCTTTCTTGCAGATTATCTTGCTATTAGGACTTTCTTCTTGCTGTTTATTTGCCACTTTTTTTTTTTAGGCTTTGAAAGTTTTCATGGATCAGGCAATTCACACCTGAGTCTGGTGTGAAAATGAACACCAGATACTCAGTTCTTATCCTTCCTCCACTTGCTGGCAGAAGTTTCTGATTCACTGTGAGTTTTACAACCTTAATAAAATTAGGAGACAATTTAGACTTTTCAGCAGGGAAATGAGATGGGAATGGGAGTATAGAAAGTAAATCTATAAAGTCTAAATACTTTGCTTTTCAGTTTGATGCAGAACACTTGCTCCCACTCCAAACCTTATAAGGCTGGGAAAAGTGTTCTCTGCTGAACCCCAGGCTGCTTAGCTGTCTCCAAGTGTGTGGAATAAGATGTGAGATTAGACCTGGACTCCATGGGCTGATATTTAATACTTGATGTCCTCAAAGCTGCTACAAGGCAACAAGGCACTTAATGAACTCCTGCATGTGGAAAAAGCTTTCCCTGTGCTCTGACCTTGCAGCTCTGCACAGATCACTCCAGGACTCTGACTCCTGAAAAGGGCTGGAACTCATTATCCTTCCACTGGCAACATTTTATTATTCTCTTGCAGAGCAGCTGCAGGGTCAGTCCTGTAAGGTGCCATTTCTGATATTTTAAGCTCGAGTTTGCTCTCAGACAGATCACAGGATGTGAGAGCACTCAGGTAGGGCTGGATTCAGCATCCTGCAGTTGGTTGGAGTTAGGCTGATGCTGAACCTTTGCCCGCTTTGGGTTGTGCAGGAAAACCTGAGTGTGTTCAACTCATTTTAAGGTCACCCTGACACGAATTCTCAGCAATAAACCAAACATGTGGATGGCAGGCTGAAGCATCTATACATGTAGTGATGCAGAAAAATAACTAAAAACTATTAAATGTAAAAATGATAAATTCTTTAATGTATTTGTGTGGCTCTTTAATACAGCCTTTGGAATTTGGACAACACAAAACAATCGTTGCATCTGCTATGACCATCTTATCAAAGGAAGGCTGAAAAATTAACAGTTCTCACTTAAAATCCAGATAACATTTGAGGTGTGGGAGGAAATCTCACCATAACTGAGATCCTTGTAATTCTTTGTAACTTCCATAGCCCCAGAGTTGCCCTGGGGTGAGAGCAGAGAGCCAGGCAGCTCTGCTCTGCTTTTCCTGGCAGCTCTGGGATGCTGAGGTGCTGTCCCCTGGAAGAGCATTGTCTGTGCTGCCTTGAAGCTTAATATTGGCACAGAAGTTTCACTTTTAAAAGATTTGAGACCAAACTAGCTGAAAGTATGTTTAATTTTTGACTGTTTATACAGTAAATCTGCTTTCTAGGAATTGGGACCTGCTGGGTTTCTTGGGGAGAAGAGCACAAGAGTATTAATAGTGAATTCAGACTTAGTCTGCAATTAAAATGATGAGTTTTGCACAGATGGCTGTGAGACTGGAAAGTGTTTTGGAGATGGTATGGAATTGTCCTCATTGTGGTGCCTCTTTCTGTGAGAAAGCTGCTTGTGAGGTGGTGATGGCAGGTCCCAGGTGAGTGACATCAGCACCATTCCTACCTGAGCTGTGTCTTGGTTCAGCAGGGCCGTTGCCTCTAGGACAGGAAGCTTCCTAAAGCTGCACTTTGCTTGGAGTTTCCTGCTGCAGCAGGGTGAGGATTGGCACTTTTTTACCTTGCTCAGTTAAGCTGCTAATGTGAAGCAAACCTTTCATTTGTTTGCTTGGCTTGATGCTCCAAAAATCTGCTGGCAGATATCCCAGTGTGCTCTTGTGAGTTAAATTACCTTGGAGTAACAAAATAACTTCATATTTTCAAGTGCCACCAATAAATAGGGTTCTCACTTTGCTTTTACAAATAATGGCATGATCTGCCTTAGGGCATGGAATTAATGGTTTCTGGCACAAACACAATTGCTAATTGAATCTTTCCTGCTCCTTTTGCAGCAGCAGTTTTGTAGGGCTTGTGCTGCTTTCTGCCTTATCACTGGAAAGTTGAAAGTCACTTTGTAGGGATTTCAGGTGTTGGTTCAGTGTCACACTGTGCAAGAGCTCCAACAAACAAGGGCTGGGGATCTTGTGATGGTGCCATCCTCAGCTCGTGTGCCTGACAGATTTGGGTTCCTTCTGAGCTGTTTGAGGAGCAGCTGAGGTACAGATTTACATCCTGATTCTCCTGCTCTGATGCAGACGAGTGAGTGGAACAAATCCTTGCCTCAGCTTTGGAGTGACCTTGTGTCCAATTGACTGTGGTGCAGAGAGGTGCTAAAGCTGTCACTGGGGGAAGGAGGTGTTTATGTGACAAAACAGCTCCAAACTCCAGCCCTGGGAAGCAGAGCTGGTGTTCAGTGAAGTTCCAGCTGGGTGAACTCAGCAGTTCCTGTTGTGTCAAACAACTTCAATCAGCAAGGTGTGGGATGAAGCTGTGCCCAGTGCTCCCCCTGTTGCTGCTTGGTTTTCCAGGAGAGCTCCACATAAGTCATGTCAGAATATGTGTCCTTTGCTTTTCCTAAGAGCCCTGAACTGGAAATGCTGCTGGAAAGCAGGAGGTGGCCAAATAAGAGTTAATTAGTTTCCCTGTTTTACAGATGGGGTCGAGGATTCGGTCTCTTGGGCTCCATCTTTGGAAAGGACAGTGCAATAAATCAGTCAAACAGTGTTTTTGGCCTGGTGTTTTATATACTACAAATGCTACTTGGTAAGTATTCATTCACTTCAGAGCCTCAAAGCAGGGCTGTGGAGATGAAGGGGGAGAGCAAAATCCATTGCACAATCTGCAGGAAACCAGAAAAATGCTTCTGATTTTTATATCTTGGGGTTTTTTTAGCAGCACTCTAATGATACATCTGTCCAAAGAGCTTAAAACCCCAACTGATAACAAGAGTAATTGCATTTTCTCCTGATATGCTATTAATAATCCAAGTGTGAAGACAGTTTCTGTGCTGGTATTTTCACTCCAGTATATTTGGCATTGGATTGCATGGTGGAAAAGAGAGGGAATAAAAATGGAATGGGCAATTTTTGTAGGAGTAATGGAGAGAGCAGGCAAAAAAGTGCATGAAATATAATTTTATATATTTCTTGGTAACTCTGTGGTTTGCTACAAAGCTGTTAATCCTGACAGAAATAACTTGAGCACGAATTTTCCTGTAACTCAGGAATATGAGGATGGTTAATCCTACACACACTCCTTATCCCAGGGCTGTCAGACAGAGACTTAGATACTCCTCTCCAAATACCCAGGTGGGATTTGAACCAGAATTTTGTGGAACTGTTGCTGAGTGGCTGAGTTTGAATTCAGTTTTGCTCTGTGTGGAGAGGGGTGAGTAACTTTGTGTCTCTCGTTGCAGGTATGACAGCCAGTGCAGTAGCAGCTCTAATCCTCATGACATCCTCCATAGTGTCTGTAGTAGGGTCCCTGTACTTGGCATACATTCTGTACTTCGTGCTGAAGGAATTTTGCATTGTCTGCGTGCTCACATATTTGCTGAACTTCATTCTCTTTATCATCAACTACAAACGACTAGTTTATTTGAACGAGGCCTGGAAGAGGCAACTCCAACCCAAACAGGAATAACCCCTGCTGGAACTTTTGACTGACAGTCTGAAGACCCAACTTCCATTAAGTTTATTTTGCAGTAATTTTTTTATTCTCCATATCAGATACTTTTTGCCCCCTCTTTCCCCCATGAGAATCATAATGGAAATTTTGAATTATAAATTTCAAGGGGCCCCAGATAATTCCTCTGTGCTAATCTTCAGTTTCAATGCGGTTATGAAAGAAAGCTCTATAACAATCAAAGACAAGCTTTAACTTTACTTTGAAGGAGTTTTAGCCACAGCAAAACCTAGACTCTCTCTCTTCCCCCTCCACTTGTGAAGTGGGTAACACTTGCTATAAAATATCCTGTATATAAATTCAGGTATAACAAGATGTGATCATGACATGAAATATTCTAGACTAGCATCACCATATTTAATGTTGCCATGTTTACAGTAAGTGTATTTTTTTCTTTTTTTTATTTTCTTTTTTTTTTTTTTTAGCTGATGGACTTAGATTTGACTAGGACTTATACTGTAAATAAAATTAGAACTCTTGGTTTCATCCCTGGAGAACTCACTGTCCCATGGCTTTGGTTAGGAGCTGTCAGAGGGTTCAGCTCAGAGTCGACTGACGCGACGGAAGAAGTGACCTCTAAAGAACATGGAGTTGCTGCTCTCACTGTTGTGCTTTCACAATAATTATGGTTGGGGTTGGGTCCATTTTTTTCTTCTTTTTTTTTTTCTTTTTTTTTTTTTTTTTTTCCTCCAGTTACAAAAATGGAATTAAAGCTGAAACCTGAAGTATGTTGATTAAACGACAACCTCATTAATTTCTGTACAGAACAAAAATAGCTTCATGTGGTCAATGAAAAGCTGATTTGCAGATTGGGGGTTGGATGAAGTGTTCTTTGAAAGGACTCCATTTCCAAGCAGAGCTGTTCCATTTGAAGCTGTGCTCAGCCAGCCAGTGTTACTAATGTTTGATGTTCTGTGAATGCTGCAGTATAGAATTGCAATTTGCAGTGGAAACCACTGAGTGAGCAGGATAACCAAGCAGTGCACTGAAAAAGCAGTTCCTTAATTGATCTTGGTCAGGATCTTTGGTTTGTGCTATATTGGGAAATGAACTTTAGGCCTGACACACACACACAGAGGAGATCTCTTGGAAGGGCAACCTGTTTAATGGGATGAGTAAGTCAATGTGCTCCTGAAAATGAAATGTGATATAGTGCTATCATTGCTCTTTCTAAGAACTAATTGGGGGAAAAAAAATATTAAACTGCGGATTTAAACAAAGGAACAAAATTGTACACATTGTTTCTGCACTCAGTATTCTAAGGCTGAATGTTAAAAGTGCCTTCTGTCTTCAAATCTTAAACCAAATACTTTGTGTTGAACTTGGCAGGCAGAAGTGTCCTTGCTTTAAAAATGAACAAACAAAATTCCCAGCAAACTTGCTGGGGATGGAAGAGTATTAAGAGATCTGGTTTTAGTTTTTAGACTGAGAAGTGGTAGCAGTATTGTTTTCAGTTTAATTTAAAAGGTTGATGTGGTTTGGAAAAGTGAAATACTTGTGTTTCAGACTGTGTGACACCAAAACGTGTGAGTTCAGCTACTTTCTGTAATTGGTGCTGTGCTGCTTTTTGCCCTTGTCAGTTCGAAATGTGAACAATTCCAACTGCAAACCCCTTTATTTAAAGAACTAATTTAACTCCTTTTAGCATTTCCATTCTCAAACATGAATGTCAGAGAGACACTTCCATTGTAAGGGATTTTAAACACTAAGGATAAACTGGACTGTGAAACGAGCAGTGTTTCCATAGAGCAAAACAAGGTTGGGATCAAATTCACAAAATAATATTTAAATTACTACTGAAGTAATTCTGGTTTGTACCAAGGGTAGAGGTGGAAACTGCTTTTCTGTACAGAGTTGTGTGGTGTGAGTAACATCTGTTGCATGTAACACTAAATGACTTGTCCCTCGTCTGACAGTTTTAGCCAGCAATCCATTAAATGAGTTTTGTATTGACCAGAGTATAGTTAAAGCTTGTCTTGATATTTAGTTCTGTCTCTCAAATGCCTTCCACTTTGATACTAAGGGGAATGAATGATGTTGAATTGGTCCCTCGAGGCTTGGCTTTGTTCTCTCCCAAGCCCTGAGGCAGTAGCAGTGTTGAATGTGTTGTATAGATTTTATTTCCATGCATTCCTGTGATCTACACTAAAGGCATCTTCTTTTCATCCAGGGAAGAGGTGAACATGTGCTGCCTGGAAGTTGCTCCTATCTCAGAGCAAGCAGCCATGGAGACAAGTCTAATCCATGAGTACTTGGTCCAATTTCTGGGAAAAAAAGAGGGGAAAAAGCCCCATCAGCTGAAAGTATTGGTGTTGACTTAACTTCACTGTGTCTTGTGCTTGTTTGTGTGGGCATAGTCTGTTGATTCAGTTTGTTTAGTAAAAATGTTTAGGGCCAGATTTTCAGCAGTCCTTGGTAGTGTGCACAGAGGGAGCAAGTGGAGCTGGAGTTTGGGCTCTGGGAGAATTTGCAGCCACACTTTGTGCACAGCTTTGCAAATCTGATCCTTAATTGTGAACTCTCTTGTCTTGTGTGCTTCCCTTGCAGTTCCTTTTTACTGGAAGTGATTTGCTAGAAATGGCCCTGGTTTTTTCTCTTTCTGTCTCGTGCTTCAGAAATGCAGTTGGCCTGAAGAAAGGGCAGAATTATCTTAGCAGGAGAAATTTGGACCTTTCTGCTTCCAGTTCTTTTGAGTCTTTCCTTGCTGCTCCCAATGATAGAAACAGCATTTTCCTTCCAGTGAAATGGGTTGTGATGGAAATCAGGAGCGCAGCTGTGCCCCCCTGCCTGCCCCAGCCAAAATGTGGTGGCAAATGTGTGCTTGATTCTGGTTTGATCCTTCCAAATCCAAAGGCAAATCCTAAAATTTCTCAAGGATGCAGGAGTCTGGGTAAAGGATATTTGGGCTGGCAAGGGACAGGGGGTGTTACAGAGATCCTTGTGGTTTCAGCACTCAGGAGAATGGAAGGGATAAAATTCACAGTATCCAAACAGAGGTTCTGAATTTGGGCTCTTCCTGCCCCTCTTTGGCTCTCTCAGAATCCCAGAATTCCTTTAGGATCATGGAATATTCTGAGTTGGAAATTTGACAGTGAGGAGCGGATTGGAAAGGCAACAAAACCTCATCCCAAACCCTGCTTAGGAATTAACCATTCCTGAAATCCTCTTACTGTAAGGTTCTTGCTACTCTTTAAGGCCAAGGAGGAAATGAATATTCTTGGAAGTTTCTTCCAGTGAAACATTCCTGAGCACCTTTGAGATCTGAAGTGACAGCAGATCTCTGCTGAGGAGGTTTCTGAATGCTGGGGTTGGCATTTTTGTGCTGCTGTAGTCTCAGTTGTTCCAGGAGGTTGGTGAGGTGCTTCAGGCAGTTCTGCTCCTAATTTAGGTGGGCTGAGATCAGAGCTTGGCTTTGGTTCTGCCAACGTTGTTTAAACTGGTCCAGAAAAGATATGAAGTATTCTGTTACCACAAAACTGTGTTAAGCATGGCCTAAATATTCCGTGTTTGTTCTGTATAGTATGTTCCATCAACTGTTTATTCCCAGTGCTTTCAAATCCAGCACCCATTTAAAATGGAGTCATTGGGCAGATGTTCCTTTTCTCAATATAAGCTGAGAGATTCTCTACTGGAGGTTTAAGATACAATTTTGCTAACAGGTAAAAACCCATGTAAATATGTACGGATTCTATTTGTTGCACATAACTTTTTTTGGTATAAAAAAAAAAAAAGGGAAAAAAACCAAACAAAAATAAATGTAGAAATTACCTGTGGATGTCTTGCTGCAATCATTCTTATGCTGCATTCATGCAGTCCAAACATAAGAGCTTGAATGAACCCAACCAGAGGCCTTTTTGGACTCAGTCTGAGCCTTAGAAACTGTTTTTAATGTCAGTACTGTAATTCTGTTTCTAGGAATTGTACCAAGTCGTGTGGTTTTTTCCCAAGACCTTGTGTGTGTTTAGCAGTAGAAGGGTTAAAGCACTTGATTCTCCCCAGATCCCAGTTTTCCCAGTAGAATTCCTGCAGCTTTGTGTCTGGCTGAGCATTGTGTGTAAAGGCTGAGCAGCGTTGACTTGAGGCTTTCAATGTTTACAGTTCTTTAAGCAAAAAAAAGAAACAAAAAAAACCCCAACACCCCAACCTTGTGGTTTTTATCACTTTCTGCTTTATTGGGGCTGCTCAAAGCTGGTCCCACAGACCACAAAATGCCTGGAAAAAGTGCTGGATGTGTCCCTGGATTTGGGGAGGGAGCTGCTGGGCAGGGTTGGGTTTGTTGAGAACAAGCAGGAATTAACCCTCAAATGTGTGCCAGATTCTGGGGGGGCTGAGCTGAGCCCTGCTCTGTAAGGAGCGACCAATGTCAAATCCTCATCTGTGTTTTGGTCAGGTCTGTTGAAATTGGGGAAGAAAATGAGTTTTTAAAGGGTGATGGAGAAGTTGAAATGACTTTCAAAGACTGCTAGTTGGCAGTACCACGGTGTGTTGGAACAAATGTCTTTTTATTGTGCATAGTTTTATATTCTGGGGGTTTAGTTCTAGAGAAAATCTAGGCCTAGCACGGTGTGAGGAATGCTGTAGTGTTGTTTCTTTTCCCTTAAAAACACAAGAGAAATTGTTGTGGAGTCTGCAGTGAGCATCTGTGTCCTTATTCTGCTGGGCAGGGTGGAAGGTGCTGTTGGTTCCTCGTGTACCACCTCTGAAGGGAACAGAATTTGGCCAGCACACAAGAGAAAAGCAATTATTTCCTTTATATGGTCAGATTTGGTCACTTCCCTGAGGCAGCTGCAGAGCAGGAGCCATGGCAGCAGTTTCACCCAGATCTGTGAATTCCAGTAACCAAACTCCAGAATTGGAACTTCCCAAATGCATTGGGCAGCCTCTGCTTTTGTTGTTCTCCTTGGGATGCTGCTTTTGGGACAGTGCTGGGGAGTTTGCAGACTGAATATTCTGAGTTTTGCTGTGAGTGCTGCTGTGATCCATGCCAGGCTAAAGCCTGGCCTAGGCTGGTGTGCAGGCCTAAAGGGACACCACTGCAGCAGCACGGGGATTTACAGCTGGCCCTGCCCCACAGGGCTTCAGGCCACTCTCAGAAAGGTTTGGAACAGAATTCCCTCTGGGCTGCTCTTCCTGTGGTGACATCGAATATGAAGGAAGCCCTTCCACATGGAAGTGGCAGTGTTAGACACAGTTTGTGTCTGACAGTGGCAGTTTTGGTACTGTAAAATAAATAGATTTAAAAGTTGAGTTGATGTAGTCCCTCCCTCTGTAACATTCCACCTTGCTGCTGGAACAGGAATTCCAAACTCTCTGTTGGAGTGTGTTGGGTGGCTCACACCCTTCCTGGCTGCTGGGAATGTTCAGGATTTCTCACACATCCACCCTGTCAGGCCAGAGCAGCTGCACAAACTGTGCTCCTCTGCAATCCTGTGGACAGTTTGCTGTGATCCCAATAGTGTTAACTCTTAGGGGAGTTTAACTGGAAAACCTCTTTTGCTTTAGAGGGATGTGATGTTCATTTAGAGTAACTTCGATTTTGTTTTTAAGTTCAGCATTGAGTTGTGTCATGTGATGTTTGTAATTTTTTTTTTTTTTTGCCATAAACAGATACCTCAGTCAGGATTTTTTAACTTCAGCTCCTTGAAAATGAGTATTTGTTTTTCTGCCTGGAAACAAGAAGCCTCCAGACATGACTGAGCAGAGGAAACAAAAGTTTCTGATCTGCTTTGCATCACAGTAACTACTTCAGGTGGACTAGAAATCGCATTGGACTTGCAAGACTTCAATCAGGCATAAAACTTATTTAAAGAGAGATTTAATAACGAGTTCAACATAATCCCCAGCCACTAAACCCTTTGTTTTCATTTTAGGAAGAGGGAATGTGATGTTATTGTAGGAGGAAGACAGCTTGATTCATTTGCAATCTTCCAGTATCTGTCCCTAAGAACGAAGGCAGCGGCTTTGGGCTGGCGCTGGCGGGTGAAGATTCCCTTCTTGTTCCCCAGAACTCGTGTGGTGCCTGCAGAGAAGTTATAAAATAAAGAAATGTATAAACCAGGCTCCTCCAGGCCCTGCTGTGAGCTGTTACAATGTAGGTACTAAATCAGGCCACGTGGAAGAGTCCTCTGCGCTTTCTTTGCACAGTCAGGAGGAGCAGGGAAGCTTGGCAGGGTCCGTGGATGGGACAGGGCAATCCAGCTGCAGTTCCTTGTTTTACAGCTGCTGAGCTGGGACACTAAACTGGGGTGTGCCCCTTGCTCAGAGTTCTGTCTACTGGAGATTGGCTCCACCTTCAGATTGGATGGAGGAAATGGTGGTGACTATTTACTGTCCTGTGTGGTGTCTGGATCCTTTCAGCCTCTTTTAGTTTTCGTAGGAAATTGGAGAAAAGAACTGCAACACATAGAGAGCCTGGAACTGCATCTGTGTCTGACCTTGTCTACATTTTCTCAGTCCTTTTTGATGCTGCTTTTCTGGACACTGCCATCACTGAGCTTTCTAATGCCTGTCCTGGTGCTCTGCAGGGTATTTTCGTGCTGTTCCTCCCTCTCCCTGGCTGCTCACCACCCCAGCCCACTGCAGGTGGCACAAGCAGAACAGGTTCATTATTAGATCTGAGTTGTGATTGTTTCATTTCTGTGGGACTGCACTGTAAATGAAGGAACTTCCCTTCCTTTGTGACTGCACTTCTCTATTAATAATGGAGGGAGTGTCATGGTGAGCCAGCTGGGTGCCAGTGTGGCATCTGCTCCTCTGCTGCTGAACCTCTACCAAGTAAATTATGATTATTTAAGGTGCTCTGTTCCCAGGGCAGCTGTAGGTGACACTGGAAGCAAGTGAGATGTCCCTGACAGCTGCCTGAAGCTCTGAATTGAGGGTGGCCAAAAACCAGGAGTAACTGAGTCCCTCACAAGTTTCCCCTGTGCATTGTCTCGTGCTCCTGGGAGCATCTGTGCAGGAGAAAGGGTGAATTAAGCACAGACAGGACCTTCCCTCTTGGCTCTGCTCATGCTGGACTTTGTGACAAAACCAGCTGTGCTCTGTCCTGGTGAAGCAGAGGGCCTTTTGTCCTACCCTTCAGCACAGTGTTTGTGTGGCATCAACCACTAAACTCCCAGGGAGGATGGAAAGGTGTTTAGAACATAAATAAAAGCTCACCTTGATTGGTCATGAAATCAGCAAAATTCCAGATGAGCTCCCCGATCACGTACTCCTTCCTCTTCTTGTCCAGCACAGAGTGGTACTCCCTGAGCATGGCCTGCTGGTACTCCTCACTGAACATCATGGGGGGGTCCTGCAGCCAGGAGAGAGGCTCAGGGCACAAACAAGCCCACTCCCCCTGGCTGAGAGCTGTTCCTGACCAGCAACCCTGGGGCTGCCTGCTCTGCTAGCTGTGCTGCATTAAGCTGGCTGTTGTGACCATTAGCAAACACAGAACTCCAGGTATTCCCAGGGGGAATTCCCCTGGTGGCCTTTGTCATGACAGGGACAGGAGTGCCACCCTCCCTGCATGGGACAGCACCAGGAACCTCCATTCTCCAGAGTCTGCTTTCATTTAAGCATTTTCTAGCACTTCCAAGGACAGATTTTGGAGTCCTCTTTAGCAAACAAAGTGAGTGGCAAAGCTCTCTGCTTGTGGTGGAGCAGGACCCCAATCCTGGAGCCTTTTGGACACTCCCAGCTAAAGCAGCTCCCAGCAAAGCCAGGCCCAGTGGTGCCAGCCTCTCCCAGTTACCATTTTCTGCCTTCTAAGAGCTGTTTCCACCACAACACTCACACTGTGCAGCCCAGGCACTGAGTCTGCTCCATATTCACTCTGGATAATGGGTTTCTGGTAGGTTTTATACCAGTTCTCAAACTGGGCTGTGAGTTGGAGTGGGATCACTTCCAGGTGGCCTGGGTCATGGTACCAGGAGAAGTAGCTGTTCACACAGATCACATCCACATAGGGAGCCTGCAAAAAACAAGGTGAGAGTGTTTTGGCACAGACTTCAACCTTCTCTTGTAAATCTAAATCCTCCTTTGGGTTCAATTAATGGAATCCAGGTTTATTACACATAGAATTAATTGTTTCCCCCATCACTCAGGCTCTCCAAATATAATCTCTTTCCCAGAGAAAAAAAAAAAGGATAAATTTAATGAGCTAACAGCATTCATTTGGCATTTTTGTTACAGATTAGGAAGTCACAGCAAAGAGTTAGACAAGATGAACACGTTTCATTCTCAGGTTTGTTAGAAGTTTTTTTGTTTCCAAGATGTCTCTGGCTTGCTGGTACATTTAGATGTACTTTTTCTTTTTGAGTATTGGAATGTGATTATCAAGTGAGTGGTCAAATATTTTGACTAGCAACTAAATTTTGTGCATCAATGGTGCAATACTAAGACTAAAGCATTCTGCAAGTTATTTGCCATTTCTACCACATGGACAGTGTGATAAAAGGGCACAAAGCCCCCTCAAAATAAAGTGATGTTGTATGTAACTTGTTCAATGTTCTCTTAACATGTTTTGTAATAAAAGAGAAAAAAAAAAGTTCTAATATCACATCAGTGTATGAGAGATGTGTTCTTTGGGTTTGTTTGCCTGAGCTCCTCCAGTTGGGCAGAGTGGGAATGGGATATCCAAAAGCAGATTCCTGCTGAGCTCCTTCAAATTTAAAGCCATCAGTTTTGGTTTTTTTTCTGGGGTGGGGAGGAAAAACCTCAGAGTTGCAGCCATTCCTGCTAATTAGAGGATATTTTAGAAGAAATCCAAAGTGTAACCTGATCAGGGATGTGTGGCAGCACCAACTCACCTGCTAGCAGTGATTATTGTACAAGGATTTACCCTGGAAACAAATACAGGTGTTAAAAATCCTTGGTCCATGCTATGAAAGGCCCAAAAATCCAAGGAAAGTGCCTTTTGGTTATTTATCCAGCTCTAGGGCTTTAATTGTGGAGCTGGAAGAGCTTTGAGATTATTCAACATGAACAGACATCTGCCAAAGAAGATCTAGAGCAGTTGGAAGCAGGAATTAAAGCAAAGCTTCCTTCCTTTAGACTTCCACAAGGGTTGGGAGCATTTTAAAGAGGTTTAAGCTTTGGCTTAATTGCAAGTGAAAATCCTGAGCATTAGTAAACACAATCAATGGCATAGCAAAGCATGACAATATTAATGGAATCCAGGGGCATAATCCTGCACACAAAGAATTGTTCTCTCTTACAGATCTTTTTTTTTTTTTTCAGCTGGACTACAACTACAGGATAAGGTGATTTCTACTAGAAACAAAAATGTACTTTTTCTTTAACCTTTCCCTGCTAAATATCTCCACTAAATTTAGATAGGAGTGGGGGGAAAGGAGTATAAAACAAGTGACAAAAGAAGGAAATTTAATGTATGAATTAAAAAAAAAAAAGAAAGAAAATGCTAGAAAACAAAGCAAACTTACACCATGATCAAGAGCGTAATTAGCATCTGTCACAAAGGTGACTGGTCTGGAGGGGTCGAGAGCTTTAGTGTGAGCTATCACTGTCCTGTTTGCAAACAGTAAAGCAAGAGTTCAACAACAGCACGGAGCAGCACAGCCCCCTCTCCCCAGGCTCTCTGGCCTTCCACCCCCCAGACTGAGCTGCTCTTGGTTTAGCAGCCAGTGTTTGAAGGAAATGAAGAGAATATCTGTCACCAAGCGGTTGCTACGCCACCTGAAAAGGAGCAGAGTGGAAGCACACCAAGCACAGGCACATGGTGGTGCCAGCAGCTCAGAAGGTGGAGGGACAGTTGAGTTTGAGGACAAAGCTGTAAAAAGGGCAGTGGGAAGAGTCTGAACAACTCCTGGGATGTGTTCTTGAGGCCCTGTGCCACAGCAGGCAGAGGTTGGATATTTCTGAGGAAGCCCTGAGTGAGGGAGATGGGACAGAATGGGAGAGTCAAGCTCTGCTGCTGCCCTGGCATTGCAGGAGGGTGGTGGAACATGCTGAAGAATGAAACTTCACAGTTCTCTCTTAATGCACCTCAGCTCCCAGGGACACTCTGCTGCCCATGACACAGCTGCCTCTGGGCTATCCAAAGCTTAAATCTCTTTAGAAATAAACCAAGGGGGCTGCAGGGACCCAAAGCAGTGGCTTTGAAGTGGGAAGCCACAGGACAAATAAGCAGCACTGACTGCAGAAGCTTGTGTTCAGCATGAAAGGCCAGTTATTTTACAGCTTTGCTGTAAATCTCAAAGGATTCAGCACTCATCTTCCAGTGCTAACAAGGAATATTCCATTCTCACCAGGTCTGGTTTTACTCAACCCTTAACTCAAGAAGAGATACTCAAACCAAGTGGACTCCTGGTAATTTTGTGGAGTCTTGGTGTGTCTGAACCAACACACTGGGAAGTTCTGAGCATCAGTTCCACAGTGCAGCAGTTCCATTTTAGTTTGCATCCACAGGTTCAGATCCAAGGTTCCCAACAATGCCTGCCCTCCCTTTACTACCTCTCTGTGCCATCCCAAAGGAAGAAGAGGCATCATCTGCCAAGAGATGAGGAGCAGAGGCACTTACTTGAAGTAGTGAGCAGCTGGGGGCAGCTCTGACGCCGGCTCGTTGGCCACTGACCACATGACCACGGAGGGCCTGTTCTTATCCCTGCGCACCAGCTCCTCCATCACTGCCAGGTGGTGCTGCAGGGACCTGTTCCCAAAGCTCTCGCTGCAAGACAGAAGGAGGTGAAGGTGAGGATGGCTGAGGATGGCTTCTGCCCTATCTCCCCAAAGTCTGCTGCACGGTTCAGGGCCGTGGTTTGGGCTCGTTAATGGAGCCATGTGGCAAAATGCCCTCGGGTTGCCCAACATCATGAGGCACCACCGGTGGTGCAAGGGGAGATTTCCAAACAGAACAAAGTACTCTCACTATCAGCACTGAGGACAGAAGTGTAAAAACGGCAATGGGACACTTGGGAGCAGCTGAGAGGGGAGCAGAGGAGCGAGGGCAGGGCGTGCTGGCAGCTCTTACGGCAGCTTGATGCCCACCCCCGGGCTCTCGTCGATGACCGCGATGCCGTAGGCGTCGCACAGGTCCATGATCTCCTCGGCGTAGGGATAGTGGCTGGTGCGGAAGGAGTTGGCCCCCAGCCAGCGCAGCAGGTTGAAGTCCTTCACAATCAGGGGCCAGTCCAGGCCTTTGCCACGGATCTGGGGGGAGAGAGCAACCAGCCCTTGTGAACACAGCTTCCCTGCTTGATCCAGCATCAGCCCTGCCCAGGGTGGGGAACCCGACAGCCCCTGTCACAGTCAGAGGGGTTTGGGTTGGAGGAAACCTTAAAGCTCTTATCCTGCCATGGTTGCTCCAAGCCCTGTCCAACTGGCCTGGAACACTTGCAGGGATGGGGCAGCCACAGCTTCTCTGTGCAGCCTGTGCCAGGGCCTCAACACCCTCACAGCAGCCTGACTGACTGTCAGCATGTCTGGCTGAAAGCTGTGGCTGGGAGATGCTTCAGTGTCTCCACCAGCACATCCATGTGCCCTGAGGGATGGCAGGACTCTGGCAGGACCGGGCACGGTGTGGGTGTCCCCTCAGTGCTTAGCCTGGGAGGAGGGTGTGAGAGGGGAGGGAAGGCAGCACAGGTGCCCCCTGGGCAGTGTGAGCTGAGGTGGCCCTGGGTGTCCCTGCCGTGGGTGCCACACTTACATCTGCATCCTCGTGCTTGTTGACCCCGTGGAAGTAGAAGGGCCGGCCGTTGATGAGGAACTGGCTGCTGGTGACGTGCACGGTGCGGATGCCCACGGGCAGCGTGTACACGTCCTCCAGCAGGGCCCCGCCCAGCTGGGCCTGCATCCTCACCTGTGTGTCCAGGGAGGAACAGGAGGGACCCTCACAGGGATGCCCAGGGCTCCCTCCCCTGTCTCGGAGGGAGATCCTGGCCCCGCATCCCTTCCCAGCCCTCAGCACACAGCCTGTTCCTCACTGCTGCTGCTCAGGGGGAGCTGGGTCTGACTGAACAAAAAATACAAATCCAAGGAGTGGAAGCTGAAGGATGAAGAACGAGCCCCTGGATGATGCTTTTTGCTCATCCCAAAAAACTTCAGTGCCTTTTTCCCATGGCATCCCCCCAGGCCATTTCTGTGCCCTGCACCTTGATGGCAGGCAATGACTGCCTCATCACCTGCTCCCAGGTGTGACCCTGAGTCCCTGGAAACTCCAAGCAGCTCATCCTCCCTGATTTCTGCCCCTGAACATCACCACTGATCCTTACTCCCACAGAATCTCCCAGGCTCCAGCTGTTAACTCATCATGTCCCCAGAGGGGATGGACTGGATCCTCAGTGTGAAGGACCAGAGCACACTCCAGGAATGCCCCTCTCCCTGCCAGGCCCTTCAGAAGCTGCCAAAGCTTGATTTGATTAGTGCCTAATTAGCAGAGCCACTCTGGTCACACGCACAGGGCCCGAGAGAGGAGAGAGCAGAGGACAAGCCATGTGGCAGTGCCTTAACCCTATTAAACACACCCACAGAGGAGGAAATACCACTTTACCTCCAAGGAGTACAGGTATCCAGGGTTCTCGTGCATCAGGTAAGGCCACCAGAGGTTGGGGTTGAGGACTTTGAGCTCTCCCACCGGGCCATCACCTGTAGCAACCACCTTCCCCTCTTGGTCACGTAAACTCAGGGACAAGGAATTGGCTGTGCTGCCAACCACTGACACCTGATACTGCACCGTGGCTGGCTCAGAGGAAACAAAGGACAATCAGAGACTGCAGGAGACAGCTCAGCCTCAGGAAAAGCCACTAGGAAACAAATTCAATCAGACTCGTGCAGGATGTTTTCCCTGCTGCCCTTGGCACCTCCATTTGGAGCCTGAGGGAGCTGCTGCAATTGCTCTGGACCTACCAGCACTGTCTGATGAAGTGGTTGTCACAGTGATGTCATCGATGTAGGCAGCAGGAGTGGTGTAAAGCACAACTGGCCGGTGGATCCCAGCATAATTAAAGAAATCAAACTTGGTGTTCTGCACAAAATAGTTCTTGGGGTACCTGAGTGAGCAAGACAGGAGCGAGGCTGCGTTACGCTGCACTACACAGCTGAAGGCAGGATGTGCATGCTGGCAGTGCAAAATAATCCTGTATAAGATCTCTATGACAGGCTGCATCTGTCTGTCAGCTGCTGCACTGAAGGATTTTGCAATAATTAACAAAGATCTTCATCCTTCAGGAGAGCTGGTACTTGCAGCTTCCAGCTGAATCCAAGCTTCTCAAACCTGCCCTGGATTCAGCTTGGCAAATCAGCCAATCTGAGCCCCCTGGGCACAAAACAGATGCAATAACTCACTGCTGATTGCTCACAACACCACAGCTTAAACTCCTCACAGCTCCACCAACAAATCCACCATAAAGACAACCCCACGGAGGGACTTCTGAACCAGCAGCTGAACAAACTCCCCCTCTCCCACACCCCTGGGGTGAGCCCAGCAGTAAAAAACACCCCAGAACTCACCTTGATTTGTCAGCCATGTACTGGATGGAGCCTGGGGGCAGCGTGTGGGGGGTCAGGGTGTTGTTGAGGGCCACAGTGATGCGGCACAGGGAGCCTGGGCTGCCCTGCACCACGCTGCTGATGTCAGCCTCAAAGGGCAGGTGCCCCCCTTCATGTTCCACCACCTGCACCCCGTTCACCCACTGCAAGGGAAGAGACAAAAAAATGGGTTATTGGGATTTTGTGATCAGCAGAGCACGGGGAAGGGAAGCCCAGTTACGAGGAACACCTGGGCTCTTGATCCTCAAAGGACCTTTGAGGGATCAGCCTTGATCTTTGAGGGATTCCCTTTGCTGGGAGCTAGGTCTGGGTCACATCAAGTGTCACCGAGGGTCACAATGTGGGGCAGATCCATTAATCAGGAAATGTTTAGTTACCAGTCCCAAAACTGCAGGATCAGAGAAACTGGAATTCATCCTTGCTGGGGGAAAACAGGCACGAGCTCAGAAGGGGATGCACAACCGAGGCAGGGACGCATTTGCTGAACAAACCACAAAACTGCCTTTAGTCCAGCCTAATGTAGGAAGCACAGGGCGAATCCCCCGAGGCACGTACCACGATGGAGTAGTAATGGGCGCTCCCAAAGCGCAGCACCACCCTGGGGGCGGGATCGCCCTGCAGCCAGCGCAGGGGGAGCAGCACCTCCTTCTCGTACCACACCCAGCCGATGTAATTCTCCAGGCTGGGGTCCTGCGTGATGTCGTTGAAGCTGGCAGGCACTGGCATGTCAATCACAGGGCCGGTCTGGCAGGAATTGCGTGGAAAAGGAAGCAGCAGAGAGTTTAAAAAGAGGAATTTTACTCCTGGAGGTGTCCCCTTCCAGTGACAGCCTTACAATGCCTTTGCCAAGGGGAAATACTTGGGAAAAGCTGTTTAAAAACTGCTGAGATCTCTCACAGCTCCTATACAAGCCCTAACCAGCACCAAGCACAGGAACCTGCCTGTTCCTACAGGAAACAGCTGCTCCTTTCTTTTCCCCTCCTGCTGTACAATGGAATGTTTTCATTAATGGCCCTGGCATCATGGAATCACAGAATGGAGAAGGGAGAAACCCAAGCCCAGGTTGTTGTTTCAGTGGGAATTTTCTCCTGCACAGCTCCAGAGCAACGTGGGGGTTGTGGTGCTGTTTGTCAGCTAAGAGCTGAAGTAAAAGTGTAACAAAATAATAGATATTTTGGACAGTAATGGATTTTTGGGATATTTTTCTCCCCGTGGAGACTGTTTGGGATCAGCCCAGCCTTTCTCATTGCATGAAACAACAGAGATTTCTTGGGATTACAACAGAATCTATTCAATTGCTTATTGCAATATGGAGATTAGAGGGAGGCAGTGTCACAGTACACTGAATATTGAGGAATCCCGATGCCGTTGCCAAGCTGTTCATTTTCAGCACTTTCTGCATTCGGGATGTTGCACAAAGGAGTTCTGCAGTTCTCCTTTCCTGAGGAAGCCTCAGGAAATGGAATGAGGAAGGTCTGGGCACCCCGGGTGGGCATCATGTGCATGGCTGACTCAGCATTGGCACTGCAGAGAGCCCAGTGCCCTCATCAGAAAATCCTAGAGGGAAAATCCTTGGATGGGCAAGAGGATTTTTCTAGTATCTGATGCAGGAAAACCCTTGCCTGGGCTGGCCAGAACCTATGTGTCCTTCAGAGAGATTCTCTGAGGTCTAAAACAGGTTGAGTGCACTCATCTGAGCCTCCCTTTGAAGGGGCATAGTTCAGGATTGCTCTCCTCTGCAAAACTTCCAGCAGCACAGTGCCCTTCAGCTCTTCTCTCCTTCCACAATCCGGCAACAAAATCGGCCAAAAGGCTAAAAAGAGAAATAATGGACGACTTATCCATTTTATACATAAAATCCCTAACTCTTTTCTGTCAGGTAATGCAGTTAATTTCCAAGCAGATCCCAGTCACACCAAGACTTTTCTACCAGCACTCTGAAACTTCGGAACAAACAATTCCCGGTGCCCTTCCAGGCACATTTGTGCTGATTCTGTGCTGCTGGAAGCTCAGCGCTGTGCAAGGCTCCTGCAGCACGGCTACCTGGAGGTGAATGGGGCTTATTCAAAGAGTGTCTGCCTTCGGAGCAGCACCGGGGCATCATCAGGGGCTGCTGATTAGGAACTGCCTCAAGAACAACCGGGACAGGGTCAGCGTGGGCAGAACGGCAGCCCGGTGGGGAAGAAGGCAGGAAAAGAGGAAGAAAGAAGAGGAGCCCCTATAGCGGGCCGGAGCCCGGTTCGGAGGAGAAAGAGCGCAGCCCGTGCCCGCGGATGGGCAGCGCCCGCCCCGCTCCCCGCTACCTGCCGGAGCGGCCGCCGGTACCAGCGCTGCGCGAACCCGGCGTCCCTGCCCGGAGACAGATCGGCGCGGAAGCTCCAGAGGCCGCCGAGCTCCTTGCGCTCGCGGGAGGGGGTGTCCCGGGGCTGCAGCATCCCGGCGGGACGGGCCGCCAGCCCCGGGAGGAACAGCAGCAGCAGCAGCATCGGCAGCGTGCACGGACCGGCCGCCCCGCCGCCTGAGGCCGCCAGCGCCATCTTGGCTGTGGGCAGGGCCCGCGGAGCGAGGGGCGGGGCCGCGGCTGAGGGAGAGGGGCGGGGCCGCGGCTGAGGGAGAGGGGCGGGGCCGCGGCTGAGGGAGAGGGGCGGGGCCGCGGCTGAGGGGCGCCCGGTCCCGGTCCCTGTCGCGATACGGATCTCTGTCACGATCCCTGTCACTGTCCCGATCCCGGTCCCGGTCCCACCCCAGCGGGATGAGCGACTGCAGAGCCCGACAGGGACGGGGTCCTGTCCCACGGTCGCCTCCAGACAAAGCCACGAATGTCCCGGCGTAAAGGGGCCTCCAGGAACTTTCAGGCTCTGTCCTGGATCGCTGGATTTCATCAAGAGGCGAGTGGTCCCTCCCCTCCCCTCTGTCTTATTTATTACTTTCGGGTTTAAAAGTATTTATCACCTACTTTTACTTATTTATTCATTTGCTTACGTATTTACACTATTTGTTTGTTTGGTTGGTTGTTTGTCATAGAATCATTTAGGTTGGAAAAGGCCTCTGAGGTCACGAAGTCCAACCTGTGACCCAACACCCCCCTGGCACCCAGAGCAGGGCACTGAGCGCCATATAAACTCTTCCCTTAAACACCTCCAGGGATGGTAATTCCACCTCCCTGCCCAACCCGTTCTGATGTTTGGTCACCCTTTCTGGGAAGGAATTCCTCCTGATGTCCAGCCTAAGCCTCCCCTTAAGCGCAGCTTAGGTTTATTATTACTGCTTGCTGACTTTTGTTCATTTCTTTACTGCCTGCTTGCTTACTTCTGTTTATTTTCAGAGTCTCTTGTTGAAGTGTGAAGGTTAAAAGTTATTAGAAATTGCAAAAGGAGCCCTGGTGGCTTCTTGTGGAGAAGAGGGAGGGTGGGCTCTTGAAGAACCAAGACACGAGAGCAGGATTTCAGTGAACTACAGACACCCCAGTGTTTATTAACTCCAGACCAGTGGCACA
>JAYDZK010000066.1:5215231-5245531 GCA_034509185.1 Euphonia xanthogaster | reverse complement strand
TGGCAGTGTGGATATCCTCATCAGTCTGGATCACACCAAAGACTCCCTTGGACCATTCCTCAGAGATCTGCAAACAGAAGAAACATCACAGTTACCCTGCTGTGTTTGGGGCTGTGAGTGTCCCCAGCAAACCCCAGCTCCTGGCATTCCCAGAAGTCTCCTGCAAACTTTGGCATTTCATACTATTGGTGGGATTCACCTCTCTATCCATCATAACCCTGCAGTGTTATGGAGGATTTAAGCATTGCAAGGAAAAATTGTGGTTAAATATCAGTGATTTCTTTAACATCATCCACAAAGCTTTTCCTATAGAACATTGCACAGACTCACCGTTGTCCAGGGATGGTGAGCAACAACAATGGATATTCTACAAAAGCACTTCTCCTCTGTCTCCTCTTCCCCCCTACACCTGCTATGCATTGCCTCCTGCCAAGCTGGGCAGCCAGACTCAAAATTCCACATGCAAGCAGGAAAAGGATGTTCTTACTTCCCACTGAAATGACTCCCAGTGAGTGCTCAGTCTGAAGAGGACACGAGGACATTTAAAGGCACTCTTTAAAACAGCAAGATGCCGTCAGGTAAGGAAAGATTCATTCCAGCACACATGAGAGGTTGTGAAGCTAAGAAATACCTTTTCCAGGCCACTCAGGATCTTCTCCAGCTCAGTTTTGGACAGGATTCCAGCCTTCTCCAAGGCTTTGGCATAAGCCATACTCCCCTGGATGTCCACCTCAGACAGTCTCTGATCAACAGTAATGGAAGCGCTGAGCATCTCCATGATGGGGTCTGTGCTCCCCACAAACCTTCCGGCCATCATTTTGTCCCCCTGCAAGAAATGGAGAGACACAGATTTATGGATATATCCCCTAAAAATCTCTTCATGTCATCCTTATCAGAGTAAAACCGAGGACCATCTCAGGAATGGTTTTATTCAGTCTTTGCCAGCAAAACCCTGGGCTTAGAGCATGTCAGTGTCGCTAGAATTCAGCCTTTGAGGTTACAGGTCTGGCTTGGGGATCCTCCAAGATATTTGACTTCTGCAGGACTCTCTGAAATTAAGCATCAGGACATGTGGTGCAAGACTAGCATGGAGCTCTCTTTGAAGGCATTTGCTGATCCCTGACCCTTGGAGGGACTCCTGACAGAAAAAAAAAAAAAAAAAAAGGTAAACTAGTCAGAAAGGAGTCAGGGATACAGTGAAAAAATCCCAATCCCACTCTTTTAGGGAGACTGGAAGAAAATACTCAGCTGGCAAGGAGCTGTGGGCCAGCACAAGCCACACGTTCTAAGCCACTCCTGTAACTACAGAGTGTCTGAAGTTACCGTTTGAGGCAGCTCCAGAGCCCACGACATTGTCACGTAAAATTAGGATAAAAGCGGCATAGGAGCAGGTTGCAGAAAGGGAGGCCTGGGTGCCTTTCAGCGTTACAAATGTTCGAATGAGATGCAAAGGGAAGAGAAAACCCCAAAGCAGCCCCAGGAGGGCTCGGCGGGTGCGCGGCGCCGGGCGGGCGGCGGAGCTACCATGGACAGCGGGCAGGGACCGCGGCAGCAGCGGCTCTTTCCCCAAGGACTGGCGCAGGGAAGGGCAGGAGGGAGCCTGCGGGGGCAGGATGAGGGCTCGGAGTGCGGGACCTCTGAGTTAGTCCGCAGGAGCTGCCGCGGGAGGGAAAAGGGGCGAAAAACCAAAGTTTTGCAGCTCCTCGCTGGACACCTCGTGATGGGCAGAGGGGACAGGGAGTGAATGGTGCTGCTGGGAGGGAAGGGCTGGGGTGGGAAGAGGTGTCCAGGTACATCTGCACTGCCGGGATCAGAGGTAGGACTGTGGATTATTGCAGCAAAGACGTTTGCTGTGCCCTTTTCCATTGAAAACCCGGGGAAACCACTCAGAGAATCGTGAAGCTTGGAAAAGACCTCCAAGATCAGCGAGTCCAAGGACCACCCCTAACCCACATCGCTCAGGACCACACGGACACCTTTCCTGAACCCTCCCAGGGATGCTGATCCCACCCGTTCCAAACGGAGCAGAGAAGGCCCCGCAGCAAAGCCAAGCTCCCCCTCACCTCGGCTGCCATTTCGGACGTTTCGCTCGTTTGTGCAGCGATCCTGGCACTCGGTGCAACCTGCGGGACAGCGCGGAGATGCTCAGCTGCCGCCGTGCGCGCTCCCGGGGCACTCCCGGTTCCCCGGACACCCTTCCTGGTGCGCTCACTGTTCCCCGGGCATCACTCCCGATGCGCTCCCGGTTCCCTGAGCATCACTCCCTGCCCCGCTCCCGGTTCTCCGGGCATCATAACCTGCCCCGCTCCTGGGTGCGCTCCCAATTCCCCAGGCACGGCTCCCGGTGCGCTCCCAGGTCCGTGGGCATCATTCCAGATGCGCTCCCAAGTCCTCGGGCATCGCTCCCGGTGCGCTCCCGGTTCCCCGGGCATCGCTCCTTGCCCCGCTCCCGGTTCCCCGGGGCCCCGCTCCCGGTGCGCTCCCGGTTCCCCGGGCCCCGCTCACCTGCTCCGCACGCAGCCCCGGCCGCTCTGTGGCTCGCTGCTCCCCGGCCCCGCTGCCCCGCTTTTACAGCCCTCGGCTCGGGGCTGGCGGCTCGGCCCGCCCCGCCGGGGCGGGGTGTGCCCGGGGCCGGCCCCGCTCGGGTCGGGTCCCCCCCGTGTCCCCCGTGTCCCTTCCCACCCCTGCGCTGCGGCTCGGGGACGGGGGGTGCTTTGTACAGGGAGGCTTGGGAGGGATGCTCGAGTGATGCTTCTCACGCGGCGTAGCTCCTGAGCTGTGGACAGGTCAGGAACATCCTTGGAAGGCTTTGCTGGGAATATCGCATCTCTGTGTCACACCCCTCTAACGAGCAGTCTTTAATATAAACAGAACTGATCCAGTGCTCTGTGCCCCTTGCTACCCCAGTAAACACAAAAAATAGATGGGAGCCTCTTGTTGTTTCCCATCTCTGCATGGATGAAAGTGTTCACCCCACCTGGAAGGATGCTGCAGCCCCAGATTTGGGGCTCCCCTGCTGTCCCCAGGTTGTGGGGTCACCTGAGAGCCTCGGGCAGTGGCTGTGGGGCTTGGAGTTGTACTTGTGGCAATAACCTCTATCTTGAACTCATCACACCCTGAATATCATGGAATGAAGTGACTGATGGAAAGCACAAGGGACCTTTTAGAGCAGCAAAGCTGAGGCTCAGCACGAATTTCTCATTAAGTCCTCAGACAGAGAATTTTCTGCAGCCCCTCCACAGAAAGCTGAATATTTGCTACTTTCTCCAAGTGAGCTCCTGCAGTGCAATATTTTTCCATGTACATTGTCCAAACCTCTCACAGAGCTCAGGAAACATATCCCAGCTTTCTCATCCACGTTTTTGTTGGATTTTCCTCTCTTAAACTGACCCTCTTGTTCTATTTCTACTCTTGTTCTCTCAGTTCTACAACTTATCCCCTTTTCCTTTTTCCACTGGGAAACTGAAACAGCTCTCACTCCCTTTGCAGTCCTGTTTCCTCTTGTGAAATCCCTCATTTTTACCACCTTTCCTGTCTTCTCCACCTTTTCAAAGTGTCCTTGTCCTTACTCTGGGCTTTGTCAGGAGATTGCCAATGTGTTGTGAAAACATTAAGCCCTGGCTTTATAACTAGAGTGAAAGGGTGTAAATAAGATTTTGCTAGCCTGTGTCTGATATTACATGTGACAGGGGATATTCCACCCACATGGGATCTGTCAGCAATGCCACTGTGGATTTAGCAAACTTCCCAGGGATTAGTTGGCTTGGAGTGCTCTGTTCAGCTCCTGCCTCAGTGTGTATCTAGGAAATTATGAATTCTCTCTTTATTTTTAGCTCAAACAAGCAATAATTATGTTATTTCTATAATAATCAATGTAGGCTATAGATTAATATTTTTATCACGAGAGTGGAAGTCAAACAAGATACAAGCAGAATTCTTCAACTTAAAAATGAACATTGAAGAAACAGGATTTCTTAAGGATGCTTGTGTCTGGAGAGTTGTACTTTTTTGAGGGGAAAACAGTAAAACAGCAATGCAAACTATACTTTCTAATGCAAACTGAAGTGCATTCTCATTACTGTCTTCTCCATTTGTTCTGGTTTGGATGTCTCTTCTCTTCCCATCATCACCTCTCAGTGATTTATTTGAAAAAGAAAGATTAACTTCAAAATCCTCATCCCACAGTTAATACTGGGGAAGTTTTGAAGGAAAAGTCTCCCACTTATTTTTCCTTTCTGGCACAGGGGATGGCAAATCATTCCTACATCAATATTCCCAGCTCCACCCTTTTCAAGGTGAAAATAAGTACTGGAGAGCAAATTGCCAATTCTGCAGCACAGAAAAGTTTAGTTAAATACATTTGAATGTTCTCAAATATCTGAAGTTTATTTGCACTTCTGTAATCAACCAGTCTCTCTCTACTATTTCACTTTTTTGCTGCAAGAGTGCAATGCTGAGGGAATGCAGCTCCAAAGGAGCTTTGGTGGCTCTGGAACTCCAATTTCCACAACAGGACTGTGAAGGGAAAGGATGGCAGAAACAGCCACAGTGCACCTTCTTTTAAAAACATCCTTTTTTTAGCTGTCTCTTTGCTTTGGAGAAAGAAAACAGCTCCATGGGCTGAACGTGCCCTGCAAACGCACCGTCAGCTCGGCTGACACCGAGCCCTGCTGACATATTTTTGTTCCAAAAAACCCCAACTTTGTTTTTAACTAATTTTTGAACGTAAAAGGCAAAAAAAAAGAGAAAAAAAAATAGCCACCATAGGGTGCTGAGGGAAATGCTGAACACAGTAAACATCTTTCATGACAAAGAACACAAATACCCTGCAGATCTGCTGTCAATAGCAAGTCCTGGGCCCCCTGCTTTCAATAGTTAATAGAGGCCCCTCTCTCCCCAAGCCTTCCTGGCAACAATCACAATGTTAAAATGTTGACATGCTAAGCACATTTGGAAAAACCCCATGTCTGCATTCCCTAGGGATGGTGTAGCATCACTGTCTAACACCTAAAGGGCAGCAGCTAAAGCCAAAGTGACCTTCTCACCTCAGCCCCTGCCCCGGGGGGTCTCGCTCGAGATTTATTCCCTTTCATGGTGGCACTGGAGATGCAGCTGAGCCATATTTGTATTTACAGCCTGCCAGGATTCCTGTCTCCACTGGGAAATGTTTAGGAAGTCTCTGTTAGGGGGGAAAAAGCTGTTGGAAGAGGTGTTTGTGTCATGCTCCTTCATCCCCAGCTGAGTCTCCATAGAAGGTTGGAAAAAGTGGCACTGATTGGAAAACCGTGTCAGGAAAGTGAAATTTTGGGGAAAGGGTGGAAAGAATGTGTTGGGAAAGTGAAATTTTTTGGAAAGGTGGAAAAAACGTGTCAAGAAAGTGAAATTTTAGGGAAAAGGTGGAAAGAATGTGTCAGGAAAGCAAAATTTCGGTGAAATGGTGGAAAAAAAATGTGTCAGTGACATTTTGGGGAAATAGTGGAAAAAATGTGTCAGGAAAGTGAAATTTTGGGGAAATAGTGGAAAAAATGTGTCAGGAAAATGAAATTTTGGGGAAATTATGGAAATAAATATAATTTGCTGCTGGGGGAGAGATATAAAGAGATGTAAAGGATTAGGATTATTGTGCTGAAGGTTCTGAACCCTTAGCTGAAGAGAGTGGTGAGAGGCAGGCAAGGATTAGCAGATTTCTGGAATGAAACTCTGACATTTGATTGTCTGGAAATGCACAATTTTCACATGAAACCTGCCATCCTTTCCCTTCTTTCAGGCAGCTGCATGTGGAGGCTTTGGGGCATGGCAGAGCAGTCACAGAGCTTTTGCTGTGCCAGTTTTGGCCAATTGACAAGGCCAGTTAATCCTGACATGCAAAAGGGCAGCATCCATCACATCCTGTGCTCTGAGGCATACCAGCAGCTCTCCAACCTCTCTCCTGGCTCTTTTTTATTCCACAGGATTCCACAATAAATTATTCTGAGGTATAAATAAATTTCTATCTGTGTGGGATGGGTGCACATGCCCACCAAAACTTTTTTTAGAGGTTTTCAAATTAAAAGGGCTGAAAAGCCTTTGCAGTTGGCTTTTAAATTTTGCCCAGCGCTTCTATAACTGGTGATGGAAGTTTCTGGAAAACTGGGAGCTGCTCCTTGCCCACTGTCCTGGCGACTGCTCCTAAAGCACTGCAGTTTGCTCGTGTTAATCTGAATTGGTTTAGGATTTGCAACACCCCAAGGAGAAGAAAAGGCTTAATTTTGTCTGGTTTGCTCATGGAGAAAACAGTGGCTGGTGGGTTTTGTGCTGGAATTGCAAGGCAGAGGTCGTGGGCACAAGGCTGACCCATTCAGTTACCTAAGTCCCTAAAAGGATCTTAAATCCCATCTGCAAGCAAGCAAATATATCTGTATGACACTCCTTAGGGAGTTAGAGGTGCTGTGTCTGCATAGGAAATTTTCCCTGAGATGTAATGTCAAAATTAATGAATAATGTCAAAATTAAGGAATTAATATTTCCCTGGCCAGGTAATTTTCCTTGCTTTTTCCATTAGGATTTTCAGCTGTTTGCACTCATTCAAGTGTCACTGGTTTTACTGAGGATGAAAAGAGGTCTTGGAAAATTTAATAGCACATGGTTTAGATGGGAAAGAGTCACAGTGACAGCTGGGGAAGGCACGGTGCTGATGGATTTGATGGATGATGTATGGGTGCTTCAAAAGACAGCAGGAGTATTACACAACTCCCTCAGCCTCGCAGCACTCCGCACGTGGTTAAAGATTTAATTTGAAAATACTTTCGCGATACTGTTTTGCCTTCGTCACAGTTAACAGCGGCTAATTGCCAATCTGGGCACTTTCGGAGAATTACACCATTTTCTGTCTGATGTACGCACAAAGGCTGCGGTGAGAGCAGTTCTTCCATCGCCGGCATTGGTGGTTCAGTGGTAGAATTCTCGCCTGCCACGCGGGAGGCCCGGGTTCGATTCCCGGCCAATGCAGTTGGTCTTTTTCCGCCTTACTGCTTTTTTTTTTCTTTTTTTTTTTTTTTAAGTTCCTTCTTTCTCCTTCCTTTTCCGCTTCCGTCGCGGCCGCCAAATCCTCCTTCAGCCCCAGCGGGTCTCGGCCCGCTGCTCCCCCGCCGCGCCCCGCCGGGCTGCGGCTGCCCGCGGGTAGCGGGAGGATCCTCGGGGAGGCCGCGCCGGCGAGGACAAGATGGAGGTGTAAGGAAGGGCCTGAGGGGGGAGCACAGGGCACGGCCGCGCCTCACAGCCGCCCTGCCGTGGCCACAGCGGGGCTGCAGGGCATCTCCGCGGGATTTGTGTGGGGAAAATCTCTATGGGGTGTGTGGGTGCATCTCTGTGGGCGTGGGGTGTGTGTGGGTACAGCTGTATGGGGTGGGGGTACATCCTTGTCGGCCTGTGCGTGAGGGGTGTGAGGGTGCAATGAACCCGTGAGGGGTGTGAGGGTAAAATGAATCCCTGAGGATACAACGAATCCGTGAGGGCTTTATTGCACCCAGCAGTGAGTTCAGGCGTTCTGGTCAATATCTGGTTTATTTTATTAAAACTGTCCGTCAGGCTGTTGGGGCGGAATGCAGCGGGGCTCGGCCTGAATCCCGCTCTTGTCCCCTCCTATCCCCTCCCGCTCCCTCTGCCCTGCGAGAGGCAAAATGGGAATTTTTCATTATTCCCGTGAGCTTTGTGTAGGAGCTGGAAATGCTGGAGAAGGAAAAAACGCGAGGGGCTTGTGGCAGCGATTGCAAGCGCAGTAAGAGAGTCAGAATTCTGGCTGGTGGCCCTTTCAGGCCTTCTTGCCGTGGGTTTTGGGCACAAAACGAGAGGATTTGACCTGTTTTGAAGCTTAAAATCTCATGAGTTCTGTGGAGCTGGTTAAATTTCTAGTTTTCATTTCATTTATCTAGTGGGTGGGAGCACTCATGGGATGTATTCCCCCAAGTCACTGAGCTCCTGCAGCCCTGTAATCCAAGGATGCTTTATTATCATTAAACCTTCTCTACTGTGAGCATGAAAATCAGAAATTGGTAAAAAATATTAAACATTTGCTGAAGTACAGGTTTGTATGACAGTCTTAATACTTCAGCCTGCAGAGAAACGAGCTGGTCTGGCTGTTGTACACTGAGAAAAATGCTTTTGATACCATTAATTAAAAAAATCTGTGATGCTTCTTACACATCCACTGAATTTTTATTAATCTTCTTTTGCCTCCTGCCCAATTTGGAAGGGAAACTTTGCAACTCTCCAAATTCTTACTATGGATTTTTCTTACCAGAATTATCTGTTATTAGAGAAAAGAACTCTCAGAAAACAGTGTGGTTTAAATATACAACATGTGTGAAGCAGCAGACTTCAAAATATGAAGTGTCAGTGATATTTGCAAAGGTGTGATGCCCTTTACTAAGATATTTTTTGATATATGCAGCCCTGCTCAAGAGTATTTTGGTTTAGACTAAAATTTGGGCAAATATGAGCTGTTTAAAGGCTGTAAAAGGTGTTTATATTTTTGGTGTTACCATGAAAATTTTTACCTTTCTGCTTAATTCTTAATCACATAAAAATTAAGTGAAGCGTTTAGCTGACTGCTTAAAAATACACATTAGAATCCATTATTCAGAATTCCTTGTTTCCTGACTGTAAAATTGGTAGCTGTGAGTCAGGACCGAAGGAAATTTTATTTCTGTTGCAAAAGTTGATCAGTTTATAATTCTGGTATTTCAGAGCTGTTGAAGATTTGAGACTGCCTCGTTAGCAGAAGTGAAAAAAAGTCTTTTTCTGAATGGCAAAGCGGATTGGAATGAAAAAGGAAAGAAGGAAAAGAGTTGTCTTAAATAATTTCATTCTTAACCCTTGATTCAGCAGCCTCATTTGCGTGGCCGTGTGTTTGTTTCATCCTCTTTCAGCCGAAGAATTCCATACGTAATTCTCCCTATAGAATGTCCTTGATCCGCGGGGATTTCTGTAGGGCCCTGCTGAATGCAAACATTCTGAAGACTTGCATTTACCTCCCAACAAAAGCTATATATGGTTTGTAAACCATGAATGAAAAACTAATGCGTGCCTGAGCTGGCTTGCTGAAGTTTCACTCGGGTCAGCGAAATGGAAGTTGAAGTTCATCTCAGCGTATTTTAGAAGGTCCTTTTCATTTAAAAACAATGCTAGAACCTGTGGAAGTTTGTGGATGCATTTACCATTTGAAAGTGATGAACGTGACAGTTCTATTCAGGCCATTCTCGGTGCTTAACAACACATTGTACCTTTTTTTGTTGGTTTTTTTTTTTTTTGCTTTTTCCTAAGCTGCTGCACAGACCTGAGAAAGGCCTTTTTTTCCTTTTGTATGGAAACTTTCTGTTGTTGTGGCTACTGACTGCTCAGCAGAATGTGTTGTTCAGGCAATAGAGGATGTTCTGGGGCAGGTTTTCTCCCTCTTTTTACTTTAAATATATGAATTTACAATATCCAGGAGGAAGAAAGGCATGCTCTGCAGTCACTCTGCCAGCTTTGGATAAGGATTCTTGCTTCATGGGGACTGAGGAAATGGAAAATGGGAAACTCAGCCTTGCCCTTTTAATATAGGAACAGGCACATAAAGATGGGAAGAATAAATAAAGAGGAAATGCAATCAATTGGTGGTTTTTTCACTCAGTACAGCACATGAAAATGAAAGCCCTGTTTGTGTGGTACCAAAATACTCAGGGTGCTCCTCACTGATAAAGACAGTAGTGCTTGTAATCTGAATTCTTTTTCCCATTTTTTCTAAGGAAGAAGCAAAGCAGTTTGGTTTGTGTGTGAGATTGGGTGAGAGTAGAATAGGGTAACTGACTGAAAGGAGTGTGTTGTACAAGTGTGTTATGATTTATGGGGCAAACTGTGCAAAATGTACTCAATGTCATCATTTCACTGACAGCATGGTGAATCTTTTCCAGAGATGGCATCTAGAATCACCAAAATAAGATGTCTTGGGGCTTTTTTTAAGTTCTTTTAGTGTCTGTGAGTGGGCAAAGAAAAGCTTCAAACAGTTCCATTTGGAACATAGTTGATTGTTCTCATTTTTCCTTTTAGAAAAGATGCAAATGCTGCATTGCTGAGTAACTTTGAGGTAAGTTTGTCTTCATTCTGCTTTTGAAGCAGTAGTTCCGAGCTGTCCTCAGTCCCCCTTGTAGCATCTTTGGAAGCTGAAACCTGGCAGTAGCAATCAGCAAAACCTGCAGGGGATTTACTCTTCCTTGCATTTGGTTTGGTTTCAAGAAAAAAAGCCTTTCAAAGAAGATTTGGAAATGGTTTTGCTGGTAGTGGGTGCTGTAGTGTTGTTTGTTTGGTCTTGAGATTATTCTGAAGTGGATATTTTCCTCTCTCATTTTAAGGGGGTGGAAAGAAATGTTTAATTTAAGCCAGGTAATGGAAATATTTTGCTTTGCTGATTAATGTAATTTTTGGAGCAGTTTTAATAACCCAAGTGGTTTTGTCTGTGTTATTGTATTGCTGAAGCTGCTTTTTAGTGCAGCTGTTTCATTTATTCTGAAATTAATCTTGAAGTGTTTTATCCTGAGCTGCATCTGTCTGCAAACAGCAGAGCAGCACCTGGTGGGTGTTAAAGAGGCATCTGGGAAGAACTCTGCTGAATTTCCTCTGAGAAATAGAGGATACCCTGTCACCCAAACTGCTGTTCAGTGCCTGGCTCTTAAAATCATGTCCAAAAAACAGCAAATATGATTTTTAAAAGTACTGATTCCCTCCAACTGCTGATCCCTTTCCATTTGCTCCTCTTCCCAGTGGCAGTTTCACTGCAGAGCCAACGTTCTGTAAATCCAGGGGATGCTTTGCACACCAAGTTCTAGCCCTGCACATCCCTGTGAGCTTGTTGTCCTTTTGTGTTTGCTGTCAAAGCTCACAGCCTGAGTTTGATTTCAGCATTGACAGGTGTTCCTTTTCCATGGTGGTTTGAGGAAATTGAGGGTTTGTAGCTGATTATGTTCATATTTCTCACTGTCTGGAAATGTTTGGTTTCTTATTTCTCTGGACTTGTCAGTTTGTAATTCCCTGGGCTGGATCTTGAGTGAAGCCAGGTAAAAATGAGGGGGTGAACAGTGAAAAGTGCTCTGTTGCTTTGCTCTGCATATACTGCAAAGCCTGAAGCAAAATATCTGAAAAAGTTCCATTCATCCGTTTAAAATAGTCACAGCTTTTAAAAAACAATTTACATCCTTATTTATCACTCTGGGGCCAAAACATTTCTCATTCCAGTTGTTGGTCCGTCCACCAGAACAACCAGACATTTTTTCTTGTTTGGCTGATGGGGATTTCCTGTTCATTTATGATTTCCTGCTGTAATATTTGTAGGTAAAATGCTCTCAGATGCCCTAAACCACTTGATTTTTTATCTTTAGGTGTACCAGTTACTTACTGATCTCAAGCAGCAGCGTAAAGAGAGTGGCAAAAGCAAGCAGAGCTCTGGGCAGCAGAATCTGAACACAATCATGTATGAGGTGAGCAGCACTGGGGAAATCCATTTACCAGGTAGCTCAAGCTGTGATAATTCACATCCTCAGGGCTGTGTATTGATAATTTGATATCAAATTTCCCCTGATTCAAACCATAATAAAATGTTTTTATCTGCCACTTTTCTGTGGTCAGGTTGTAGGGTAACTGTGCTGTCAGGACAGAGTTAGGCATTGCTGTTCTTAAAATCAATACAGGAATTTCAACATTTCAAACCTCCTGGTTTTCAGCTGTTTAGTTTTGTTAGGATTTTTTTTTAATTCTAAAATTCCATCCTTTTAAGACACAGGGCAGAGCTTGCTATCATCTGAATTTGTGATATCACCTACTGTGGTAATTAAGATGATGATTTCAAAGCTGAGGCACGGATTACATGGTATTTTTTAATTAACAGAACTAAATCAATAATTCCCAGCCAAAACAGATAATCTAAATTGGTTTTTGATTCAAAGAAAAGCCAAACCCCACATACAGATAACATCACTTGGGTGCCAGGTGGGGAATAAACATTTCATCCCTTCCTGGGAAGGAAGGAATTCTAAAATCATACAATAAAAATACTAACATTTAAAATGAATTAGCAACTTGCCAGAGCCTTGCAGTGGGAGCCATTGTGTGTGTGCTGCAGAATTGCATGAGCAGCCCCGTGACTGACAGGCAGCTGAGAGCACTTTGCCTTTGCTTGCACCAGTGATTCTCTTGAGCCCTGAAATGACTCATGTGGATAAGATCTGGCCTAGGCTTTGGGGTTGTTTTAGTTCTGGCTTTGTTTGAAAAAGGTACAGAGGTTGTCATTCCTAAGCCTTGCATTCAACAAAATAGGGGCTTACCAAAAATGGGAATTAAATCTTCATGGAGACTGACAGTCTCCCTGCACCTCTGGGAAACAGCTGAGGAAGATCCTGTAAGTAAATTTGATCAGGATGCACCTGAAATCTTGAATTGCTTTGTTATTCTAGGTGTTGATTACCTATAGGGTGCTTGGGGGTGTAGCTGGTGTCAATTCTGGGTGGATTTTCTATGTTTGACTGAAAGAAAAGCAGAATTTGATTTTGTAGGATTGTCTTTGGATTTCTTCACAAGCTCCCTGCAGACTTGGGTCCATTGGCACTGAAGTAACTCCATAAAAGGAGCTTTGTTTTTCTGTACTTTTGGCTTTTTCATTGATTTGAAATTGCAAAAAAAAAAAAAAAAAGATGAACCTGGAAGAGAAATTACTCCTGTGAAATAATTACATTACATGACAATGTAATAATTTAATTTCAATCACTGGTGGTGAATAACATCTTCATTTAATCTGGAAAGGTCAGACAGGGTTTAAAGAAAGGAAAAATAAATTATAATTATTTCCATCTCTTCATTTTGGGGTTTAATTCAAGCAACAGTAAATATTAGGAAGATTTTAAGTCACTTCCAGTGAAAAGTCAGCTGTGAACTGCAATTTTTGTGGGGTTTTTTATCAACAAATTGTTTTTTTACTCAGTTCAGATTACTTTGTATACTGTAATTCTGTTATCTGCCTGCTCGATGTTATTGTAAATAAAGCAAATAAATGGAACATTTGCTGTCGAAGTTAAGCTTGGTAGGTGTTACATGGAAAAGAATTGATCAAAGTTTCATTGTCTCAATTAATTTTTAATAGCAAAATGCCCTTGTAGATTTCATAACAAGCCACTTAATCTGCTTCTATCAACTTTAAATTGCCCAAAATGCAGGTAAAGGATAAAAGCAAGGACAGACTAGAGATCTTAAAGAGGGATTTCTGGGCTGGCAGAGAATATTCCTGGCACTGGGCACATGAAAACTTGGGTTTAGGATGAATTCAACTTTCCTGTGTGCTTTCAAAAGACAAAATCCAAACAAGGAGCAAACCAAGGTAGCAAATGTCTCACAAACACAAGAGGGTTTTGTTTTTAGCAAGCAGAGCTAAAACTCAGTCCTTTCCTGTATTCTTCAACTTGCAGTTTTGGGCTTTGAACAGCTCAGATAAAGTTGATTTCCCAACCTGAATTGATTTTCCAGTTTTTCTCGAGACTTTTCAGAGTACTTCTTCCATACACAACTGGTAAAACAAGTATTAATTAAGTAATTAAATATTAATTAATAAGTAATTAAATATGCTATTAAACAAGTATTAAATATGTATTAAATAATACATGTTTTCCTTCTGTCCCTTGCAGACACTGAAGTACATTTCAAAAACACCCTGCAGGTACCAGAGTCCTGAGACTGTCAGGGAGTTCCTGATAGCAATGAAAGACCATAAATTAACCAAGTAAGTGGAGCTGTGCATGGGAATAGGAGTAAAAACTCGATGGATGCTGGCAGACTGATCCCTGGGGACAGTGTGATGATCTGATTAATGGATTTCAAGTATTTTCTGCCATTATTTAAATGCTCAACCAAACATGTTTTCTTTCACTTGTGGGTATTTACATCTTTATGTTCTGTTTGTGCAGGATCTCTGAGATCTACACTTCAGTTATTTAAATATTGTATCAACCAACCCCCCCCTCCTCCCCAGCAGTTTCCTGTGAAGCTGAACATCAAGTTGTTATTCTGGGAAGTTCTGCCTGGAAAGAAAAATATTTCCTTTGCAGTTCCAGGACTCCAAGGGCTTTTTTCCCCCTCTGTGAGTGCCTGTTCTTAAGGCACATAATCCTCTTGGAGCTCTGCAGAGTGGGAGTGAAGCCTGATGTAAATAGAAATGGGATCAGCTGGCCACTTGTTTGGATAGCTCTGATCACTCCTGACTTCTAAAGCAGAAAAAAACCCCAATGTTTGGTGCTTCTAGATGAGTCCTCCTTCACTTCAGAGGAGGGGTTTTTCAGACACTGAGTGTGTTTTTGCTCCCTGCTGGGACTCCCAAGCAGTTCATCCTCTGGGAAAGAGGCTTTTCATTCCTTTGGCTGCGCCACAAAATGCACAGGGAGCGCTCTGGAGTGGTGCAGGGAGGTTTTCAGGCTGTCCAGAGCAGGGAGGGCAGATTGGCAGCTTTTTGTCAGACTTTCAGTGCCCCCTCTCTACAGACAGGCACATCCAGCCCAGCAGCAGCTCTGCACAAAGGGATGCTGCTCCTTGGGAATTCTGGCCTGGAATTGTGCTTGGAGTGCTTTCTTTGCCAGGTCAGTAAGTCAGTGTTTCACCCTCCTGGAGCTCATTTTATCCAGCAGGATATTCATTTATGTATCCTAATCATTTTCTGGAGGTATCAAAGCATGGAGAAAAGAAAATACTCTGCAATAAAAATACCAGGGGTGTCAAGAGGTGGTAATATAGCACTGAGAGGTCTTAAAATTGGCAGCAAACATTTCTTGAGTAGTAGTGAGCATCCTTCCCTTCTGGTAAAAGTGCAGAACAGCCCTTTCTGAAGAGAAATAAGCTTTGCTGTCAGTGCAGGGCAGCAGTTTAGAAAGAACCAGCAGAGTAGGATTTTTCAGAGTAAAAGGAACTGAATGATGTTGGTGTAGAAATCCCATTAAAAATCAAAGTGTTTATTTTTATTTAAAGCTCATTTCTAAATTTTTCAGGTAGAATTTGACCAGGACCTGAGGGTTAACTTTTAGTGTTACCACTTTAGGTACCTTGACTGCAACTGCTCCCCTGGATGGGATCTCCTAGAGTGAAATACTAAACAATTTAAATTATAACAGAGAAACTTCCAGCTACGGATTCTCTGTCTCCCACAGTGCTGAGCACTTTTGTAGAAGCTCTACCCAAATATTCACCTTCCCACAGCTGCTTGTTCAGTGAGCTGGGAAGGTTGGAACAGTTAGGAACTTTAAATGAGCTTTTGGACTGTTCCATTTTTAATGGATGCTCTGAGGTGCCTTTGGGTTGGGTATCATCCTGTGTGTCCTTTTCCTGAGACACTGAAGCAAGGGAATTGTCCCCAAATCATTTCTTGTGCATGGTGGCAGCAGGATGAGAGTGAAGAGCCAGCCAGTGGTGTAGGTGACAAATTTACTCTGTGAGAATTCACATTTGTTTTGTGAGCATCCTGCACAACTTTTAGCTGGTAAAGAACTTCCCAACTCTGCCACATGCTTTACAGAATGAAACCCAGAATTGTTTTGTGTGGCACTTCTTTTTTTCTGATCTTCTCCACTGTCAGGGCCCACCTGGCAGCCCCTTCACCCCAAACCACAGAGAGCACAAGGGCTGCAATTGCTCTTTAAGGCACTTTATCTTAAACCTCTTAAAGCAGTGATGCCTCCAAGGCAATTTGGAGCTGCCTTTGGTTCCTAACCGAGGTCATTTCAACACTGCTCCTCTTGTTAAATGAAAAGGCTTTGGTGGTTTCCATTCTGTGGGATGGAGGTGGTGTTTAGGGATTTCCTTCCAGCTGTGTGCAGAGAGCTTCTTTCCCTTGGAGAGGAAAGATCTGCAGTGTTTGCTCTTCCAGGACCTTGCCTGTGTGATCCCTGTAGTGACCTTTCCTCCCACCAAGAGTAATGAGCTCCAGACTCTCTTTGCTGCTTCCTTTCTGGGTAAGGCACCCCAAAATGTGCTCCCTGAGCTGCTCAGACACTGTCTGTGCTGCTAACAGCTCTCTGCAGTGGCTGATTAGATTTATTTGTGTTAATTGGGGTCTGTCCTCAGACAATTCAGTCTGGTTAAAGGGTCAGCAGCACCCCATCACCCCAAACTGCTTCCCTTCCCTTTACATTCCTGTCATGACTCCACCTCTAATCAGAGGGGAAACAATTAAGCAGCGTGTTTATGCTCTTAATTAGGCTTAGCCCATTTCCTAAAACCAGGGCTTTGAAGCCCAGGATTTGCAGCCCTGCCTTGGGCTGTGCCATTCCCTGCCCAGGCTGTGATTGCTGCCCTCAGCACTAGGCTGTGCTCGTGGATGGGTGAATCCCCAGCTGGGAGGAGACAGCAGCCAGGGAAACACCAGGAACTGAGGCTCAGCAGAGCTTTGAATCAAGGGAATTCTTATTTTTCCTTCCACAGCCCTGCAGGATGTCAGGCTGCACGTGATGTCTGTGCTCCAGTGAGAGAATTGGTAACATAATTCTGGCAAATTCTGCAGTTCCTGGAAAATCACCTCAAATCCTTCTGTTATCACTGATTTTTGCCACTCAAAAAGCCAGGTTAACAGGCCAGCATCCTTTTTGTGATGGATTTGTCTCATTAATGTTACAGACACAAAAAAAAATGCTTCCTAAAAGGCAGATTTTAAAAAATCAATTGAAAAGATTTTAAAAACATCAATGTGTGCAAACAAATATTCCAGAGTCATTTCAGAAAGCTGCCTTGCTAAATGGAGCAAATTCAAAGCCAGATATTTCACTGATACAGTTAAGGTGTGGTAAAACAGTTTTTCCCGTAGTTTTTAATCATTACTTTGCTAAAATTCAAACTGCAGAACTGAGAATTTTTTTTTTTAAACTGCAGCTCTGAACCCACCTAATGAATTTTATTATTACCTTGTTGAGGCCTCAGGCTTTGGCTGAAGCTCCAGTTCAGTGAGCCATGTTGTACTTGGAAATAGAGTTTGCCACTAGCAGCTCATTTTCCAGGCTTAGTGCTGGAGTGGCTTCATATTTGTAAGTTATAGTAAATTGCACTGCATGAAAAGAACATTTATTAAACCAGACTTCTGTAATTATGGTTCAGTGAAAATCAGCTCTACTTGTGCTTCTTCCTGCCACTGACAGCCTATCTTGCATCGAATTTTGGGATAACCAAATTTCCAATCACTGCATATTATTATAATTTTAAAAATCTGGTCAGGAACATTGCCCTTTTTATCTTTAAATCAACACAGCCAAGGAAGTGTTGAGCTGAAAATCTTCAGTACTTCTAGAAAATATTTTCCCTCGTGACTGCCAAAAACTACAGCAGATACAAACCTCTGCAATATTAAAGGCTGAAGGATTTGCTTTGTAATTTTTGTCTCCTCCAGAGCTTTCAAAATGAATATTCAACAGCAAGTCAGCATCGTGCTCATTGCACAACAACATCATTTAAGAGATTTTTAAGAAGATTTATCTCAGCTTTTCCAGTAGGAATCCTTGTGGAGCATCACAGCACCCACTGGGGCTGTGATTTCCCAGTTTGGGGAAATCCTCCCTCAGCCAGACCCTGTGCTCAGGACTCAGACATTAAAAGTTGCCATGGTTGATTGAGGACCATGGGATTTATATTTCCAGCAGGAATCAAAGCCCTGGTTGTGTGTCCAGCTGTTAAGTCATGGTTTTCCTAGTAACCCTCAAACATCCATTCCTGAGGATAAATTTGCTTCTGCTCAGGCACAGATGTTTGAAGGGTTTTTTTAGCTCTCTGTGCTGGATCTTGGCACTGTTCTCTCCTAGCCCAGACCTCTTGCTGGAAAAACACTCTGGGAGTTCAGCAGATTAAAAAAGGGCAATACCAACACACAGAGGAGATTTTAGTTGAAATATAAACTGCAAAAGTTTGCTTAGTGCTGACAGAAAATGATGCATTTTGTCTGAATTTCCACAAGAGCATGCAAGTATTTGTATTATTTTTTAGAGTGGATGTATCAATGTAGAATTGTGCTGTCTGTGATCTTGAACATGACCCAGAGGTGGGTTTTGTCCTGTAGAAATGTTTTTTTAGGATTTTTAGGTTGGAACTCAACATCTTCACCTCCTCCAGCACTCTCCCCTCACACAGACCTCAGACCCCTTTTCCTCCCCATGACTGCACAGGTTTTTATCCCCTGCAGCCTGAGCTTTGTGTGTGTCCCCAAACCCACTGCAGAGCATTTTTTCCATCCTGGAAAAGCTGCTCCTGGCTGCAGCTGAGCCCCAGGGCTGCAGGATGTGGGCTCAGCAGGAATTGCCACGTTGGGATTTCTCAGCAGGCAGGTCCTGTACAAGTCTGCAGCACGGCCCATTAACTCTGATCAGTGGGATCTTGCTTTTAGGTGAGAAAATTGCTCTCTCTGTCCCTCATCTTTTGTATGGATTCTCCTCTTGAGTGAGCAGCTTTCGTGTTCCAAACTGGTGCTAAAATCCAGGCAGAGCAGGGAAAATGCAGATGCTGAAGCTTGGGGGCAATGAAGCTGAAAATCTTCTTCACCTTCTGGATGAGTGGGACAGTTCCCCTTTTATTTAACGAGCATCAGCGTGCCATGAGTGCTCTAGGAAGTGCAAAGATGAATTCATGGGAGCTGGAAAAAGTTAATTTTACTCTTTAGATTTAATGGAGCATGAACTAAATTCAAGCTTAGGTCAGTGCCCAAGCCAAACACTGCAATCAGGGCTGATCCTAATGCATGGTTGCCTTACTTCAAGCTGATCTCTGATGAAATTGTGGTTATTTGGGTTTTAATTTGTGTGTGTACTGTCAGGAAATTCCAGGTACACAGAGAGCCTGGTCCCAGCAGTCAGTTTGTGGGATCAGACCCAGAGCCTGGTCCCAGCAGTCACTTTTTGGGCTCAGTGTTAAAAAGGTGCAGTGGGTGCTGAGCTCCAACTCAAACCTCTGCCTTCTGCTGCTGCTGAGGGCTGAGCAATCCAGTTTCCTATTAAATGCATTTTAGAGACATTTTGGGAGTGTTTGTTTCATTACTTCCCTCATAATTACATATTACCATGTCTGAAGATCCTTATGTCGGGGTGTTAATTAGTGCTTATGCTGCACAAGCAGTTCTAGATGAAATATGGCATTTATGCAGCTTTTGGGGCTTTTTTTTTTGCACCCTGCTGCTTGTTCCTTTGTGTTGTTCCGCATCATTTTCCAGTAGGGAGCTTTGCTGATCAAAACCAGCCATGAAATCCTTCAGATGACACATTTGAATGTGTTAATCACTGTCAGTTCTCTCTCATTCTTCTGTATACATTTGTAAAAAATGCAAATCCCCTAAAATGATGCTTTTAGGATCTGTTTGGCCTGACTGTAAAATTTCTGTCTATCCCTAATGAGTTGGAGTGCTGTTCATGGCTTATGAGCAAAAGCTCTTGGAGAGGTGACCTTTTCTTATTGTGCCCTCTATTTCTTCAGGAAACACTAGCAGTTGCACTAATTGATTGTTTTAGTCACGATGTGTAATTGGTGTTAATTTATTTCTGCTTGCTGCTGTGCCAGTAATCTTCCTGTGATAAACACAGCTCTACCTGCTTGAAAAGAGCTCTGGCTAAATCAGGTTTGCATTCTTCAGCTCAGGCATAAAGTGGCTTTTGCCATTTGATCCTCTTTATTTGGCTCTGGGGTTTATATTTCAAGGATATTACTTTGAAAAGAAGAGGATGAGGAAATTAATAAAAGTCAGATAATGTGCTTTGTGTGGAGGAGTGGTGGAGCTGGAGGATTGGGATGTGTCGTGCTGCAAAAGAGAAGAAAGAGTTGTTTGAGAAGGCTCTGAAGTGTTGTGTGAGAGAAACTTGGGTAAAATATGAATTCATCACACTCTGTCCTTGTAAGTAGGGCTGGGGGAGGAGGAGGAGGGAGGTTTTTACAGAGAGGAACTGTTGGAGAGCTCTGGAAATTGAGCACCAACATTTGCTTGGCCAGGGGGCAAAGCAAAGAGCACTGAAAGCACCAGCTCTGCCTCCATCAGGCACCAGAGCAGGGAATTCCCAGCTCTGGAGGAAAAAATCTTTCAAAACTCCAGCTGAATTGGCCAGGTTTTTATGGAATAAAGGAATTATTTAATATCTTTATTAAATTTCCAGCTCTGCATGGCAGTGCTGCCTTCAGCTTTGCTTTTACACAAGTGACTTTTATCTCTCATTGATTCCTTAAATCACCTGCTTTCCATGTCAAGGATTTGAGTGCTCATCTCCTGCCATTATTGGGGTTTTAGTCCTGATTTTTTATGACTCTGGTAGATGGCAGCAGTTGTAAACACCTCATCTGTCTGCCTGGAGAGTGCTCTGAGTTCAGAGCAAAATCCAGCCATGCTCTCCATAGCCTCATGTTGGAAACACCACATGGATTTGTGTGATTAACAGGGGAAAACAAAGGAGGTGAATTCCCTGCTTCCCATCACCAGTGAAAACATATTTTATCTCTCCAAAAGCAAAGCAAACTAATAATAAATAAATAAACAGGGGGACTTTTCTGGAGCTTTCTGTTAGGGATTGTTAATACATCACAAGTGCTGGATTGAAAATTCACAAGCTTTTCTTCTGACGCCGAAAGTGATGATGGAAATGGACATTTTAGCTGGATCAACCAGCAGCCAGTGGCAGAGGCCTTTTGAAATGAAATTATATCTCTGAGGTATCTCCAGACACACAGAAATTGTTGGTTGTAAACATGGAGTGATCTGTGTTCTCTTAAAAGCTGTGAGGTTTCCTTTCTAAAATCTCCCAGGGGAAAACCCTCCAGAACCAGATTAAATATGCTTTAAACCCTCCAGAATCAATTTAAATATGCTTTAAACCCTCCAGAATCAGTTTAAATATGCTTTAAACCCTCCAGAATCAATTTAAATATGCTTTAAACCCTTCAGAATCCATTTAAATATCCTTTAAGGTGCTCTATAATAAAAAGTCAGGGATGTTCAGCTCACCATGAGAATGGTTCAGCTTTACTTAATGCTGAAGATGAAGCATCATCTTTTTTAAGAAACAAATTGCTCCACGTTTTTCTCTCTGAATGGAAAAGCAGATTTTAATTTTGTGCTTTTTAAAAATGTATTTCTACCTTGGAGAAGGTAATAAATGCCAAGATTTAGTTTTTCCAAATTGTAGTTCCCTGCTGGAACTTTGTACTTGCAGTGAGCTAAAAGAGTAAACAGGTTGCTGCCATTTGGTGGGACTGTAACTCCTTGGGTATGAGAATTGTTCTCGTGGTTGTGTGTTCATGGCAGAAGTTTTGGATGTCTGCTGAGTTGTTTCACATTTCTGCAGAGCTTTCACAAAGCAGCAGTTAATTAATGCTTGCACAGTAATCATCTAAGGGTGTCTGCTTGCCACCTTAGGCCAACAGCAGTGTGGCTGAACACAGAAAAGCCCCCAAATTATTAAAATATCCAAATTATGGCCCTTCAGCCACACTGCAAACCCAGCCAGGATCATTCCTGGCAGTGACATTTCATCCCTAAGTTACCAGGAATGTGTTTGCATCACTGCAGCCATTGAGGGCATCCTCAAACCACCCAGTCATGTGGATTTTCTTCACTGTGCTTTTACCAGGGCAGAAAAGCTGCAGCTGCTGAACCACAGGCCTGTGAGTGCAGTGGAGATCCAGCTGGTGAGTACCAATGCCTGGGCCTGTTCAAAGCTGGGCTGGAAGCAGCTTTAGCCTTGGAGATAATGGAATAATTGCTTCCTCAGGGGCCAGTGATTGAGTGGATCCCTTTAGTTTATGCACATTTTACATCCACGGCTTCAAATCCACTCTGCTTCCTCTCAGAGCCCTCTCAGACAGATTCTCCACCTCTGTTTGTTTCATTTAAAATGCCCAATGCAGTCATTAAAGGTGATTTATGAAAGTATTGCAAATAGGAATATATTTAATATTTTTGCTGTGCAGCTCTGTGATGGAATGCTTTATTTTTTACGTCTTCCCTGTTTTAAATGTTTTTTTTTTGTTACACTAAAATCCAAAATTTAAAAAGAAATGAACAGTAATGCAGGATGAGAAATGGGTATAAACTTTGTGATGGAAATTAACCATTGTCAGTCTAAGAATAATTCAGCTGTAAAGAGGGATTGTCAGTAAATAGAAATAGATGCTTCTGTTCTCTCAAACATCTCCTCAGGGGTACAAACCCCTGTGGTAATAAAGAGATTGTTACACTCAGGATATTATTTCAATCAAGATCTCTTGCATGAAGAACATCTGTTTGCAATCTTCCCCTGGAACCAAGCTGAGGAGGAACAGGATCATATTTTGCTATAAAAAAAGGGGAAGGATTAAAGAGGGACCAGTAGGACCATTTTTCTTCTGTCACCAAGGAGCAGAGATGAAAATGCTGAAAGCATCTCAGAAGGATGATTCCAGCTGAGGAGATCAGGGCCCAGCAGCAGCCCAAGCAGGAGCTTTCAGTCAGAAACCACAATTAGAGCCTGTCTCACACCTTTGGTAGCTTCAGATGCTTAGACAGATTTATTTTATTGCCATCTGCAGGCTCTGCTTCCCTTCTTTAAATGCAGTAATTTTTGGGGCTCTCAGGTGACTGCATGGCTTTGTCTGTCTCTTCCCACCTGTCCTACTTTCATTGTCATCCTTCCTACACATAAAATATTATATAAAAATAATATATATATATTTAAATAAAAAATCTATAAAATATAAATATAAAAATACATTAAATTCTAAGTGGAAAAGCAGATTTTGATTTTATGCTTTTTAGAAATGTATTTCTACCTTGGAGAATTTCATACTTATAGGCTGGCACGTTGTTTTTGCTTTTTATACTGGAAAATAATAATGGAAAATATTTTGGAAAATGAAAGATCTTAAGGCGGTTTAAACAGTTTATTTTCTCAACAATGTATTTTGCCTTGCCTTTGGTTAATTATCTCTGAGGGATATTAATTCAGTCATTGTCTTTTACTTTATTTCTTTTTTAATGTGTTTTTTTCCTATTGATGTGGTGCTGAGCAGTTTCAAATCACTGCTCAAAGGAGGAAATAACAGTGATTTTCTCATCAAACATCTCCCTCCCCCACTGGAGGTAAATTATGTGCTTGATTGCTTTGGAAATGATCAGAGCCCCTATTTCCTTTATTGCTGTACTTAACTGGTTATTTTTAAATCTAATTCTTAGCTTATTATTCCAATGAACAATAGCTTTTAACCCACAGGTTGTTCTTTGCTGCTGAGGTTTGTTGACCAAATGCTGAGAGAATTTCTCAGTTCCTTCAGGACTTTTTGGGGTTCTTCAGTGTGGCTTTATTTATTCTTCATTCTTGATTTATTGTTATGTCTCAGGAGACTAAACCAAATAAACATTAGCACTGAAAGCAGCACAGGCAGGAGGATGAAGTCTCTTAAATTCTGCTTTTATTTGGGTGAGCACAAAAGATAGGTATGGTTTGAATTAAGGATGTTTGTCCTTGTTTCACTGAGTAAAAAAAGGAATTTAGACAGTCCTGAGTGATTTTGTGCTTCCATTTGTCTGTGGCACTGTGAACATAGATTTACACCTTAATTTATGAATAAACACTTTAATCCCTGGGATTATCTTCATGGGCTGGCTGTGAATTTCTGAGAATTAAATTTGAGCTGCAGGGGGAATGTGCTGCTTTTAGTTTGAGCTGGGAGAATTTTCTGCCAATTAATTTACAAAGTTTTCCTCTTTGATTAGATGTAGAGCATTGTGGAAACTAAATGGGAGCATTGCTGATTTTATGAATATATTGGAATGGAAATTGAGTAACAAAGTGCTCTAATTTGGGTGAAACAGAAATGATTAGTGAGTCCTGAGCTGAGGGAACAATCACATTTCACTGGTAGCACACACTGGGTGTGGTTTTGACTGACATTGATGTGCTGCAGCAAATTTTCCTAAACCCCTGGAGTTATTTTGGGGCAGCACAGCCTTGAATGCTGAAAAGCAGCAGTGACAATTATTCCTGACATCAGGGGGCTTTTAATGCAGAAATCATTTCTGTCACTCTCCCCACTTCTGCTCCTCACCCAGATCTACAAATATTGAGGCCAGCAGCACTTTGGTCAGAAACACCCCAGACTTTGGTCAGAAACACCCCAACTTTGGTCAGAAACACCCCAGCTTTGGTCAGAAACACCCCAGACTTTTCACATGGCATCCTCTGAGAGGGGAAACTGTTCCCATTCGGGCTGGGTGGCACTGCCAACATCAACATCTGAGCTCATCCCCTCCCTTCAAACATTTGCATTTTTGTTTTCTTTACTATAAACTTTGCATTCCTGGCTGCTTATGGGCTCTGTCTGGCTCTTGAGCAGTTTCAGCCAGTGCAGGGCTTTTGGCTGGAGATTTTCTCCAAGATTGGTAAAATTGCTGCTGGAAAAGGAGACACCTGAATCCATTTGGGATTTTTTGCCTCTTGGGCTGCTTCTTACATCTCATTTCTCTTCTCAGCACCATAGTTCTTAGTGCTCTCAGCATCAAAGGTGTTTTTGTCTTGCAGCTGTAAATCAGAAGGCTGTGAGAACATCTGCTGAATGTAGAATGAGCGACCTCCTGTTCCCCTGAGATCTGTTTCCTTTTAGGACAGTTTCATTTGCCTCTCTATCTACATGCTGTCTGGGCTTAATTTTTGAATTTTTCCTTCTGGCTTGTTGCTTTGCTGCTTCCTCGCTGCTTATGTTGTCATAAATCATCTCAGGCTGTTTTTTTCACTTCCTGAAAAAGTGAAAAAAAATTGATTTTCACAGCTTGTGCTTTTGAGCCTTTGAAATCTCAAATAGTATCACAACAAATTAAGGCTGAAGCATCAGCTTGACTCAGAAGCTGTCTGTCCATCCTGCTAAGTGTTGATTTGTGTCTGTTGGTGATTGCTGGGAGCTGCTAGAGAGGCACCAAGAGGTGAATTTTGCTGCAGGAATTAAAGGAATTCCCACTTCCCTCTGGATGTGTCAGCAGAAGGGAATTTGGGAGCTCCATCCCCTCTTCAGTGCAGGGTCTGGCATCTCTAAAAATGCTTTTCACAGCATTTTAATGAACTCACTTAGAGCACCAGAGCATCCGAAACACCAGAGCTGATTTTCTTTCATCAGCTTCATTCTCAGCTGGGATTTCTGGGGCTGCCAGAGCAACCCCCAGAGCTTCTGTGTCTGTCCCTGCAGTCTGTCAGCCTCGTGCTGTGCCACAAAATGACATCAGAGGGGTTGTTCCTACTGGGAGTTGGGGCATTACTCATCTGGAGTCACTGGGGAGCAAGGAAGAAAACAGGGATTGGAATTCACATGTTCTGCCTTAAAGTCAGGAGTTGGTAAGAGCTGATCAGAAATCCCTGGGTTTTGTTTGAGTTCTGATGTCATCAGAGCAAGCACCTAAAGGAGAAAGTGGAGGGGAAGAAAGGAAGAGGAGATACAGATATAGATAAATTAAAATGGGAAGAGGGTTGGACTTGATGGCATGCAATAAATCAACCTAAACAAGGCCAGGTGCTGTTTTCTGAGGGATGGGAACAAATCTGGGAGACACTGGTTCAGTGATCTTACCTGGGGTGATCCAGGTGTCCAGAGCACCCGGGCTGGTTCTTTCTGCAGCTCCTGCTCCCACAGCACCTTCCCCACCTTGAAAATGGAGTGTAGCAGAGATGAATAACCCCATAATCCAGTCTGAAAGCCAGGCTGATAATCCTCTGTGAGATTTAACAGCAAAGGTCATGTGGAGAGGAGTGATTTGTCAGCAGCACTGGCACCAAGGAGTGGGTGGAGCAGATTTGATCATGGAATCACAACCCCAGGATAGTTTGGGCTGGGAAAGACCTGAAAGAACATTTAATTCCAGGGACATCTTCCATTTGCACACGTGGTGGTGTGGTGCTGATGCTCCAGGGATCTGAGATGATTCCTTGTGGGAATTGCTGGCAGGAATCAGCTGCCAGGGGCTCTCTCAGCCAGGGCAGGGGGATTTGAGTGTGTGTGAGCACAGGGAGTGCAGAGGAGCAGCTGCTGGGAAGCTGAGCCAGGGCTGCTGTTCAAGCCTGTGTCCTACAGTAGTTGTTGAGCTTGGAAGCCACTCCACAGGGATTTTCATCCTTTGATGGGGATAGTCCCCTGAAAGTCATTAACAAATGGAAGTTCAGTGTCTGCCTTTTGCTGAGGAGTGGATTCTCTGTGTGTGTGCAATCTGTGGATGATCCTGATGAAAGATGATCAGATTGTGCAAGTAGGACTCTGAAGAAAAACAAAAATGAGTTGAAGTCCCACTCTGCTTTTCAGAAGGCATCTGAAGAGCTGGCAGTTCACAGCTAGAGCTGATTAAACCTGTGTTGACTTGGAACCATCATTACTATAAATCACTCCTCTTCAAAGGCCATTTTCAAGGACTTGCTGTAAAAAAAAGAAAACTCAAACCCCACAATCCTAATTGGTTTCATTTGTGTTTGAAGAGTTCTTCTGACTTGCTTTTCCAGTCCTCTGACAAGCTTTTTTCCCTTTTAACAGCTGCCTATAAATTAGGGCAGTTGTTTTACTAGTAGCAGTGATAGAAAAGCTCCTCAACTCCATGATTCCAGGAGATTAATTAGGGAGTAGGTCCCTAATTAATCTCCTGGAATCATGGAGTTGAGTTATGACTGGTTTTGATGTTGCTCAGAGCTTTTAAATGTCTTCATATCCAGGAGTCTCCCAGTCCAAGCAGATTCCAGTGGAGTGCAGCTGCTGTAGGATGAGGTGGTTTCCTTTATGGGCTGATTATTTCCTGCAGGTACTGGATGAGATGCCAAGGTCCAGGGAATCCCTCTCAGGATATCCCATGAAAACACAGACACTTGGGAGAAAGGTCAGGAAAGTGGGGCTGCATCTGAGCTAAAGGAAAGCCTGGCTTAGGACAAGCATGTGGAGGTTGAGGGAGGCTTTAGGGTAAGCCAGGCTGTTCCCAGGGTGGTGTTTTCCTTGCTGTAAGGAAAGCAGGATCTCATTACACAGTGCCAATTGTCGTGCTGAACAATGGGGTTCTTTCTTTTTTCTTTTTTTTTCCAAAATATTCCAAGAGTTCTGCTTTGTAAAATGCTTTTGTGATGAGATCAGGCTGTGTCTTGACAAAGTCTTCCCTGCTGAGCTGAGTCCTTCTCCCTGAGGGAGGAAGTGTGGATTTGATGATGCCAATGGGGTTTTTTCTTTGACCTGCAGATGGTGGAGGAAAGCGAGGAGAGGCTGACAGAGGAGCAGATTGAGTCCCTCCTGCAGACAGTCACCAGCATCCTGCCAGGGGATCCAGAGGAGCAGCACAGGGACTCAGCAATGGCAACAGAAGACAAAGGTGACCAGGCATAGCAGGCAGCACTTCCAGAAGAGAACCAGCTGCTGTTAGTCTGGGTTTGATACCAGTTCAATCCTGTATTGGACATAACTGTAAAATACATTCAGATTTTTATGATTTGGAGGTGACGAGGGAACCAATTGTTCACAAGGAAGCAGGGAAAAGGACACTATTGTTTGGGGGTTTTGTCATAAATGGGGTGGCAGTGCCAGGGTTTGCAGTGCAGCAGCCTGAGGAGTGCTGGGGCTCAGCATCTTCGGGGATTTTTCCATTCCCCACAGAATCAGCACAGCAGTGCTGCAGTGAGAATTCCTTGCAGAAGCTTTGCAGTTGCCCAAGTGGCTCCCAGAGCAGTGCAAAGCCAATTTTGGGGCTGTTTGCAGAGCAGGAAACAGATGTACAGGAGCTCCCAAATCTTGGCATCATGGAATTGAGAGGATCTGTGGGAGGGCAACTCAAGGATGTCTGATAGTCCCTTCTAAACAAAAGAGATCCAGATTCAGCAAATTGTACTGAGCCAGGGAGCTGGGGGGGTTGAAGCTGTGAAATCAAAGCTGTGAGTGCCCTGACAGCAGAATACTGAGGTGTCTCTTTGCCCTCTGAACATTTGTTGCAATATTCACACACAGACAAGGCACTCCTGAGGTGGAGGAATAAATGAGGCAACACTGAGCTCTTGATCTGGTTTGGAAAAATGAGAGTCAGGCCTGGATGAAGCAGAATTTCCTGAGCTTTTTTGTGTGATGAAGGATTTCAGGATCAAGTATTTCATGTTGAAAGCCTTTGTGATTATAATAAATCATTTGTGTGTGAATACCCGCACCAAGTCAGCCACTGGTTTAAATTGTGGCTGCAGACCATTCTTTTATAATTATTATGATGTACTGGAAATAGAAATAAAATTTTAAGTACATCCTGGGAGTTTTGCGACTTACAGACAAGATCAAATCATAATATCTGGCTTTTTTTCCCCTCAGCTCTGTCATGGGTTTATTTAGTGTTTTTATGCAGAGAATTTGTGCTTTCTGAGCTTCAGTTGTGCAAGTGTGTGAAAGGGACTGATAAATTCCACTGTCTGGGGGATTTGTCATATTTGTTTCCATGGTATTTAAGCTTCTTTGATGTTTGGAGAGGAAAGAAAATTATTGGAAAAATATATTTGTAGCCTCTTAAAGATCATTTATCATACATTAAACGCCATCCAAGGCTGGAGACTAAAGGTACATTTGGACTGGGTTTGTTTAGTGTTGGAGGGGGAAAGTCCTTGATGGGTTTGTGATACTTCAATGTATATTTTTCTCTCCAGAAGGGAAAGAAAACGAGAGATAAGTGGATCACACCATGGAAGGACACTCAATTAATTTTAAAATTAACATTTTTATTCACAGCAGCCCCTGATGTCGTTTGACAGGCTGCAGCCTTGGGCTGCACGTGTTTACATTTTGATCTGCCCTTTCCTAAAATGAAGTTATTGAGATTTGTTCTGAACATATCAAAAGCAGCTGGGAGCAGACTTTAAATATCTTCAGCCAACAAGAACAGCTCAACAGATCCCCGAAGCTGGGTGTTCCATCTTGGGAATTGATTTGTTGCTGGGCTGGATTTTTGCCAGCAGCTGTGTGCTTGTGGGGGTGCTGTACAGGATGCAGGAGCTGCTCACTCCTGCTGGAGTGAGCCTTTCTATCAGTATCAGTTCCAGATGTTAACAGCTGTTAGCCCTCTGTAAATCCATCCATGGCTTGTGAACAATAATTCCCCTAAAAATCCAATGCTGAGCAACATTTGGAAGGCTCTGGGCTTGTGGCTTGTGCACTGCATCAAGAAATGAATTTTAAACCTGTAAATTCAGGTGAGGATTTTCTGTGAGGGCAGGTTTGAGTTGTGCTGTTTGATCTTTTCAGGGTCAGAACCCCCAGATCAGAAATGATTTCTGGAGGGCAGATATCACCTTGCTGATGTGACACCATTTCCCAATGTCCTGAATATCACACACAAGATCTGCCAGTCTCCCACATTGCTTTTTCTTCCCTTAATTATCCCCTTAATTAGCCATTCCCTATCCCAGGAGATGGACCCTCCTAATCTTGGAACAGAGAAGGTGGCACTGAGTGGCTCTGGGGGTGCAAGAAAGGTAAATGTGTGCTCTGAGAAGAAACTGAGCACTCAGCACTTCCTGAATATTTAAGAAGTGGATTTTACTTTTCATTTTCTCATTTCTTATCTCTCCCTCACTTTTTTTTCCCTGTTGTGTGTGTTTGGCTCTGCTCAGGGCTGCTCTTGTGCTGAGAAAGGGGAACGAGCTGCCAGAATCCCTGATCTGATACTTCAAAACACCTGGGCTTTCTCTTCCCATAAATTCACATTTCTTGAGGATTCTTTGGCAGTCCCTGCTGGAGAAGTTTTATTACATGAGGCTTTATTTTATGGGAGGAGAAGGAGCTGCTGCTCCTGCCTGTGCTCTGGTGCTGGGCAAGGGGAATGGATCTGCTGGAGCCAGATGTGCGCAGGGAATTTTGAGAAAGATCCAGGAAATCCCTCCTGCTGAGCTGAGCAGCTTTGGTGGAGCTCAGGGCTGTGTTTGAGGCTGTACCCATGGATGTTTTGGGTGTTTTTTTTTTTTTTGTTACGGTGGGGATTAAATGTGTGAGATGGTATTTCTTGTTTGGACTTAGATGTTTCTTAGTTCTTATCTATACTAGAGTCTTACAGCCTGTGAGTTCTACAGTGCTTCATTCTAACAAACTAAAAATGGAGCTGTGTCTCTCTCTTTACAAGGCTTTCTAAGGATAAACTGTCTCATTAAGAAATTATACTTAAATTCTTTTTACTTTTAACTTAACTAATTACTTGTGGCCTGCAATGCAGTTCTTTTTCTCTAATTACACAATACTACCTAAACTAATGAAGAAGAAGGTGAAGAAGGACCAGTCTCTGCCCTAAAACTTCTGTTT
>JAYDZK010000066.1:5182205-5198815 GCA_034509185.1 Euphonia xanthogaster | reverse complement strand
AACGTATCTAAAATAGTATATAAAGTAGATCTAAAATAGTATATAAAGTAGATCTAAAATAGCATATAAAGTATATATACAAAATAGTATATAAAGTACATATACAAAATAGTATATAAAACATATCTAAAATAGTATATAAAGTGTATCTAAAATAGTATATAAAGTATATCTAAAATAGTATATAAAGTATATATACAAAGTAGTATATTTTGTATATAAAAATCACAGCTTGGTTCCAGTTTCTCCCTTGGGCAGCTGATTTTTGGTGCATCTTTAAAGCTAATTAACAGTTTGCAATCTCAGATTGGTTATGTGTGTAATGTGAACAAACTTTTCATGGTCAAGGCCGAGTTGAATTTGAATATCTGATAGCAGCTTTGCTTTCCTCTGTGGCCCTAAATAAACCTGAGCTGTTTTATCTGGACTGGTGTCACCCATCCTAGCCACACCAGCCATTTGATTTCATTAACAATATTGTTGTCAGTGCAAGAATGGCCTTGGAGCTGAGTTTGCCAAGAACATCCTCTTCCAGGAAACTGGAGAAACTGCTCCAAGAGAATAGAAAGCAGAGCTGGCAGCTTTTCTCCTGGCATGTGCTCCCAGAATGAGAAGCATTTTGATGAAAAGTAACCTTGTTGTAAGCAGATCTTTCACTGTTCTGTTGGGCCATCTGTGCACCTGATTCAGCTGCTTTCAGAATCCAAAATTCAGCTCTGCTTAGGAGGACTAGATGGGTGTTGTTAAAAGATAATCTGATTTATTCTCTGCTTAAACTACTCTGGTTTCTTTGCCACGCTTCACAGCTGAACAGCTGAAATGCAGAAGCTGCTTCATCTTTACACTGAGAGAGAAAAATGTCAAATTTTGACACCTCTCCTATATTTGAATGCACCAGATTAATTTTTAAAATCCTGAATAAGAAACCCTATTCCAGCAGCAAGGCCTGCCCAGTTAAATTACTCAGCTCCTGGATATTCAGAACTGGCCAAGTGCTTCTGAGTCAGAGGCACCTTGCACAGCAAGCTCACACAGACTGTTACACAGTAATTCTATTTATTTCAGCTCCAGTTTTGAGAAATAAAAATGGGGAGATTTCCTTCATTGAATGCCTAGGAACACAGCCGTGGATTTTCTCATATATTCTAAGGGCATTTGATTTAAAACAAATGTAAAATTATTGTCAGTGATTACAAAGAGAACTTAAAAGTCAGGTAACAATTAGATATTGGCCCTGTGGAGGTTTCACATCACCATTCCCACTGGAGACACAGCCTCCACTGTTCCCAGCTTATCAGGGAGGGATCTCATCCCTTTTTTTGGCAGTGTTGTTTGATAACAGACTGAAAATGTGGAAATGTTAGCCTGAAGCAGGGCCCTGTGATACCTGCCTGGAACCTGATCCCCATGGGAACTTCCCCCTCAGTCCTGGGGTTTGTGGCTGCTTCAGCAGCATCTGAGGGGAGGTAACTTATTTTTCCTTTTTTTATTTTGGTGGTTGCCAAGCTTTAAGTGTCTTGTAAAAAATAACGGTATAATCCCATTTCTTGTAAAATATTTCTGCCTTACAGCTTCCAGATTGGTGTTTTTAAAAATTGATGGACCTTTATACTGTAAAACTCAACCACCTTACTGAATTCTTATTAATATCTCTTATTAAATCTGCTGGAATGGGCTGTGAGGAGTTGAGAATATTTGTTTCTAAAAATTGAGAAAATGGCTTGAGCAAAGTCAAATGTGTTTATTTTTTTAGTAAAACCTTCACATTTCAGACAAAAGAGTGTGGACATGTTCTTGTGACCCTCAATTTGTCTGGTCCCAGAGTTCTTTATGCCTTTATTATCTCTCAGGAGATGATCTGGGGAAGCAATTTCTGATTTCAGGAGGCTCTGGCAGTGGTGGAGAAAGACTGAGAAATGGGTGTTATGTCTGGGGTGGCTTTATCTAGTCCAATACCCTCGCAGTAGGTGGTGAAATTTGGTTTTCAGTTGCAGGATTTGATAGTGATTTCAGTGGTTCAGGCCTTCAAGGGCTGCAGAAAACCCAGTGAATATCAAAACCTTAAATGCCTCTCTTGTGTGTTTGAGATTCCAGTGGAAATTGTGCAGGGAGAGCTTGAGATTTCCCAGTTGGATGCCCTTGTTCCTGCTGGGTTTGGCATTCCCAGCTGGGATATTGTGTAAAAGCTTCTGGAGACAAGCAGAGCCCCCTGCTTTCATCATCTCTGTCACCTGGAAGACCTCCAGGTCTTGCAGACAGGCTCAGCATCCACTTCAGACTCAAGCTGCTGCCTCAGGTCCAGCCTAGGATGCCTGGAGATGTTTTCATTGTTGCAGATATTTTTTGAAAAGAAAGCTGACAAGTTTTTTGTCATCTTGAGATATTTAAAATCATTTTGAGAACGAGATCACAGTGTTACTAAAAGATCTTTATAACCATGTTATTGCCTCCTAATAAATGTTCAGAATTAATTTCTCAGCCCTTATTTGGATTTTTATCCAGGAACTCTGCATGGGCTGTAGGGATGTGCAGTGCAGGATTTGGAGGAGTGGGGATTTTCTGTGGTTTGAAGTCCCTGCCAACGTGGCTGTTGAAGGAATTCATTATGGACTCCATGCTCTAACCAGGATTGCTAATTGAGCTCTAGCATTTGCCTAAGTGAAAGCAGCTGTGCTGACCACTGATGTAAAGAAATGTCAACCCCTCTAGAGCAGTCTCTATTAGGTTTTTTATGGAAATAGCTGTCTAGGCAGAATTACTTCAGAATTTACTATATTTAGTACATAGCTCTCGTTTGATGCAGAATTATTTGGAGTTAGTCCCGTGTGCTTCCCAAAGCTGAAACTCTTCCTAGAGCTGGAATTGCTGCCACATAATCAATTTTCCCAAGAATTGGTGTTCTCTTGTTTTTCTGTTTGGATTTTTACATTTTTCTTTCCTTCTGTCCCCAATCTGTCTTCCCTCACAGTCCTCATAAGTTCTTTATCTGAGGAATCTTTCCCACAAATTGTTTTATTTTCCTTCCCACCTTAACTGAAAGCACAGAGAAGGATTTAACCAGACCAAATGTGGAGCAGTTGATTTTTTATCAGTACTTGGGAACAGCTAAATGTAGTCCCTGCTATCAATCACCAGGAAATGTTTCATGCTGAGGGCATTGTTAGCAAAGATTAAAATGACAGAGGGACAAAACATACATTTAAAATGACTTCAGGGTGTGACAAATTTAGGCTCAAATTGCTCTGTAACATCCATTTTTGGGGTGTCCTGCAAGCCCTTAGCCAGGCTCATTTCCTGGTTCTCCCAGTATCACTCTGATTTTAAATGCTCAAATCAATTTGCAGTTTTGGTGAGGAGGTTTTAGGCTTGGCTGGCTCTAAGGACCATAAATAAATCTTACTTTCTTCAAACACCTCGTGATATTTTTTTCCTGAGTGTCCCAATCCACCTCTGGACTCCTGTTGTGGTGCTTTGAACTTCTGAATCTCAATTTTTAGCAGCTCTTTTCTTGCTAATTTAGTGTGGAGTCAGATGCTCATCTTCTAATTAGAAAGATCACAAAAAGCATTGCCTAAACTTTTTAATTTTCCATCCAGACTTAGGAGCTCAGTCTAACAACCCTCAGAATGCTGAAATTTAGTCCCAAAATCCCCTTCGGAGCTCCTGCCTTTGGTTTGAGTCTCTGCTAATGGTTGAGGAGGATAAAGCTGAAAATTCTGGGTGTTTTTTAGAGATTTTTTTGTTAGTCAGCTCCTTTTCAGCTTCCATTAAACACCAGTCTGAAGGCCCTGCTTGCCAAGGCCCTTTCCTTATGAGCATTTCCCTGGCTGGTTTGGTCTTTGTTGATTGTATTTAAATTATTTCACCTTGCTGAGCTTCCAGCAAGATGAGTGATTTCCTTCCTCTGGCCTGGGACGATTTTAGCTCTGCTGAGGAGTGAGAAAGAGGAACAAGGTGAACTCTGGTGACTGGTGTGTGCTCAGCATCAGCTGTGAGGCAGACAGAAATATTCCTTTTATATATCCAATAATGTCCAAACTCTTTCTGAGGTCAGGAGAAAAGTTTTAAATAATTTAGAGTAAAAACTCAGGGAGTTTTCAATTATTCAGCCTGAGTTCTGTTCCAGGAATAAGCACAGTAAAGAAGTTGTGTCTGACAGTCATAAAGACAGAACAAAGCAGTGCCAGATTTCTTCCCTGGAAAAATAAAACACACCACAAAACTAGAGCAGAAATGAAAATTACATTAGGACTGTTGCTTGAATGAACAAGAAATCCATGATTTTCTAGCTATGACATTATAGTGCACTTGCCTTTAAGATCTGTGTAAAGACCAAACCATCAAAGGAATGGTTATGGGAAATATTTCTGTAGTTTGTAGCTTTCTGTCATCTCAGGTCTCTCTTTTATTAAACAAGTTTAAAAAAAAAAGATGAACCACAGAATGGTTTTGAGAAGAAATAACACATGGATTGGAATTTAGAATACAGCTTTTAATACATCCCAGACAATTAAACAGCAAATGTGGGAATGTGCCAGTGGGAAAACAGATTTATATGTAGATGTGGGTTTACTTTTCACTTAACAGTTTCTGGGCTTGCTCTGCTGCTTTTATGGAATAAAGAAATTGTTTCAGCACAGTGTGAGAGCCTAAACCTGACAGCATCTGCAAATATTGTGCAAATTATTCTCATTAAAACATCACCTCCTATCAGCTCTGTAGAAAACATGAAATTTTGAGAGGAAAAGAAGGAAAATGGGAGGAAAAACAAAAAAAAAAACCCGAACAAAACAAGCTAAAGGTCTTAATGCTATTGAAAAATAATTGGTTGGAAATAGAATAATTGAAAGAATATAATTGAAAATGAAAATTTAATAATTAATAATGGAAAATATAATTTTCTTTTCCTTCCCCAGGGTTGAAAGATCCACTGACCAAGTGATCAAGCCAGTGAATGTGGAAGCCCTGTCCAAGTGGGTGGGGAAGATCCCAGCTGATGTCCTGCAGGACATGCCAGTGATTGCCCCCATGCTGGCCAAACTGGGCTATGACCCCTATGCCAACCCCCCCAATTATGGGAAGCCAGATCAGAAAGTGGTGGAAAACACGAGGAGGGTAAGGCTTTGGTGGCTTTAATTACTGCCTGAATGCATTGGAGCTCTAGAGCAGGAGCCTTGGCTTTGGTCTGGGGTTTGGAGTCTGTTTCTGACACTTTTTGCTGCTTCACAATGTGTTTTCTTTGGGGGAAAACGAAAGAATCCTTTGGGGCCTTGAGCTGTGCTCCTTGGTGTGTGGAGCTGAACCTCCTGAGAGCAGCCCAGGAAGTTGGGGAGCTGCTAATGTCAGTTCTGAACCTGTGTTCAACCTCGTCTTGGGCCTGCCACCGCTTGGATTTGCCTTGGTAAACTGGGCTGTGTGAATGCTGGTGTTTTCATGTGACTAGAATATAAAATACCCTCAAAACATTTTCTTTCCAGTGACATTATTCTTCTTAATACTGCTGATCCTGGCTGTCTGCTGTTGCTGTTTATTAGGGGTAAATGCTGTTCCTGCAGAGGTGAAGTTTTAGAGCAGAGACAAATCAAGATGTGCAATATAAAAATTAGACTGAGTCATAATTAACAGTGGGAAAAGCTTTCTTGTCTGGATTTCAAACTTGATGGACGAGCTCAGCTTTTTATAGATGAGACTTGGCAGAAGCTCTGTCCCAAAATTACACCCCAAATACTCAGTAGTGTTTGAAAAATGACCCATAGAAAACAGCCCACAATGATCCAAATGTCTGATTTTCCAATTCTTTGTAGAACAACCCAAAGATGGAGAAAGGTCTGGTGCTGATTAACCTGAACTCTTAAGGATTTGAGTCTGAATTTAATGTTGTTGGAATTTGAGTAGTTGGGCTATTAGAGCTGTTTATCCCTGGAGGTATTCATTGAAAAACTCATTACCTTGTTGGAAATAGAAATTATAACTCTGCTTCTCTTCTTTTTGGACGTAGTTTATTAAAAGAAGGTGACTTTTTCTGCTGCAGCAGAGTAATCAGGGAAAAAAATTGAATTAAACAATTTCAAAGGATTCTCTTCCACCAGCCTCCTGATCCTGAGTGAACTGCTTGGAATACCGATGGGGTAGATAGGAATGAAAAAGGAATTGGGATTTGTGAAGTTCCTAAACACTCTTGCATTATTTCTTTTCAGAAAAAATGTCATTAATCAATAATCAGTGTATTAAAGGCTGGCAGGTTGATTTTTTTTAATTAACAGCTGGTAGCTCAGCATGGAAAAAGTAACCCAGCCTATTTGGTCACGGTGTAAAAGTTCCCTGTTTTAAAAGGCTCACAAACAAATGAAGTTGTCTGCAGTTAAAATAAGTGTTCAGTACTAGAAATTGCAAATTTTATTGGTTGTGTCTCACTGATAAAATTGACAGAAGTTTTTACAGCCTCCTGACCTTTCTGAGGCCTCCACCTGTGTGGGGCAAGCTCAGGCCAAGCTGTAAAAATTGTCTGGATTTCTGTCTCTTCTTGAAATGGATTTGATTTCAAAATGCAAGCGAGGAATTCAGGTAATAAACAAAGCCAGCAACTTAAAAGAAATGAAAACCTAATTTCAAAGGCTGAGGGTTTACTGAGGCTTTTTCCAAGTTTGCTTTGAAGGATAATTTGTTTGTTTACTGATGCTAAGAGCAGCTGTTAAAAACTGAAGCTGATCTAAATATTCTAGACATATGGAACACTCATTAATATTTTGGCTGCTATTTTAGTTTAATAGCTTTACTTACAGCCCCAGACAGCATTTTAATTTTGTTGTTTATTACAGTACCCAGTATAGATTTTTCTAGTCACTTGTTCTTTGCCAGAATTCCATTTTGTGTGTGTGGTTTGTACCGATAAAGTGAGGGAGGTGTTCTGAATGAATGCTGAAAGCAAGAGACTTCAAGCTGGTTCATTTTCAAAACTTAGAATATTCTTTAAAAATAGAGCAACATAAAGATTTCAAACTGTTTCAGACTCTGGTGTGTGAGTTTGGCCCATCAGGGACAGCTCTTGTGGGGTTTCCTTTCTCCTCCAGGAAACTGTGCTAATTTATTCCTTGCTGCTGCAGCCTGGAAAAAAAAAAACAAAACAACATTTATTTAAATAGATAAAATAAATAAAACTGGGTTTTTCCAGCCTTTTGGAGCTGGCACTTGGCAAGTTAAGTGTGTTCCTGTGTACTCTGAGCTGGTGAATTTGTAAATCACTGGAGCACTTCTTTTGCTCTTGCTTTCTTTCAACTTCTTCACCTGGGATAGCCTTTCACAGAGTTTTGTGCTGGATATCTTCAATATGGATGAAGCTGGCCAAAGAAAATCTTTCCAGAATTGCTTTTCAGTGCATAGTAAGAATATCTGGATCTTGTTTGTAGCCATTTATTGGCTCATTTTGTGTTTGGAAGCAGCTCTCTTATATTTATATTTATATTCGTGGTCTCCAAGACTTTAAAGTGAACACAGAACTTGAATTGTATTCATTGAAAACAGATAAAGTTTAGACTTCTAAAGCAGAGCAAAATCTGCCCCTTCTTGGAAAAAGACCACAAATTGCACTTAACAGTGAAAATAATGCTCAACAATTTCGAGCTGCTGCTCTTAATCATGGAGGTGAGAACCAGCAGTGTAAAAAGTCCTAAACCAAGGGCTGGTACTGGAGAAAAATGGAAAGAGATGGCTGGTGTGGTGCAAAATGTTCATTTTCCTGAGCTTTCTGAACATTCAAGTGCTGTTCTTTATTCCTCCTTTCTCCTTTTCTGTCCCCTGCTGGTGATTTCCATATATACAGCTTAAATATAATTTTTTTCTTATTCAGTCTGGAGATGAAATGATGATTTTCTCCAGCTGAAGGACAGTGCTTAAATTAGAAATGCTATCTCCTTGCAGGAATGCAAGGGAAGCAGGGCTCTCTGCTAAATTTGGATTTTTCACTTGCCTCTTACCTGTGGAGAACACCGAAATGCTCAGGTTTGGTTTCTGTGCTCCTGCAGCACAGCACAAAAATAACAAGAAACAACCTGGGTTTGTGTTTTGACATCTCTGCTTTTGTTTGAGGAACTAACAGAGCATGAAGGGAGCTTCATCTCTTCTTGTGTTGCTCTCCCAGTGCTGTGCTAGGAAATAAAACATCTCTGACAGGACCTGCACTGGGCCAGCCACGAGTTCAACAGATTTTTCTGATGTGTTCACTAAGAAGCCATTAACTTTCTGTTGATCTGTTTTCTGTTCAGCCTGACAATATTATCTTTCCTGACAGTTTCTGTTGTCTCAGTTGAGGAATGCAGAGCAGAGAGAGCAGCTCTGGCCAGGGCTGTGCTGTTCTCTGCCTGTGACCTCTCCAGGGAGGGGATTTTGCCTTCACTGAATGTGTTGTGGTTTTCTTGTGATTCTGTTGCTGATCTGTTAATTTATCACTGCAAGGGTTCCTTCCTTATAGATACATAATTACTTATTGTTCTCCCTAGAGTTTTAACAAGTCCTACATCCTGAACAGAGGGGAAATCAACATCCTGAAGTAAATGAAGTTTTCATCTGAAAATTATGCAGAAAATGCAAATAATTAAACTGTGTGTGAGCTGGTAGCCCTCATTGGAACAGTGTGTGATGTGTCCTTATCAGTACTGTGAGATGGTGTAAAAGTGAATTTCAGTTTTCCATTACCCAGCAGAAGAGGAGAGAGCAGCTCCCAGCTGCAGAGCTCTGCCTCCCCCCAGGAGAAGCTGCTTTCTTGTGTTATGGTTGGCACAGTGGTTTCCTCTCCCATCTGTCATGAATTACATCAGATTTTCTTTGGCACATCCTTCCCACTAAATCAATTTGTATGCTTGGAATACACACTCCAGTAAGTTCTTTTAACTTCTTCATGGAGTTGTGCTCCCTGTCCTGGAGAGATCCAGAGGTGGAATTACAGAATTCCAGAGAAGGAGCTGTGCTTTTCACCAGCACTGTTCAAATACAGTTCAGATAGGTTGGATGTTAGGATAAACTTTTTACAGAAGGGGTGATGAAGTTCTGGAATGGTCTCTTCTGGGGGGGTGGTGGGGTCCCCATCCCTGGGTGTGTTTAACAAAGCCTGGATGTGGCACTGGGTGCCAGGGTTTAGCTGAGGTGCTGGGGCTGGGTTGGACTCCATGATCTTGAAGGTCTCTTCCCACCCAGTGATTCTGTGAATTCTGTGATTCAGTGAAATACAGGGGCTGTTCTACTGCCAGCCCAAAGCTGTTCTCCAGCTCTGGTTTATGTTCAGCTAAAGGTGTTTTATGTTCAGCTGATGGCAACACTTAGAGATAAAACCAGAGTTTACTCACTCCAGTCTCGTGCCTGGTTTACATTGTGAGGAACCATCTCCTGTTCAGAGTCAAAACATCCGTGACAACCAGGATTTCAGGAGTTTCTCTTTGAGGTTTTAAGGGCAGGAGCAATCTCTGATAAAGGTAAAAAGTGTATTTCTTCTAAGGGATGAGGGTAATTGTGCTGTCAGAGGTGTTTGGATGCCCAGCTGCTCAGGGCCCTGCATCTCCATTTTCCCTGATTACCCTGATCATGAAGGCATTTGGCTTTGTGGGCATTTTCTGTGATATTTAAAACACAAATCTGGGGGTCGTTCCATCTTCCATGTGGCCAAAGCAGCACAGACTTTCTCAGTGTCCTCTAAATCTGTTTCATATTCCCTTTAATAGGTGTTTCTTCCAACTTGTGGATTCCCAACTGCATTGGTTCTCTCCAGAGGTGCTGCTATCTCATTTTTACAACAAAAACAACACCCCAAACCCCTTAACTCTGCACAAACATGATTAATAATGCACAAAGAGAGTTATTCCCAACCAAAATGCAAACTGAGGTGTGGTTGGAAGCTGCCTTTTGGCAGCCATTGCTGGGCCTGTGGAAGATCCTGCTCTCTGTGTTGTCCTTCCTGGGTAAACATTTACATCGACGTGGCCCTTCCTTGGCAGGCCCAGCAGAGGTGAAGAATTGTGTAAACCTTTAAAGCTGCCTTAAAGTTCAGGAAGATCTGAAAGATGAACACTCCATGTGCTGTGGAGTGGTTCTAGAAGGGGGCTCAGCTCTGGTTTTGCCAGTGTTCTTTAATTTTATTTTTTTTTTCCTTTTACAATTAAACATCTTATACTCTACAGCTTGGATATTTTAAAGTTTACCAAGCCCAAGTACACTTGGTTGCAGGGTGACTTTTACACAAAAAAACCCCATTTTTTTTGTGTGCTGGAACTGACCAAATATAATGGGACTCTTTCCAAAGCAGACAGGAAAGTGGGGGGAACAAAAAAAAAAAAAGCTTTAATCTGCTATAAAAAAGAATTATAGGTTACACTTCTGTTCTGAAGTTCTCCCTGTGTGTTTAAAGGGGTTTTCTCAGGCAACTGGATGTGAAACTTGTTTTCTGAACTCTTTTTGAGAATAATATCCATTCAGTTTGGCTATAAGAATGTGTTTTGGTTTTTAATAGAACAGCTTGAATGCTGCCAACACTGAACAACAAAGCGACACAGGCTCCAGATCCCCCTCTTCTGGAATTCCATTTGGACTTGCAAAATAATTCCCTTAGAAATGGTAAACCCCATTTCTCCTCAACTTTACTGAATTCTTGCTTAGCCTGGAAATAATTCCAATATCCTGCTTCTGCCTCTGTAATGCCACTGTGAGTGATGTGTTCTACACTTACAAATTGGTCAGAGAAGAGTTTGGAGTCTGAAGCCTCTTTAATTTCTTTGGCTGCAGATGGAGTCATTGTTTTGAGAATTTCTGGATTGTTGTTGATCCCTGGGTTTTGACTCAAAAGGGACCATTTATGTTTTTGGAGCTACTTTAAACCAGTTTTTATGCAGTCTCCTCCTGACAAAACCAGCCCTTAGGTAATGTCAGTTCTGAACCAAAATTCGTGTTCAACCTCATCTTGGGCCTGCCACTGGATTTGCCTTGGTAAATTGTGCTGTGTGAATGCTTATGTTTTCTGTGAAATATATAGGTATTATATTTATATACCTATTGTATTTATAGATATATTATATTTTCTGTGAAATCTTTCTGTTTCTGTTTATGTGAATAGAATATAAAATACCCTCAAAACATTTGCTTTCCAGTGACATTGTTCTTAATACTGCTGATCTTGGCTATCTGCCTTTAGGTGTTTATTAGGGGTAAATGCTGTTCCTGCAGAGGTGAAGTTTTTAGAGCAGACACAAATTGAGATGTGCAAAATAAAGATTAGACTGAGTCAGAATTGCAGGAGAAGGAAAGGAGGAGGATTCTGGTTTGGTCCTTCTGGTTCTGAATCAGCCACAAAGTACTGTCACCATCAGGATGAATTGTTTTTAAGAATTTCCACAAAATGTGAAGGTTCCTGTCTGTTCCTTCCAACATCAGCACCACCTAACACAAAATCTTGTTTTTTCTTGTGACCCTTGCTGAGGTTATTCTGTAACATTTTTGCTGTGACAATATTGTTTTGTAACTTCCATTGCTGTTCTCTGGGACACAACCTGCATTTTGATAGTTGGATAAAAGCACAAAATGAGAAATCCTCTCCTTGATTTATAAATATTTCTAGTGGAGCAAGGCTTCACTAGCCACACACTGAATTTCTGCCCAGGGTGACTTTTCATAATGTTCCCCTGTGGGAATGCCAGTGACCCCTGGCTGAATACAGATGAGAGCAGTTCCTATTTTATCTAAACCATGGAATATCAGAGTGCCACAATGTGGGTGTGGAGTAATTCCTGCTCTGTGAAACCTGGTGCTTTGGATCCCAGGGAGGGACTGGGGAGGGAATCCAATCCTGAAACAGAATCTGCTGGGCAGGAAATTCAGAGCTGGCTCAGCTGCAGTGCCAGGCCACTGCAGAATATTGACAATAAGCCATTGGGCATGGCTTTGTGTTCTGGTCATGTGCACGCAGGAGAGCAGAGAAAATTGTGATAAACATCCCCTGACTTCCTGGAGCTCCTTCCTGTGACACAAACCGGGGAGGGCAGCTCAGAACGAGGCTTTGGAGGAGCCCCATTCCCATTTCCTGGCTTCAGGGAATTTCTCTGAGTAGGTTTGGAGGAGCCCCATTCCCATTTCCTGGCTTTAGGGAATTTTTCCAAATAGGTTTGTGCCCTTTTTAAATTTTTGTTTTGAAATTATTGCACAAGAGCACAGTCATGACATTGGGATGATCAGTCTTTATGCTACAGTAGACAGGATGGTAAAACTTTTCAAGTATACTTCTGCTTTGGGAAAAAAAAAAAAAGAACAGACTACTTTTTTTTTTTTTTTTGCCCTTTGGAATGTTTATTCTCAGAAGCAAAGAGCTTTTAAAATTCTCCTCTAGAGAGAAGACAATATGTTGCCAGAATATTTAATGTTCTAACATTAGTGGATGCTAACAACATAAAAAAAAAAATTATTTTCTTTTTTTTTCTCTTTCCCTTAACAAGCTCTTCAGCATTTCAAACAATAGTGAATGAGAGCTTTGAGTAGTATAAATTTTTGTTTGTTTTTCCAGGTCTATAAAGGTGAATTTCAGCTTCCTGACTTCCTCAAAGAAGTGCCACAGGTACAGTATTGAATTAATTTCCTTTTTGTGGGTGTAGCAGCAAAGGATAACAAACAGCCTTTGTAAACACTTCTTCATGAGCTTGATTTTCTGATTGATGGTGAGATTTGCTGATTATCCATGAGGTGGGATCTTGAACTCAGCATCCCAAAGCTCTCCTGAATCCGTGTGTAACTCCAGAGTGAAGAGTAGTGTTTGTCACCCCGAGCTGCCTGAATATTGCTGTGAAATGGAAGGAAAATTTGAGTCTCCTTTGTGGACCAAACTGCAAAGTTCGTTACTTGTAGAGGAGCTTTATCTTTTCTTATCTTGGTTTAAAACAAGTCCAGTCCAGAGGGCAGAGTTATAAGTACTGAGAGATTTTTAAAACTAAATAGAGATGTTATCCAAGTCAACAAACCCAGCCATTGGTAGGGATGGTGCTGATTTAACAGTCAAGTGTGCTGTGGAACTTCAGGTTTTACTGAAAATTCACAATTTGGTACCCCCCAAATGCTGTTCTTTGTCATCAGCTCCCTAAGGAATCTAGAAAAAAACCCAAAAAACCCCTTATTGTGAGGCTCTCAAACTGTAGGATCTTGTGGATATCACAGAATTGTAAAATCCCAGAATGGTTTGGCTTGAAGGGACCTTAAAAATATTTTTTTCCCACCCCCTGCCATGGGCAAGGACACTTTCCACTGTCCCAGGTTGCTCCAAGCCCTGTCCAGCCTGGCCTTGAGCACTTCCAGGGATGGAACAAGTTAAAAATACCCAGGAATCTACCACAGACAAAGCATTTTAACTTCTCCATTTGTTCAGATAAAAATGATTTGATTAAAAAGGAAAACTGATTTCTTTTGTTCCAGCCAAAGAAGACAGTAGAAAGGAAGTCTCGTGGCAAGATAAAATGAACGTGGAGCAGTAAAGTGGCATAGCTGGAGTGTGTGTTTCATGTTTTCAGAAAATAACCCTGCTGTGGCCACCAAACCTTTCTGAGCAGCCTTTGTGTGATCTCTAACGTGGGCTTGGCTTTTCCCTGGCTCTTTGCCTGCTTGGATCACTCAGTGCTCCTGCTTTGCTCAGCTCTGGAGAACCATCCCAGCCCTGTTGCTGCCAGCATTGTCCCTGTCACTGAGTGTCTGCTCCATGTGTGCTGCTGAACTCTCAGGAGCCTGCTGGGGTCACTTCCACGTGGGGTTGCTGGTGGGATTGCAGGAGTAGCCACCAGAAAGCTGCAGGAACGGGGTGTGCCTTACCAGGAGGGGATTACTGCTGAGAGGGATTTATGGAAAATGCAGGGAGATCCTTCAGAATTGAGCCCATCGTGTATAGATGGTGTGCTAGCAAAAAAAAAATCTTTATTTTTAATAAATCCTGGGTTAAATTCTTTAAATCCTTGTTTGCATACAGTATCAGTTAAATTATGCTGTTTGTGGTTTTCAACTATCCTGGGCTAGCCAAAAGAACCTGGGCCACTCTGACTGATAAATTCCTTCTTCACCCCACAGGATAGGGAGGTTCCTGCTGAACTCCAGGAGATGAATTTATACAATTAGCTTGGTGTAAATACAGTATTTACCAAAATCTGAGCAGATTTATCCAGAGCAAAGACAGACCATCCTAAAGACAAAAACAAGCACTGTGGAAGAGTAAGAGAATATTCCTTAAACCATAAAAACCTGATCAAATTGATGCTGAGTGTTCTCCTTTAGTATTACCACAATGTAACCAAACAGCTCAAAGGTTTGGAGAACAGACATTGGTGCTGATATTTTTGTCCTCTAATGTAAAGTAGCTCATTTAATTTTAATTTTTTTTTTTTTGACAGACTGAACCTATGGAATAGAAGATAAAATGGACATTTCTTGCACAGAAGGTAATAAAAGAGTGTTGCAGTTCTGCTCATTTGTTGTTCCTAATTTGAGATGATTTTTGTTTAACTTCTGTAACTCCATGGGTAAGATAAATATGAAGATATGTTTTTTAAAGGAAGCTGATAAAGATGAGCTCGTTTATGATATTTAACATCTCATAGCCAGTATTTTCAAAAAGCTGCATTTTAGTCACTGAATAAATAGTGACAAAATTTTGCAGGGAGCTGAGTAAATTCCAGACCAGTTAAGGAATGAGTGATGCAAGATTTCCTGTGTTAATCCAGGATTTTTCTGCTATCAGATATTCTGGCCTGACAACAAAAGATGGCAAAATTTAAATGCAGTTTAAAAATAGCCCAAAGCAGTGTGCCCTACAAATATCCCCAAAATAGATCCTTACGTGGCCATAAATATAAACACCCTAAATATAGCCAAAAGCAGTGCTCTGTGTAGGAATAATGGCTCTGAAATCTTCCCAAGGATGAATTACAGACCTGCCCTGTGAAATCAATAGAGAAACCATCATCTGTTCACACAGTCAATTTAAAATCATGAAAGCATCAACCTCATTTTGCCACTTAGCTCTGAAAAATGGGTTTCAACCTGCAGTATGTCTGTCTGAAGAAACCAAACTGGGAACTTCCCAGCATAACTTCCCACTGGCTCACAAGGGTTTGGGATGTCAGTGGAAAATCAATACATTTTTTGGTTTTTTTGCACCATGCAGCAAGCAGTCTCTAATGATGAAGGAGGGACAAGGCAGCCCCGTTCCTTACGATGGGATTTGTCCTGGCAGTGACTTTCCACCTGCTGAGACAACGTGGCTTCCCTTAATTCTGCATTCTTTGTAATTCCAAAATGCTGTCCAGGCTAAAAAGCTGAATATTACCAGGGAAACTCCAACATAACTTTATTTCTTTTTCCTTAGAAGATCAGCTGCTGCCTTTTCCATGGGAATGATCCCTCAGGCCTGTCCCCCTGGCGTCAGAGGTGTGCTGCTCATGGCCTGCTCTCTTCAGAATGTTCTCCTCTTTCTTTCATATGTTTTTGTTCCAAATTTTGCTGTTGTGAGCGCATGTAAACCTGTTAAAAAACAAGCAAAAAAATCCAAAAAACACTGATGTTAATGTAGAACTGCATTACATTCACACAACTATTTTTTTTAAAGTTTAAAAAATGCAAAAGCAATGCCTGTCTCTGAAATTGCTCCTCTGTTTTAATTAGAGGGCTCGAATTTTTTTGCTTCTTGTAGCAGTTTGGTTTTAAATGTACAAAGCTTTCAAGAGTGGTCTGTGCTTGTCCTGAAAGATTCTTGGTGGAAAAGTTGTTTGTTTTATTCATATGTGAAAAATGTTAAATATCTTTTATTTAAAAAGAAAAAAAAGTTGATAAATTACATGTACAATTACAATTCAATGATCTTTTGTATTTTATTTTTCAAAATAAATGCTTTAAATGTGATTTTTTGTTTATTTATTTCTTAATTAATGGTCTTGCTTCCAACTTAAGATTTAAATAATTCAAGATATTGATGTGTTAGTTCTAATTCAAGATATTGATGTGAGGGAAGATATGATCTCATGTCCCAGGTTTGGATCATATTTTAAGGTTTGCAATTTAATGCTTTTTGTTTGCTTTTAATAGCTGGGTGAGGAAGAAATAGTAAATGGGAATGTCCCACTGAAAGGTGTAATGTGAGATTTGTTTACTGCAGGTAGAAGTAGGTAATTTTAGACTCTTGAATTTGTTCCTTAAAAGCAATTTTGTTTAGAGATGCTCTGCTGGGAGGAAAGTACTGCTGTGAGTTGTACCCTAAGGTTTCGATCTTTAGGATACAGTGTGGAACAGGATTATTTCCCTAAGTTATTTTTGGGATGGTGGTTGTGGCTCAGTTTCTGCTCCCCTCGCTGGTTCAAGGCGGTGAAGGCGTTTTCAACCTTCCCCACGGGTTTGGAGAGGAGTTCGTGCCTAAACATCTGTATTTCCTCGCACCGTGGATCTGACGGAGTTTCGCTTTCCCTCCGTCTCTCCGTGCGGCGATGCTGAGCCCGCAGTGCCATGAGGAAGCCACATCCTTCCCACGCGCGCCCCCGGGGCCTGCCCTGGTGCCGCCTGAGGCCGCTCCGAGCCCCGCTCCTTCCCGCCGGCCGCTTCCCCGGAGCCGCGCG
>JAYDZK010000066.1:5146674-5166263 GCA_034509185.1 Euphonia xanthogaster | reverse complement strand
GGCCGGGCCGGCCCCGCCGCCCGGGGCAGCCGGTGAGAGCCGCGGGGTGAGGGCCCGGGGACAGCGGGGCGGCCGCGTCCCCCCGGTTATAGCGGGAACCGAGGCTCGGGGCTCGGTGTCCGCCCCGCCGAGGGGCTTCAGGCCGGCCCCGCTGCTGCCTTGGCCTGGGCGAGGGGACCCTGGGCCCCGCAGGGCGGCAGCGGTCGGGATAAACACCGGGATAAACAAACAGCGGGATACGCGGAAACTTGGCGAGCCGCCCTCCTCCGTGTGCAGCTCCTAAAAGTGATTTTTATCAGATGCCCATGAATCTGTTCGTTCGATGGGCCTGTGCCGGTGTTAACGGGGTGCAGGCGGCGCTGACAGCTTTGCGCCATGTCCCCCCAGCCTGTTTTCCTCATGAGCTCCTTGTGGATCAAGGAGTTTTTGGCTTTTTTTTTGTAAGTATTGCCGCTGCCCGGCTGAGGATTAAAGTCCCTTAAACTCCAGCCGGGAGAGGTCTAGAGCATTTTCAAGAGGCGGAGCGGTGCCTTTTGAGTGCTCTTGTGGGTGTTTGCCCTCCTCCACGTGCGGCTCCTGAAGCTAATTTTTATTATCTCTGTATTTAATTAATTCCATGGCTCTGTGCCTGTAGTTAACAGGGTGCAGGTGCCACTGGTAGCTTTACCAGTAGTCCCCCGCCCCAGCCTGTGTCCCTGATGAGTTCCTTGCGGATCAGTGAGGTTTTGGCTTTTTTCCTGTGAGTATTGCCCCTGCCTGGCTTCTCACTGCACAGCTGAGGATCAAAGTCCTCTAAAGTGAAGCCAGGTGAAGTCTGGAGAGCACTGAAGGTGCTGAGCAGTGCGTTTTGGATGCTTTGTGGGTGTTTGTTGCTGCTTGTAGCGCCCTGGAGTTCAGGTTGTTCCCTTGAAGCAGGGAGTGGCTCAAGGAGGGTGTGAGATCCCCAGAGATGAATGATGGGCTTGAATTTCCAGAGAAATTCTCTCAGGGGTTGGCTCAGTGCTGTCTGAAGTCCTGCTGCTCTGTGGCAGGGCCTGGGATGGGCTGTGAAGGTTTTGCAGGCAAAATTAAATTGTTTTTCCTTTGGCTGAGTGGGCCCCGTGCTGGGAGTTAGCAGCACTGAATGGTTTGGGGGAAAAGAGTGGCACTGTGGAGGTTGTGATTTAAATCCATGATTGACTTGCCATACTTCTGTTGTTTGGGCTCATTTGAAACTACTTTTGCTTCCTCACACCAGGACTTTGGGAACTGCACTGTGCTGCCTTTGGTTTTCCAGTTACCCAACACTTTTGTGAGACCAGTGAGCAAATCAGAGCAGTGGAGAAGAGTGAGGTGTTTTCCAGGAGCAGGGCTTCACTCAGGAATTGGATGTGCTGGCCTTCTGGACATGGATACACAAGTGTTTTTTGCAGCAGGGAGGATTAGGAAGAGAATTGTAGCTCGGTGGAATGTTTTGCTGACCAAGAAAAAGCCCAGAACAACACACAGTAGAAAGGGAGAATAGGATATGAAGCCAATTCTACCAATTCCTGAGGCTGCTTTACACAACAAACAGATTATAAGCTTGAGGATAGTCCATGATTCTGGGATTTCATTTTGTTCTGTGGTGTTATTTAAGCTAGAACAGCCTTTCTCAGCTCCTTTTTTTTCTTGCTGTGTAATCCCCAATTATACTTGGGGCTTTTTTTCCTGATGATTAGCTGCTTGTGATCTAAAACTAGGCCTGGAAGTCTTGCTCATGAAGTCCTGTTAAAATGCCACTTGTAACAAGTAAGGTATGAAGTTTATAAAATGTTTTGAAGTTTTTCTCTGAGGTTTTAGGCAGCTTAATTTCCATCTGTGTCCAGGTGAGTGTGGTAGGCAGGAAATGGTGTGTAGGAGCCTGCTGCTGCTGTTGCTGAGGGGGTTTTAGCAGTTTAAGCTGATCTTCTCTTTACTGTGGCCTGAACTCCCAGTAGAGCAGCACAGAGAGTTTTCAGATGATTCCTGTGATTTCATTTAAAGCACAGCTGTGGGTCACATGGAGATGGTGAGACACAGCCTGGTCACTGATGTCACAGGGACAGCCCAGACCTGTACCCCCAGGCCTGGGCTGACATTTGAAGGGAAAACACAACTCCAAGCTGAGGAAATTGAGAGCTGGAGCCTTGTGGCCATCAGGATTTTGGAGGTTTGAAGCAGTGGCTGCAATTTCCCCTCCAGATGCCAGGAGCAGCTCTGTGGTTTGTTTGAAGTGGCTGCTCATCAGGCTGTTTCTTTTCTTGGGACTGTTTCTTAGCAGCCTGCACTGTTTATCCTACAGCTGCTGGAGCAGAATTCCTGTAATTGCAAGGAAGATGCCCATGAAAAGTGTGAGCACTGCAGAGATAACACCCAGGTTTCTTGCCTAATCCCCAACTTGTCTAATGGCTTTTGTATTTTCTGTTCTCCAGCCTGAGCTCATCCTGCCCCACCCTTTCCTTGGGAGGAAATTAGCTCATGGTTAATTACCCTGCTGCTAATTACATGCCTGAGTGCTTGGGGTTCCACCTGAATCACAGCTCTTTCAACACGTAGGTTGCTGCTCTTCAGAATTTTGGGGCGTTTGTGTCAGTGGTTCTTTGCAATAAATACATTTTAAGGGCACTTTTCCATTGGCAAAATACAAAATGCACCGTGACTCCCTCCCTCCACCCCTCAGTTTTGATGCCCTTTCTAACCTACCTTCTAAATCTGTTTTTAGTGATTGAAGTTGGCTTGTTCTGAATGATGATGGAGTATTCAGGCACCAGTAAAATGTGAACCAACAGCAGTTCCTGTAAGAATTGTGTGTTTGGAGCCTCCCTGGTTTTCTTCTTTTTTTCTTTTTTTCAGCTTTAAAATTCCATTTCTGGGAATGACCATTAATGACCAGAGAGTTGCAGTGAGTTCATTGGGAACACTCTTTGGGGCACTTTGATATTTTTGAATTAGAATTCAGGTTTTTCATTAAGTGCTGAGTGACTTTTGAAGAGCTGAATCTCATTTGCTTCAGCCCAGTGCAAAGACTGCTGTAGGTTGTTGCTAATGCTTGTGCCAAGATTTTATTTTTTTTTGAAGAAAAGGGAAGAAAAAAACCAAACCAACAGCAACAAAAAGAAACCAAAGCATACCCACAACCCAAAGCAAACCTGCCTGTTCCCAGTCTGTGTTTGCTGGTTTTTGATACATTTAATTAAGTTGTTACCAATACTGCAACTCATTTATAGAACTCCAATTATAGAATTAAAGCTGCTCCTTTAATTTCCAGCGTTAGTTTGTGGAGTTACTTAAAAACTGTTCTTCACAGCTTTTAATAATTATCAATTGATGACAATTAGCTCTTACTGAAGGTGTTTATGGATTGGTTAAGCAAGACCCTTCCTGTTCAGCTTTGAACTTGAGCTTTTCCAGCCAGCTCTCTAAAGGTGACCTCAGCAATCCAGCACTAATAAATAGTTTATGACCCAGCTGAGATCTCCTGACAAGCTGCACTGCTAATAAAGGTTCAGATCCTTTTGCCTGCTCCATCCCTGGCAAGGCAGGGAGGTGGAAACGAACCAGAAAAACAGGCTGGGGGTGTTGGAGCCCGTGGTAAATCCCTGCTGCCCCTGAAGCATCTTTCACCCTGTGCTCTTCCCCAAGCCAAAGCTGTGCCTGCAGTGCCTGTGCTGTGAGAATTCCTTGTGTTCCTTGCTGAGAAGAAGGTGTTACATGAGTTTAGTCTTTCATGTGTGCATTAAATTTGATCCAATTCGGGTTAGAGGAGCCCTTTTTTCCCCACCTATAAAAGCTGAGGATGCATCTGCTCTTTGCTGTGACTGACACCTGATTTAATACATTTAGTATGAATTTTTCTGGTTATTTTCTAGCTTGGTCTGTGTGAAAATTAGAATTTCTTATTTTGCTGTTATTGAGCTACAAAAGGTCCTGGAGGAATGATTGCTCCTCCTTCAGTCCCCTTTATGGAACACTGGCAAAAATGGGCTTGGGATTTATGGGCTTGGAACAGAATTGGTGTTTCCTATGTCTTAGCTCTCTCTGTGCTGTCTCAGAGGTGGCTCAAAGTGTGTGACAGGGAAAGTGAAGTGGCTCTCAGGCAGAATACTCAGCAGGAAAGTTGGTTTTGCAGGTTTGGGTTCCTGGGGTGGTAAGTGAAACCCTGCAGTGTTTGCACACATGTTCTCAGTTTCAGCTTTGCAGAGCCACAGAGGGCAGGCAGCTGCTTTGTCCTGCCTGACAAACATTCTGTGAGTCCCCATTTTCTGAAGGGACAGCTGTGATTTACTGGAGGTTCTTCTTGGATGAAAAAATTGAGGGATGTGAGCAAGGATGAGAAGTCTCTGAGCTGGTACTGCCCTTCTTAAAAGGTGTTTGTTCTAAACAGGAGAATAAAAAGGAAAAAAAATCTCTAAGTGTGGGTACAGCAAAAAAATATGTTGATAGGAAGATATGTTTGAAAGTTTCAGAATGAATTGCATTCAAGCCAATAGAAAGCTAATTTTGAATTAAACCACAGTGATTTGGTGGTTTTTTTCATCATAACAGAACTGCTGTGAGGTGCTCTAAAAAAGCTGGAGCAGCTCTGATCTGTCCCTGGAGACCTTGGATGTGCAGCCCTGCAGCCAGATCTGATTTCATGTGAATCAGAAGCCTCGTTTCCTTTTGATTTCAGTAGAATTTGGGAAAATAAAGAATTTGGAAAAATAATCTGGACATGGAGGTCCCACCTGGGAATTCTTGTGGCAGCAGGACAGGGAGCATTTTGGTGTCCCCAGCCAGCAGTGGGACACCTTTCCAGGCTGGGATTATCCCAAATCAATCCCTCAGGAGCCACCCACAGTGTGTGAGGTGCACTTTAAAAATCACAGAAAAGAGTTGGGTGATTTCCATTTTTCCATTTCACTGGAGAAGGGGAAACCAGAAGCTTTTACTTGCAAATAAGTAACACTAAGTAAAGGCATTTTATTAATGAATAACTAAGTCTGAGAGCTCATTGTTTCCCTGAACTCTTGGAAGGGGTGTTGCTAATTAACACCGATATTAAAGTGTGACCAGGTCTGGTCCTGCACAGAAATGATCAAAAGCAGATTCTGTCCTGTGGTGTTTGAGGTGTCATTCCTGCCTTCCCTGGTGGATTCACAGTGTTCTGAAACACTCACTCAGCAAAGCAGTGGATGAAGAGATTTTAAATGATGTGAAAATTGTGCTCCTGGGAGGGAGATGTGGTGCTTCCTGAAGTGCTTTGACTGGGGCACAGGAGATGCAAGAAGCATGTTTGGTGCAAAGCCTCTCTCCCAATTGTACTTGTTAATGTTATTTATGATCCTCTGGTATTTTATTTTATTACTGTATTTCTGAATTAGATTTTTTAATATTTTTTTAATGTGGAAGTTTGTTACTTTCCTCTCGTTTTTCTGACTTCTCAGTGGGCAGGTGGTGTAAAGGTGTTTGGAGTTTCCTGCTCTCCAACTCCAGAAGAAAACCAAATTTGATTTTTTCCTTTCAATTATGTTTGAAGTGAGCTTTGAACAGGCCATGCATTCAGGGCAGGAGTGAAAATAAGAGATCTGACCCTGCAAAATGTGTGGTGTGACTGCAAACACTGAGGAGCTGATTGCTGGGTAAGGAATGATCACCTTTAGCTGGAGTGGGAGGGAGGGAAGGGAACAGAGGAAAGGGTTTTGAAGAAGTATTTTGGACACTCTACAGTCCCAACAAAACATTTTTATTATGCAAGATTATAATGATATAAATATATTCTATTTTTTGTATTTTATATATTATAGTAGTATTATATTGTTCTATATTATGTTCTAATACAATGGTATAATAATATAACTGTTAATAATATTATAATTAATATATTATGTAAGATTATAATTGTTTTATTATGTAAGATTTGGCAGTGATTTACTTACCAACAAATAATTTGAGAGGGTTTTTTCACATTCATTTTCTCAAAACCTGAGTTGTTTCCCTCATTAAAATATTAATGCTGACCTGCAGAAATCAGCTGGGAAGCTTTTTTGTTGGCAAGGACCTTTTCTGTGCGAAGTGTCAGCTCTGGGTGCAGCATGTGACTCCTTCCTGTGGCTCAGGGTGACTCCTTTGTCCCCAGGCTGAGCTGGTGCCACTGCAAACACCCCAGGGAGGGCAGGGCTCTGGCTCTGGCTCTGCAGCTCCTTGCTGCCCTGCTCTGCTCCCTGGCCAGCATTTATTTTTAGTTTAATGTACACAGGGGGTGCCAGAGGGGAGGGTGGCACTGGGGGTGAGGCTCTGTGGGCACAAAGGGGATTTTTGTGCCTCTCTGGTGGCAGAGAACCATGCTGTGGTTTCAGGGTGGGGTGGGACAGAAGCAGGGTCAGGTGTTTGATTTGGCCTTTTATTTTCAGGTTAGAGTCTGGAATATGGGGCTTGAATAAGAGCAGACACCTGGATTCTTGGAATTATTGCCATTCCAGGCTTGTAACTATAAGTTGGAATTATAGTTCTTGCAGTTCCAGAGTTGTGCTTTTGCATAAGAACAGACACCTGAATTCTTGGAATTACTGCAGTTCTGGGGTGTAACTCTGTTCTGGTGGGTGACAGGATTTTACAGGGTTTTATTTCCTGGCAGAGATCCCTGTAGCATTTCTGGGAAGTTTGTGGTATGAGAATGTTTTTATTTATTGTGTATTTGTGATTTCCAGTGAAAACAATGACTGATCAGCTTCACATCAGTGGCAATTTAACATTTGATGAATATTTATAGCATTTTTTTTCTAGGACAGGCACCTGCAATAGAGATCTCTGACCAAAATGCTGCTGCAGCTTCTGCTTTTAGGAAGTGGTCTTGAAACTGCATCAGTGAAGAGTTTCAGGCTTTTGCTTCCCCTTTCTTTTCAGAATTGTTGCTCAAGGACATGAGTGATGCTCTGGGAATGGCCTGAGTGTGCCAATGCTGCCCAAATGCAATTCCTGCCCAGGCTGTGCAGCTGACACACTGAAATTCTCATTTCTGAGCTCTGAGGTGTTGGCCCCACACAGACCTTCCCTGAGAAATCAGCAAATGAAACAAAAAAAATTTTGTGAAAGCAACATATTTATGTTTCTCAGTTATTTCTGCATATAGGAATGAAGTAAAGCTCCCAAATATATAAAATATCTTTCTTTTTTCATTTTGCTCTGCAGCAGCACAATATTGTCTGTCAGGCTTTTCAGTGGGAAAGAAAAGAAAATATTCAGTTGCTCTCCCATCTATAAAAATGAGAACACGTAGCTATAAATTATGTCATTAAGAAATTGATTCCCTCAATATGCATGTCTCTACAATGAAACTATTTTTAGGTTATTTTTAGAAACTCATTATTTCTTTCAAAAATAGAAAATTGGAAGAAATCTTAATACTTACGTAGATAAGATGGAATATTTAATTTGTTCCCCCCTCAGAGAAAATTGTGTGTTTTCTGTTACTTTGCTCAAAATAACTTGGAAACATTAATGGGAAATGTTAAACATGATCAGTCTTTTAAAATGGATAACTGAGCTTTGAAGAAAAGAGCTGGAATTTCCTGTAGTGGAAAACTCTCAGTGACATTTGTGCATATTCCATCTTTTGTTGGATGATCCAGAGAAGAGTTGGGGGTGGAATTTCAGGGGAAAAGAAGATAACTGAGTCGTTTACTGATGTTCTTCAGTTGGAGAAAATCCCTTTTCCTCTTGCTTTCCATACATGGCACCTCTGGAATGGCAGGAAGGAAAAGGGGCTGCATTTACTGGACAAAACCTTGCTGTGCCATTTCTGCTGTCCCTTTCTGTCAATATTGCAAAAAAAAAAAAAAAAAAAAAAAAAAATCAATATATTAACACACACACCTTAACCTTGCTGCTGCAGGTGATCCTGTGCTGCTTTTCTCCTAGGATGACCCCAGCACTTCCCATTGGAAGCAGGAGCTGGGATGTGGGATGGTTTGTGTCAGGAAAGGAAGGGGAGGCTGGATGCTCACTGGGTGCTCCAAGACAGCCTTGGCACCTTGCTGCTGTGGGCAGGAGAATCTTTTTTGTTGCAGCCACTAAATATGAACCCCCAGAGCTGTGCTGTGTGCAGGCAGGCAGCTGAACCCTGGCAGAGCTTGGGGGAAGCAGGGATGTGCCCAGCTGTGATTCCCCATGGGCCCTTTGGAAGCCAGAGGTGCCTGAAGCCTCAGCAGCGTGGCTCTGTGCAGGCACGGTCCCAGCACACAGTGCATTCTGCCTGCTCCCTCTGCTGCTCTTTGGAACTTTAGTTCTCTTTTTCCCCTTTGCTTTGTGCCTCTGGCTCTGAGAGCAAGGTGCTGGTGAGAGCAGAACCTTGGGCCTCTGTCCCCTGGCTGTGGGTCTGTCACTGCAGAGAATTGCCTTGGGCCTCTGTCCCCTGGCTGTGGGGCTGTCACTGGTTCCCTGGGGCACTCTCTGGAGCTGTGTGAGGGTCACAGCCCTACAATGATGTGCCTTGGCAATTTGTCCCCTGGCTGTGGGGCTGTCACTTCTGCCCTGGGCCATTTTCTGGACCTGTGTGAGGGTCACAGCCCTGTGCCTTGGCAATTTGTCCCCTGGCTATGGGACTGTCACTGCAAAGCTGTGCCTTGGCAATTTGTCCCCTGGCTGTGGGGCTGTCACTGCAAAGCTGTGCCTTGGCAATTTGTCCCCTGGCTGTGGGACTGTCACTGCAAAGCTGTGCCTTGGCAATTTGTCCCCTGGCTGTGGGGCTGTCACTGGTTCCCTGGGGCACTCTCTGGGGCAGTGTGAGGGTCACAGCCCTTCCAAGATGTGCTGTGTGCCCCTGGCTTTGGGGCTCCAGTTATGTAACTGTGCCCTTCCTCCCGTGGCACTCGTTCCGTTGCCATGGAGCTGTTAAATAATTTAAGCAGGTGACTCCTTTCTAAAGGCAAACCCTCAGAAGCAGTGATTCCTAGCAGGCTGCTGCCAGGTTTGTGTTTTTAACCCTTCTCCTCTTCCTCCAGGAGGAAGATGAACCTGAAGTCGGAGCGCAGGGGGATCCACGTGGATCAGTCGGAGCTGCTGTGCAAGAAGGGCTGTGGTTACTATGGCAACCCTGCCTGGCAGGGCTTTTGCTCCAAGTGCTGGAGGGAGGAATACCACAAGGCCAGGCAGAAGCAGATTCAAGAGGATTGGGAGCTGGCAGAGCGGTAAAGAACCTTCCTTTCTTCCTTCAGGGTGACTCCACCAGACTCTGTTCCTGCCTCCTCTTTCCTGGTCCTGTTTGCTCAGGTTCATCACAAATTCCCCAGTTTGACCTTTCCTTCCTTTTAATGCAAAGATGATGTTCAGGACATGCTGGTATAAGAGGTTTGAAAAGAAAATCTGGGAAGGAACAAATGTAAACAGAGCCCAACCTGCCAATGAATACTTTGACCTAATTTGCATATGCAAATCTGTAATTCTGTCTAGCAGTTAGAAGGGTTAAAGGGACAGTTTTGATTAAATATCATCTGGAGATGGCAATTATTTCTTGGGTATAGGCAGCACCATGATTTTACATTCCAGCTGCTGGTTAAAAACTGATTCTATCAGTCTTCTCTGTGGTTGTTCTTTTAGACTGCAGGCTTAAGCCCAAGGACACCAAAGCTTTTTGTTAATTGTCTAATCACTCATTTTCTGCAATCCAATCTAGTTTTCCTTGTGTGATAAATGCTTGACCCTGAGAATGGAAGATGTGTTTTCACAGAGGTCATGTCATTGTTTTCCTCTGCCATAAATGTCTTACACAGTTAATAAAAACTTTATTATTGGGGCAAATATTTATGCTGCCAGTCTTGGATCATCTCTAAAACAAAGTGAGGTATTTAAGGAGTTCTTTAATGAGTAGCTGGGAGCTGCTGAAGGCATAGATAAGCTGTGGTTGTTTGTTGCAGTGAACAGACAGGTTTGTCAGCCCTGATAAAATACAATTCCTGCCTCAAGAGCTTGCAGATCCCAGGCTATTGATGGTCCATCCTGAGCTGGAGGGATGTTTAAAGACAATTGCTCAGCTCCCAGCATCCTGAAGGGTGACAGAGTGTAACCTCTTTGAATCCTCCTGCACAGGAGGAAAAAAGGCTGCAGGGTTGGTGAGTTTGCCCTCCTCTACTTGAGATGAAGAACTTGGGCTTTCAGACTTTGCCTCATCCATTCAAGCAGATATTTATCACCAAAGCAGATTGTGACAACAATGATCTATTTCCCAAAATATTCCTGAGACTGGGACAGGGTATTTTGCTTTTGTCAGATGGGAAAGGACTGCCTGAGGCAACAGGGTGGGGAGCTCAGTGTGAGGCAGGGAGGAAGGCAATGAATCTGCTGCTGGAAATCCCCCCTGTGCCTTTGGATAGCTCATGGAGTGGGACATGGGGGGAAGGTGACCATGCTTAAACCTCAATCCTCTCCCTTTGGGCCTCAGTCTTTAACCCTGAGCTTTCCTCACTTCTACCACTGCAGCATGGAAAGAGAGGGTGTCCTGTAGTGAAGGGAGAGAGGCAGAGGGAAGAATTAACATGTCAGATGAGTAATTAATGATTAATTTTGATTAATGACTAATTCTGCACAGGAAAGCAGCTCCTTTGCCTTGTTTCTAAGCCCTTAAACCAGACCTGTATTTCCCAACTCCAGGCTCCAGCGTGAGGAGGAAGAAGCCTATGCCAGCAGCCAGAGCACCCAGGGGGCACAGTCCCTGACCTTCTCAAAGTTTGAGGAGAAGAAAACCAATGAGAAAACAAGAAAGGTCACTACTGTGAAGAAGTTCTTCACTGCTTCCTCCAGAGCAGGAGCTAAGAAGGGTAACTCTGCTTTGCTTTTCATGCTTCTCCATTTTAAAATGAAAAGTTTTTGGCAGATGTGTTGTTCTAAAAGGCAGATTAATGCTCTGTGCTTTGACTTTTAAAAGCTGGAATAGTGATGCTTCTGGAGAGTGATTGCTACTGAAAGCACAGAAAGGTGTGAGTGATGCCCAACAATTTGTTAAATAGAGCAGTGCTCTGCTAAACCTGTGTTTCTGTGTGATCTTACACAGACAGGAGCTCTTCCACTGAACAGCAGAAGTGTGTTCCTGCTGGTGGCACTGCACTGCTGAGGGGAAGTTCCTTGTTCCTCTGGCACACATTCCAGTGAAATTCCTGAGTCAGCCGTGGTGTCACACCAGGATTTAGGGCTGGAAGAGGAATTCCTCCTGGAGAGGGCAGCAGAGGAGGTGCTGCCTGTCAGTCACCTCACCAAACTGCTGTGTGTGAGCGTGATAGAAATATCACACTCACAGTGAGAGATGTCAGCTGGTGCTGCCAGGGTGCCTCACTTTGACAGGAAAAATGGGATGTGAGAGCAGGGTGCCTTGAGCTGCACGTAAATGAGAGGCTGGCAGTGTTTGTGTGGGCTGGGAACAGCAGGCTTGTGGCTGCCTGGGTGTTTGTTCTACAGAACGTGCTACAAGCAGGAGTGATGGATGGCACTGCTGGCTTGGCATGGCAATAGCTCACACAGGCAAAAGCTGGGAGATGCTGGGCTCTGGAGGAGGAATTCCAGAAGGAAAAGCAACATTAATCTGTCTTAACCTTAGAGACAATGCATTTCCTTTATTTGAAATTCAGCATTTTTCTGGGTAGAGTTGTCCTGGTGCATGACAGCAGCTGGCTACCCAAGGCATTCATTCACCTGCATTAAACCTTTTTTTTTTTTTTAATGTTCATTCTTCTCACTTTCCATCTTTTCTTTTTTTATCCCTTCACCACCTGTCCTGCCATGCTCCTGCTCTTGGTGCCCTGCTTGCTTTGGCCTTTTTATTTCAGCAGCTGAAGAGAAAACCCCTAAGCAAGGACAGCTTGGGAGGGAGAGAAATGCTGATAACATTCTCAGGGATTTGAAGGAGATTTTTACTCCCTCCTGGGAACTGGCTTCCCCTTCTGAAGGTAATGCAGCACAGCCTGGGCAAGCTGTCTGCCTGGTTTTAGTAAGCTTGGCTCTTAGTTGGGCTTTGCTAAACACAAACTAGGGTTGTGCCAATTGTAACTCTTGCTCTTCAACATGAAGATGGCAAAAAAAGCAAGTCCAGCATCCTGAGGTGATGTTGAATCTCTAAACCAATCCTTTGGTTTTTAGTAGGGAGTCTTAGGAGTAAAGCTGAAGCTTCTTTGAGCTCCACCTTAGGGTTAGGTTAAAAAAAAAATTTTTATAAGAATTAACTGGATCTTGTGCTGCTTTGTGTTTTTATAAAAAAAAAAATTCCAGGTTGCTGTTACAAATCTGATGATTATGAGTTGAAACCACTTCAGGAACTTTGGCATTCTCAAAACATCTCCAGATATTTGTTATGTAAACCAAGAAGAAACTTTCCCATCGAGAGGAGACACTGATTTCATTTAAACCAAAAGGACACCAAACCCCTTGATGCAAACAGCTTGAAGAGCTCATCCTCCTTTAATTGTTTGCAATGCTGACTTGTTCTGCTGGCTAAAGAAATGTGCAATGTTTGTTAATGATTGCAGGAGGGTGATGAAGGGCTGTGTGTGGCAGAGCTGGGGACAAACCCTGCCTCACATCCATGCTTGGACTGGCTCCATGGCACAACCATAGTGAATCCCTGGAGTGCTCCTGTTCTGCTGTGCCAAGTGGCTTTCCTGTAGAAAGAGTGAAATATTAATTATGTTTATTCTTTGTGAAGCTGATCCTTCCTTCACTCTTCCCATGCTTGCTCCTGGCATTTTGGCATTTTCCTCTCTTTAACTTGTTGGAATTTCTTGGCTGTGATCAGCTTCTTTTTGTTAGACTGAATTCTCTGAGAACAAAGGACAAACCTGAGGATATTTTATTGCTGGGAGTTCATTTGTTCCTGCAGCCCTTGGTAATCAGTACAGATTAATTTTCCCTAAATCAAGATTTCAGCTCAGAGATTAGTGAGTCTGCAACTACAAGTAATTCTTGGTGTAACTCATTGAAAGACAGTTCATTCTAATTAATATTCACTTTTTAATACTTAATATTAATCTGCCTCAGTTGGCTACATCTCTCTAGGCACTAAACAACAATCTGGTTTGAATTTGTGACTGAAAAAATAATAATTCACATTCCTTAAGGTCAGATAGTAAAATGAGGCTCATTATTTTTATAAAAGAGTGAACTCATCGTTGAAGTAAGGAAATAAACCTTCAGCTGTGCTGTGAAATGAGATCAGTGATTGATCATGGAAGAAAGAGCTGATAATTCTGCCCTTTTCTTTGTTTACTATTTCCAAATAAGCTCCCTGCTTCTCTAATGACAAATTTAATTGATGGCCACCCTTCAGCTGGAAACCTGTGGAGGATTTGGGGTTCATGCAGTGAATCTTGAGTATAAAGGCAGTGGAAGGAAATCCCCTCTGGAAAAGTGTCCCTGAGTAGCTAGAATGGAGCTGGATTTGCACTCTCTATCTCAACTGCTGCAGTTGGAGTTGAAATATTTGCATTTCTGTTCTGGGCACTGGAATACCAGAGGTGCTCTGATGGTGCCTGGCCAAGTTATTCCCTGTGCTGAAGTGTGGGGCTCTGCTCAGAGGAGCAGAGTTTGCTACTCCCTGGGTGACACAACTTTGGATTTTCTGTAGTGCTTGATCTCCTCAGGAACACAGAACAACCCAAAAAACCCCACTAAGCTCCCTCAAATCCAAATTCAACCAACTTAACCATATGAATCCCATTTCTTTCTTTTCCCTTTGGAGTGGTGCATGCTTGCTGAAAGCAGGATTTCTGTGCATGTGAAGTGTTTTCAGGTTGAAAGCTGTTTGTCTCGTGCTGACCATGAATATTTTCATGTTTTCTGTCTCTCTGCTGCTTGCCTCTCACCACGTTCATTCCCACCACCTCTGTTCAATCCCTCCATTTCCAGCAGCGTTGGCTGGCAAGCTGAAAGGTGGGTGAAGGTACTGGAGCAGCACAATGAGCTTGGAACTTGGAAAATCAGATGGTTTTGTGGGAAAAAGCCCTGTGGATGCAGCTCTGTCATCTTGCAGTGTGCTCCTTGAGCAGAGCTGCCCTGAGCTGCTGGGGAGCCACTTGTGCTGGTGCAAGGAGTGTGGAGGTCAGGGCCAGTGGGAAAAGCACCCCATTATCTTTAGGAATCTGCAGAATCCCAGCTGGAAACATTAAATGGAGATGTCTGACCTGGGAGTGGCTCTAAACCCAAAAAGCAGCCCTGTGCTGCAGTCCCTTCTAACACAAGAAGGCTGTGAGAGTGAATGGGGACGTGGCTCTGAATGCTCCACTTCAGTGGGATGCTCAGTTTGCCTGGAGTTGTGTTCAATAATTATTGCTGTGTTAATAACCTCCAGCATTTCCCTGGCAAAGCTTGGAAATGCAATTTGCACAACTGCTCATTTACAGTGTGCATTCACACCAATACAAATGACCAACTTGCACAGCTGAATTTTTTGTTTTTAAAAAGCGACTTGAAATGATAAAACCTTTCTGCAGTTATCCATCAGTGCCAAAAAACTGATCTGCTGTGCCCTGAATTTTGCCAGCAGAGATCCAGGAGGCCAAGGCTCCCAGCCCTTCCATCCACAGGCAGGCCAGCATCGAGACAGACAGAGTGTCCAAGGAGTTCATAGAATTCATCAGGACGTACCAGAAGCCTGGCCAGGATATCTACAAGCAATGCAAACTCTTTTTGGACACCATGAATCATAAAAGGGTGAGCTCTGGATGATCTTGTCTCAATAAAATGGGGAAACTGGGGAGAGGGGGAGGAAATGCTGCACTTCTTCCAGCAGTTGGGATTTTCTGGAGTGGGGCAGGAGCCTTCAGGTGATTGGATTGATCAAATGAAGATCTGGGTGCCTTTTTGTGGTAGTTTGGGACCAAAGGATCCTGCTAACCCCAGAGCAGCCCAGATAAATTTGTCCTGACTAAATCCCCCATAAATGAGTCTGTTCGGCAATGTTCTACATTAATTTGACTTGTGGAAATGATATAAGATACCACCTGGTGAGTTTTTAGATCTCACAGAGTGGTTTGGGTTGGAAGGGAATTAAAGAGCATCTGGTGCCATGGGCAGGGACACCTTCCACAGTGCCAGGTGGCTCCAAACCCCATCCAGCCTGGCCAGGGACACTTCCAGGCATGACACAACCTAAACCTAAAAACTTCTAAAGATAACTCAGCATCCACCCACCCCTCTCCTTTTATAGGGGAAGGGGATCTTGACTGTGCTGCTTTTTTTAATATTAAATAAGTGTAATCTTCATTTTCCATTAAAAAAAAAATCAATATTCTTGAAATATTAGTCTGTGGTGCCACCTATGGTTGGAATGAGTCAGAATTCAGCACAGCTTTTTTCCCCCTCTTCTTCTCCCTTTCCTATTTAGTTCCTCAAATTATCTCCTGAGTTCTCATGGAATCTTACATTCCCTCTGCTTTGATTTCTTCTTGAACTTTTATTTCCTTTCTTTTGGATCTGTTTGTTCTGAGCACAGAGTTGGTGAGAACAGAGTGGGTTTATTTTGGCTTCAAGCACTGAAGGTGTTCTCATTTCCTACTTCAGCCTTCTCAAAACTTGGGATTTTTTTACTACACATAAACCAGGCCTAAAATCCATTTTCAGCAAGAGCTGAGACCTGTGTTCAGGAAAATGTCCAGTTTTTTGCCTTAGAGAATTCAGAAATCAAATTCTTTCCCCACTTTTTTTAATGTAAGGTTTCATTTAATGATGAAAATTGCCTTAATTAAGTTAATTTTATTTTCTTCAGGAGCTCAGTTAGCAAAGGCCAGTGTTGTTTCACAAATACCACTGTGAATATCTTTCACAGTAATTTTATCCTCAGAAATGTCTGCTGTAGAGATATTCCTTCAAATAATTTATGGTATTGGGGTTTTTATAGACTATAAATTGTCTTTTAAAAAATCAGAGGTTAAATAGGGACAAACACTTTGCTTAGTCTGAGTTATTTTGTCAGTGCTCCTCAGGGGAAAAAGCCACTGCACCTGTGCTAATATCCATTCATTCAGCAAAGAAATACAAATCTTTCACACATTAAAGAGCCAGTGTTGGCTTCTCCCGTTTTTAACTAAAATGGAGCCACTCTAAACACCTCTGATGACACCTCTGCATTCTCAGACTGTTACTGCAGCTGGACACTTGCCTTCAACCAAAACAAAACCCGAGGTGTTGCTGCCAGCCCTTCACACTTACTCCTTGTTCTCTTGCAGGATTTAAGCATTGAGGAACAATCTGAATGTGCCCAGGACTTCTACCAAAATGTGGCAGACAGGCTGCAGACACGTTGGAAAGGTACCAGATTCTTTCACCTTCCTCTTCCAAAAGCAGGGATGTAAAACTAAATTGAGTGTTCAGTTCAAGCACATTCAGAAATGCTGGGAACAGGTTCTGCTACCAGAGTTAGAATTGTTCCCTCCAGGAAGTTTTGCTGTCTGAATGTTTTTACAAACATTTTTTACTTTCTTTTAAATTCTCACTGGGGCTCTGTTGGATTGAGCCATTTTCTGACCCAGAGATGGGGTAACTGAGAGGCATTTTAAAAACCTTTATTCTATATCACATATTTCTTTGTAATATATACATTCCTTATGAGATATATCTGTTATAATGGATGTATTATATCCATTTATGAACTCAGGTTGCCTTGAATGAGTAATCTTAATTTGCTGATACTGGGATTGAACCTTGCAAAGAGCCCTGGAATATTTCATTTGTGGGGTTTGTCCCTTTCAGTGCCCCCTGAAAAAGTGGAGAAGGCAATGGATGAGGTTGAGAAATACATCATGACTCGCCAGTATAAATATGTTTTTTGCCCTGAGACAACTGATGATGAGAAGAAAGACCTTGCTGTCCAAAAGAGGATCAGGTAAGGCTTGAAAGGAGAAATAATTGAGTCTTCCCTAATTCTCGAAATGAGCTCTGAATCAACCATGTTAAAAACCTTGTGCTGTGCCCAGAAAAATGGCTTGTTAAGGGTTCAAACAATTTTATTTAAAATACAGAAAGAATTAATAGGTGGGATAATGACAGCCACTACAGTGGGAAAATTTGCTTTTGTTAAATCACAGCCAAAAAATTATTTTAAAAAAAGGAAGTGCTTTCTGTGAAAATAAATGACCTCAGTGGAATAAACTGGTTTGTGGCTGGAATAATGCCTCAGTGACACAAAGCATTCCTTTGGCCTGAGTTCAGGTTTCAAACACCTGCATGTGAGTGGCACTGAAGAGTTTAACCCTTTTTACCTTCACTCCTTTTTCTCCTGTCCCAGGGCTCTGCACTGGGTGACTCCCCAGATGCTGTGTGTTCCTGTCAGTGAGGAAATCCCAGAAGTCTCTGACATGGTTGTAAAGGCAATTACAGGTTTGGGAGTGATCAATTCTCTATTTCCAGCTTTCAATCTCATCTCTCTTGCTTATTGAGATGATTTTTGCTGTCATCACGAGGTGGGTCCAGGCTGTTAAATGTGCAGGAATTTGGAATTTCATCTGTGGAGCAGGGATAAGTTCTCACACTCAAGTGCTTAGGCTTAACTGATCTACTTGAGACACCTCCCCACAGACAGAAATGATGCAATAAATGCAATAAATGATGCAGTAAATGAATGTTTTCAAAATCCATATTGTTTTGAGTAAGCAAAATCACAGAGTTTTGAGTAAGCAAAATCACAGAGTTTTGAGTAAGCAAAATCACAGAGTTTTAAATTAACTCATATAATTTGAGCTTGCTTTTTAGAAGGAGCAGGAGCAGAAAAATGCACTTTATTTCCATGAATATTACCCAGCAAATCCTGCTCATCCATTGCCTGGTTATTACAATTTGAGTGATTCCAGGACTTTTTCCCCCTCCCAGACATCATCGAGATGGACTCCAAGCGTGTCCCTCGGGACAAGCTGGCCTGCATCACCAAATGCAGCAAGCACATCTTCAATGCCATCAAAATCACCAAGAACGAGCCAGCCTCTGCTGATGATTTCCTGCCCACCCTGATTTACATCGTGCTCAAGGGGAACCCCCCGCGCCTGCAGTCCAACATCCAGTACATCACTCGCTTCTGCAACCCCAGCAGGCTGATGACTGGGGAGGATGGATATTATTTCACCAACCTGGTGAGTGCAGCAGGGACGAGGGTGGGCTTGGACAGCAAGGTTTGGCTTTTATCTGGAGGCAGGAATTGCCAGCAAAAGGCATAAATTCCAAATTGTAAGCCTAAATTCAAATTCATAAACATAAATTGGAATTTATCTTCAAACAGCGGTTGGGGTTACTTAGAGCACAGCCTGTTTTGTCTCCTCTCCTCTGTCCAAATCAGAGCTTTGTTTTCTTATTTGATAATTTTAAAGCCTTTATTTGAAATGTCTGATGCTAAGATTTGGGTGGATTTTTATCCTGCAAGATCAGGACTCTCTGTTCCTCAAGCCCTGAGTTGGGCTGTGCAGAGGTTCCAGATGCAAAGTCCCCTCTGAGAGTTTTTGGGAGGCCCTGCAGAATTAGGCCGTTCATGTGTGGATTTAAACAGGTTTTTTAGAGCTTCTCCAAGAGGCATTTCTTGGTGTGCTCTGCATTTTATCATAAAATATCCTGGAGGGAAATTACAGAGTTGAATGAAACACTTGGAATGTAAAAGTTCATTCCAGTAGGAACAGAGATCCACCAAGTGAGCTGGGCTTTGACATTCCTTCAGGAAATTAATTAATTAATCAATCTGTGTAGCAGATCTCTGCTGAACAGATAATTAAATATTAACACACTGCTTCTGTCTCCCTGGCATGTTCCTGCTGTTGCCTCACCTCCCAAACACACAGACCCTGAGGTCTGGAATGTACCTTGACAGCTCCATTTTTGATTTCTTCAAACTTGTGGGGAGAGGAAGGCGTTGTATGAAGCGTCTGATAGAATTAACTTCTGGAAAAGTTCATTTAGGGCATTCAAAAAAAATTTAAAAAACCAGGTGCTGGTGTAAGAAGAAGGAAAGGAACAGAAACTGTTGCATTTTCTGTAAATGTAAAACTGTAAAATGCTTTTCTGGCTGTAAAACATTGCAGTGTGTGGTGATTCCAGTCTTGCAGTGATGCTCTCTCTGCTTTGTTTGCAGTGCTGTGCTGTGGCCTTCATTGAAAAACTGGATGCTCAGTCCTTAAACCTGAGCCAGGAGGATTTTGATCGTTTCATGACGGGCCAGACCTCCCCAAAAAAGCAGGAATCTGACAGTTTCTCCCCTGATGTGTGCCTGGGGGTGAAGCAGATGTGCAAAAGCTTAGACCTCCTCTCTCAGTTGAATGAGAGACAGGAAAGAATTGTCAGTGAAGCCAAGAAGCTGGAGAAAGACCTCATTGATTGGACTGATGGCATCACCAAGGAGGTGGAGGATATTGTGGAGAAATATCCCTTAGAAATCAAACCAAAAAGCCAAGCCTTAGCAGCCATTGACTCTGAAAATGTGGAGAATGACAAACTGCCCCCACCCCTGCAGCCTCAGGTTTATGCAGGATAATTATCCTCAGCTAGCTGGGAAGGCAAGGAAATTTAAGGCTTAAAAAGAAAAAAAAAAGAGCTTAAATCAGTACATTTTTAAAGGTACTTTTGTTTTGGGGTTTGGTTTTTGGTTGGTTTTTTTT
>JAYDZK010000066.1:5114403-5129173 GCA_034509185.1 Euphonia xanthogaster | reverse complement strand
TTTTTGTTTGTTTTTTTTTTTTTTTTTTTTGGTATTTCATTTGGCTTGCTGAATACCAGAGAGCCAGTCAGCACAGAGACTATCTGGAAAACTTTTCCACTTGGCCTCCCATCCCCAGCCCTCCAGCCAGGACTGTGTGTCTCTGCTGCAGAGCAGCTGTCTGTAAGCTTTTTTTTTTTTTTCCTTTTCTTTCTAGAAAGTGAAACTTAATAAAAAGATGTATTGTGGTAGCAGCCTGCTGGGGCTCTGCACAGCCTTGGGCAAGTGCAAAGAGTGGAAGGAAAAGAGATCCCAGAGTCTGTTCCAGAGCTTCACTCTGGGACTGTGCCTGCAGCCCTGAGGGGCAGCTGCCACTGGCACTGCTGAGCTCTGGCCCATTCAGTTCATTAATTTGCCATTTTCTGCTGTCCACTCAGGGGAAAATGGCCACAAAAGTGGGGCTCTCGTGAGGAAGGTCAAAGAAACCACCCAGTGAAAGCCCTTCTGTTCTCTGTGTCCATTCTTCAGTCAGAGATTTGATTCTGTGCATTTCTCCCTTCTCCAGTGTGACTTTTGCTGGTGTTTATTCCTGATTCCTTGAGCAGCCTCCTGAGTTTCAGGGGTCAGGCTCTTCCTGCAGACATTTCCAGCCCTGCTTTTCAATCTCACTGGTTGCCTTCATTGACTTTTTATTTTCTCCCAGCTTTCATTCATTCCTTCATTCCTTCCCACAGGCTTTTTTCCTTCCTCCTTTTGCTCCAAACTCCACAGAAGAAAAAAGCCAAGTGAGAATCTCATAGTCTCAGTGATGCTGGCAGAAGATTCCCAGTTTATCCCTCCAGACACCACTCCTGGTCCGTGTGTGTTGGGACTTCAGTAGGTTCACGAGTTTAAGGGTGTTTGAGCAGTCACAGTTTTGTTTCCTCCCACAGTTTCAGTTCCCTCCGTGGGATTACCTGACATGTTTTCCTCCAGGGAATGTTAAGGCAAAGCTTTAGAGGTGGCCTGGTTTGAAGTTTAGGGATAAAAAGGAGCTCCTGGTTTTCTCCTGATGCTGCTGTGGGCTGCTGCTGCTTCCCTGGGATGAGGCTGGGGAGTGAAACAGGCCAAGAGCTTCTCCTAAGCTGTTCCTAAATCCCAGCCTGAGCTGTTCCTAAATCCCACAAGCCCAGCCTTCTGTGTTAATCCTCACTCCAAGAGCTGCCTCTGAGGGTGGCTGGGCCCAAAGGCAGGAATAGGAGATGGCTTGGGAGAGAGGAATCCTGGAAATACCCAAAAACCACCCAAAATCCTCTTGACTCCTTCAGGAAAGCCAAGCAAATCCTTTCACCTTCAACAAATCCCAGCTGCAAACATCCCAGCTGGAATTTGGGCTGGTGGGGGAACCATTTGGGAATGAAAGGAACCTCCTTGGCAACTTCTCCCCCACTTTCTGCACCCCCCAGGAACAGTAAAGATTGTCACCCACAGATGCAAAAGGGAAAGTGTTGGAGAGTTGGATTTTTGGCCTTAGTTCATCCTCTTGCCCCCTGTATTGCAGCAGGGAGCTGCAGGGTGTCCCAGCAGGCCAAGTGCTGGAATGCTGAGGAATATTGGATTGTTCCCAGGCGATGTACAAAGTTAAATGCAGCCAAACAGAAGAGTTAAAACTTAATATTAAAGTTCAGATCATATTGATCTTTTCCTTTTTTTGTTTTCTTTTTTCTTTTTAACTATGACTTGAATCAGTTTTGATTCTATTTGTATGTGTTTTCTTGTTCTTAGAAAGCTGCCATTTTCTTTTTTTTTTTTTTTTTTTCATTTTCTTTGGCATTACATAGAAAATCTGAGCCTTGGTTTCAACCCTCTGCAGGTGATTGTAGGGTTTGAGATGGCTGTTTTTTGTTTTTTGGTTTTTTGTTTTGTTCTTACATTTCACTTGTCTTGTTGCATGATGGTTAATAGCTGATTTGGAAATGACATTTCTCTCCTAGATTAATTTTTGTGTTTGTAAGATGTGCATATTGCTTTGCAGAATAAAAACTATGAAGTTTATCCTTGCTGTCTTTATTTCCACAGCCTGGTGGCTGCAGAGGTTTCATAAATCAACCAAAATTACATGGAGCACAGGAGGAAATCAGGGAAAAATCTGCAGCAAAATGAAATTGAATTTGGGTTGTAAATTCTCCTTTTCCCTCCAGCACTCATCAAAACCTTGCTGGTGATGAATTGCCTGGCAGGGAGAAAATCAATCTGAAGGTAGCAGCCCCTGTTTCTGTTTAACTCCTGGGACTTGTTTGGCTGCTGTCACCAAAATTTGGATTCCTGAGCCCCAGCCCTGTCCTGGGAGATCCTCAGGAGCTGCACACACACAAAGGATCCATTGTGGGTCCTTTCCCTCAGCTTTTGCCAAATTTCTGGGTGCAGTCTGAGGCCTGACCTTGAGGTGTCTGTGAGCCCTGGCTGGGAAGAGCTCAGTGACCAAAACAAGGGTTTGGATGTCCCTGCAGCCCCTTGCTGAGCTGTCCCTGTCCCTCAGAGCCCCAGGCCCCTGCTGGGCCTTTTCCTGGGCTGCTGGGACTGCTTGGTTTGTCTTTCTCCTTTTTAAAGGGTTTTTGCAGCTCTGCTGTGACTTTTACTGAGAGGTAAAATCTGGATCATCCCAGCTGCCCCTGCTCTGTCCTGCCCTGCAAGGCTTCCTGGCAGAACCAATATTCCCTTTTATTTACTTCCTGAAGATGTTTCTTTACAGAACTGTTGGGATCTAAGCATAGATTTCCCTGGGCTGCCTTATTTTTAGCTCCCTGTAACAGGATTTGGGCACCTCCATGGAATAAATAGCAGTAAGATTCAAGCTGTAGTGACAGAAAGAGTAAGGCAAGGCAGAGAGCAGCTTTTTTTAATGTTTGTGAATTAAAAAATGTCACATTTCTGTGTCATTTGTCTTTTGAAAGGATCCCTGCTGGTAGTATCCCAGCAAGAAGGGGTTTCATAGTGAGGAGGGTGGTAAAATATTCCCTGTGGTCATGGGATAATCACACCAGGGAGTTCTGTCAGTGAGGAAAGGATGAGAGCCCAGGAGCAGCTCAGGTGAGGTGAGAGACTGAAAACCAGGGGTGTCCTTGGATTCTGTATGAACAAACCTGTCACCTCGAAGGCACAAATGGCTAAAAAGGGGGATTTTGGGGGGGTAAGGGCTCGCTGTGGGGCTCAGAGCAATGGATGTGCCCCTGAATTTGAGCCTCACCCTCCTGAAAGCCTGCTTGTGTTCCTTAAAGCTCAGGGAATGGGGAAAAACAGCTTAAAAATGCATATTTCCAAAAGGAAACCCTCTGTGAGATCCCAGGGCAAGGCAGGTGGCCTGGAAGTGCCTGGAAATGAGGAGAAACCAAACGTGGATTTGGGTCAGGGAGAGAACCCTGGAATTCCTGCAGGGAAAGGATTTGTAGGATGAGGTAAACTGAGGCAAAATGAGGAATGTCAGTGGGAAAGGGGGAGCTGGGCCCTGAGGGGACTCGGGGGGCTGGAGAGGAAATCCAGAGGGGCTGGAGGGGGATCCCAGAGCAGGAATCCCTGAGGACAGAGGGGCTGGAGGGGGATCCCAGAGCAGGAATCCCTGAGGGCAGAGGGGCTGAGGGGGATTTCTGAACAAGGATCCCTGAGGACAGAGAGTCTGGAGGAGAATTCCTGTGGCTGGAGGGTCTGAAAGGGGCGTCACAGCAGAGGATCCCTGAGGCCAGAGGGGCTGCGGGAAGATCCTGAAGTGAGGATCCCTGAGGATGGAGGGGCTGCAGAGGGAATCCCTGAGGAGGAATCCCGTGGGACTGAAGGTATGGAGGGGAAATCCTGGGGTGGGGATTCCTGAGGATGGAGGGGATGGAAGTGGATCCCTGAGGAGAATAGAGGGGCTGGAAGGAGAACCCTGAGCGGGGAGCGCTGAGGATGGAGGGGCTGGAGGGGAATCCTGGAGCGGGGATTCCTGAGGGGGATCCCTGAGCATGGAGGGGATGGAGGGGGAGCCTGGAGCGGGGATTCCTGAGGGGGATCCCTGAGCATGGAGGGGATGGAGGGGGAGCCTGGAGGAGAAAGGCTCCGGAGGGGGTCCGTAATTGGGTGTCCCCTCCCTGGTGTCCCTGTCCCGGTGTCCCTGTCCCGGTGTCCCCTCCCTGGTGTCCCTGTCCCGGTGTCCCTGTCCCGGTGTCCCTGTCCCGGTGTCCCCGCCGGACACCGCTGGGTGGCGGCACGATCCCGTCCTTTCCCGAGCGGGGCCGGGCTCCTTTCGGAGCGGTTGGAAATCGCTGGGCCCGCAGCGTTTTCCCATCCCGGTGTTTTCCCCAGGGGTCTCTCGCTCCGGTGGTGTCTGGGTTTGGCAGAGCCCGGGTTTTGTGCACTGAGGGCAGGCGTGGGAGTGAAAACTGGGATTTTTCCTGGAGATGTCCCAGCGGGAGAGGCACTCCCAGCACACCTGCGGCTTCAGGAGTGCGGCCGTGCTGCTCCTCCCGCATCCCTGCTCCCCACCATGCCCCCGACAACCTCCAAGCACAGCGGGAGAGCAAAACACCTCCCTGACAAAATTCCTTGTCCTTTCATCCCCACCTGTATTCCCAATAAACAACAAACCCAGCCCTAGCACGGCGGGGTAGGCAGGAGGTGTCCCCTGAGCAGCATCCCAGGTCATGGATGAACCCTTAATTACAAATATCCCACACCTGCAGCTGCCTGGGGGAAGTCTGGGGAGTGAGGTTGCTTTCCCCAGGTCTTGCTTCCAGGCAGGGAAAGGGAAGAGCAGGAAACTCGTAAGGAATAAATTGGGTTTGGAAGCCCAGCCTGGTGAGTACAAAGGTCAAAGCAATCAGACAAAACTTTTCCTGCCATCGATTAAAGGAGGAATTCCAGAGCATTTGCTTTTCTCTGCTGTGATAACCGTGAGGCTCAGCCCCCGGCTCCGATGCTGGTTCCGGCCGCCAAGCACAGGGTCTGCCTTAAATCAGAATTGATATCGGCAGCGACGTTCTGGGTAGAAAGGCGCTGGTGCCGCGATGGTGGCTCAGATCCCTGCCGGCAGCAAGACTTCACCGCTTCCCGACCAGAACCCAGCCCCGATGCCCAACTTTGCCCTGAAGGCAACGGGAATTAATCATTCATTGGGAGATTGGAGCTTCCCCACCCCTCCTCCTTTATTTAAAGCCACAATCCCCGCGATTCCCGGCTGTGATGGATTCGGGAACTCCTCTCCTTCTTCCCTTCGCTTTGGGGGAGCTGCTGCTGTGGGGGAGCGAGGCGAGCTCCTGTAATTATTTATGGCACTCCATCGCGCGTGGATAAAATGGTTTGTAGGAATCCTTGCTGGATGGCGGGAGAGCTCCCAGCAGGGAATGCCGCCGCCAGGGATGCTGTGCCGCCGCCAGGGTGACACCAGCCCGTGTGCGGAGGGGACGCGGGGCTGGCGCACGGAGGAAATTCCCTCCCTCAGGCATTGCCATCTGAGGAGTGCGGAGCAAAGCGCGGGGTGAGGGGAGCCCCAGAGCGGGCCCGGCACCGCCTGCCAGCCTGGCACAGCCCCAGGGAGGGAGCCTGGCGACAGGGACAGCGGCGGGAGGGGCCGTGCTGGGGCTCAGGACAGGCTTTGTGTGCCTGGCGTCGCTGAACCCCTGGGATGGCTGCCCTGAGAAAGGCAGGACCCTTTGGGAAGCAATTCCCTTCGGCTGAGAGCCGGGATCAGGCAGATGTGTGGAACCCCGAGGGCCGGGGGTGCATCAGTGACACCGCCTGGGCTGTGACCAGCCTCGAGTGGTTTGCGGCGCTGCAGCTGCAGATGTTGGAGCTCAGCTTCAGGGCTGCCCCCAAAGGAAGCCCCTGCTCGCATTCCTGGCGGCAGCGCTGTCCCCGAGGGGCTGCTCCCCTGCCCTGCCACCTCCCTGAGCTCTGCCGAGTCCTGCTGGAGCTGTGCTGATCTGGGAATGTCTCGATCGCCAGACCCGAGCTCCCAGGCGTGGGCAGCTCTGTCCTTTGGGGGCTGGCTGGGCTCTGTGAGTGGGGCGAGCTGCTGCCTTTGAACAGGATCAGGGCTGGAGATCAAAAACTCACTGAAGCCAGCATTCCTGGGCGGGTGGAATTGCTCTTTCTGTGGCTCGTACCCTGCTTTGAGCAGTAGGTGTGTGATGCTCCGAGTGCTCTCCGCAGCGTGACCTCAGTGGGGTCAGAAGTTTGTGGCTCTTGAGGACAGCACATCTCTGCTATTTTTGGCTGGATTTTCCTGAGAGCAGCTTGCAGATGTTGCTGCTGGGAGCACAGAGCTTCCAGAGCTGGCTGGGACAGCCCAGGAGAGGCAGCGAGTTCCTGCTGGAGAGATTTCTCTGCTGGGGCAGCTTCCTCTGGGCCTTTGTTGCCTTCTCCTTTTCTCCATTTCTCCTCTTCCTCCCCCTCCTCCTCCTCCCAGCCTCATTCCCTCTGCACAGCCTTGCTGGCAATTTTGCCATCGATTGCAAATCCAGATGTGACCTTGCTGCCAAGAGATTTTGGGAATCATCCCTCCCTGCTGCTCTCCCTGCAGGGGGAGGGTGCTCTGGGCCTTGTTCTGCTCATTTCCCCAAAATCAGCCACTTCCAGCTTCCAGCCTGGGCCGTTTCAGCTGCTGCAGAGAGCTGCCAGGAAAGCTGCAACCTTCGGCATCCTGGAAATGGGAAACCCTCCCATGTCCAGCCAGCTCCTCATCCAAAACTCTCTGTGCTCTTAGGAGGGGTTGCTTTTCCTCCTGGCAAGTGGAAGGGTTGGGATTTGTGTGGTTGAACCTCCTGGGAGATGCCAAGAACGTGTTAGAGGGGCAAAATTTGATTTCTTGGGCTTCCAGAGGCGCTGGAAGCAGAGGGTGACTCATTAATCCAACCCATCTGGGAATGCTGGGGTCTGCATCGTGCCAGGGTGGAGGCCTGGAAGTGGCAGGGGGCATTTTTGAGGCTGTAAAGTGATTTATTTGTTTTATTTGCAAAAGCCCAAAACTATTTGTAAAAAAAAAAAAAAAAAAAAAAGTTTAATTGATTTATTTGTAAAGAGATGTAAAGGAAAGGCAAAGTGATTTATCTGCTTCCAAAGCCACAACAGAGAACCCTCTCAGCAGAGCCAAAAAGATCATTTAAACCAGGAATCTTCTGTCTCTGGATGGGTTTGGGGTTTGTTTTGGGAGTTTGGCTTTGCTTATCCAGGGATCTGGTACCAGTGGGGTCATCTCCTGTGGAGGGAGGGATGGATGGATGATGGATGGATGATGGATGGATGGATGATGGATGGAAATGTGAACACACCTTGGCAAAATTATTCTGGGGAGCCACAGCCAACTGAAATAACTTTGAGGAGCGTTGGCTCTGCTTTTCCAAGGGGCCGTGGGTTACCCCAGGTGAAAAGGAGGGAGAAATTGGGAATATCCAGGGCAATAAATGAACCAGTTGGGTCTTGAGAAGTCTCATCCCTGTCTCAAAATAGCAACACTCCCCCTGCTCTGCGTGTTTTAACACCCTCATCTTCTTACTGAGCAAAATAAGCTCTTAGCTGGAGAAGAGAGGGCTTTTCTCTAGATTAAGGCTGAGGCCAAGCAGGGAAGAGGCCTCTGGGTTGCTCAGGACTGTCACCATCTGCTGCTTGATGAGCTTCCTCTTCTCTTTGCTGAACCTTTTTGAGGCTTTGGGTTAATTTGTGCTGGAAAAAAAAAATCCCAGAGAGTCTGGTTGTGCCAGGGAGGGGCTCTCCGTGGGGGGAGCTGGTGAAAGAGGCTCTGAGGTGTGGGAAAGCTGTGAAATCATCATTGTGGTGATGAGAGGGACCCTAAAAATGCTGCTCTGAAAAGGGTTTGGAGCCTCTGCAAAGCCAAAGATCTGAGCCATGGCTGGAGGGTGGCTGAGCCTTTAATGCCAACTCTGCTGAGTGCTGGTGGTTGTTGCTTTTAATTCCTCAAAACTGGAGTGCAGGGACTGCAGTTCAGAATGTGGTGCTTCCAATTCTGGGATATTTCTGGGTCCTGAGTACCTCTGGGATGCTGAGCAATGCCACAAAGGGGAAAGGAGAAGTAAATCCACATTTCTCAGCACTGCTTTTGTGTTTTCCTTACATTTTAGGTCTAAATTTTGGGTTGTGGCTCGCCTGCATAATTCATGTTTTCTTTCTGAATTTTGGATGCTCCAAAGTCCATCTGGATTCTCTCCACCTGCATCCTGTCCCTCCTAATCCCATTATTCTTCTTCCTTAAGATGCTTTTTTACCCAGTTTACCAGAAGCACTTCTCCAAACTCATATTTTCCCAAATCCAGGTGCTCTCCCCTCCTCTCCCCCAAGATTTTCCACGCAAAATATTCCCAGCCAAACTCAAACTCTTAACCCTGAGCAAAACCAAAACTCCCTGGGGCTGCAGGAAGTGATCCATCCTCCCTCTGGGGACAGCTCCAGCTCTTTTCCCATTCCAGGGCCTGGATCCCGTGTTTATAAAACCCAAAGTCTGTTTACACACTGGCCAAAAGTTGTTTAGCACGAGGTTAAAGCTGCCAGGCATTTTTCTGGAGTCATCTGGACAAGGCACCCTTTGCTTCCCTTCCAGCAGGATTGGGAATTCCTTGGGGAATTTTCTTTGGGGTGCAGGGAACAGCATTGCCCAGAGAGGCTCTGGCAGGGAAAGAGGGCAGGGAGCTTTGGTGTGGGGAGCTGGGCAGAGAGGATTTGGGATGGGGGACTGTGGATTTGGGAGTTGACACTATGGGAAGCCTGTCCTTGGATTTTTCCTGGAGTTTTGTGCATCCCCTGCCAGGCCCCAGCCCCAGATCCATGATGGGATGTGAGCAGGGGATCCCTGGGAGAGGGGAACCCCAGCAGGACCAGCCCTGCTCCTGGGGAGTGCTCTGGCAGGATTCCTTCAGCAAGAACCCTTTCCAAGATCCCTGCTCCACCATCCTTTTGCCAGGATCCCTTTCCAGGATCAGCTTTTCAGGTCCTCTTTTCCAAGATTACTTTGCCAGAATCTCTTTTTCAGGATTTCTTTTCTAGGGTCACTTTGCCAGGATCCCTTTCCACGTTCCCTTTCCCAGGATCCCTTTCTAGGGTCACTTTGCCAGGATCCCTTTCCACGTTCCCTTTTCCATGTATGATCCCTTTTCCAGGATCCCTTTTCCAGGACCACAGGCAAACCCCTCCACAGCCCATCCCTTTGGATTGAGGGAATGCTTCTGGAATCAAACAAATAATTTTCTGCTCTTCTGATTGGATTAAACGACTAAACACTCGTTAATGAAAAAAAGAAAAAAACCAACAAAAAACCCAAACAAATGAACAACCACCACTCCAAAACCTAAACCAAGAAATTCCCCCATTAATTCTCTGAGAAATCAGTAAAACCTTTGCTGGAATTTCAATTTTTTAGAGTTAAAATCTTCACGAGGGAGTGTTAGAGGGACCCTCTTGTGCCTGCTGAGGGCGGCAGGGGAGGAGCAGGAGCTGCTGGTGGGGTGAGGGGGTGGGGGAACATTTTAGGAATTAAATTGGTTTTGCCACGAAAAATCCCAATTTCCATCTGTGGCAGCTGAATTGCTTGGAAGGGGACTTGGGTTTGTTTTAAATATTAATTATTTTCTTCTAAAAATGCTTGTACAGGTACAGTGGTTTCAGTGCCACGAAAGGGGTGAGGTGCAGCAGAACAATCATTAAGAAGGAAATTTTCCACGTGGTGCTTGGGGGGTTTTGGCAGCTCTGTCCCCTCTGTGGTCACTTTTCCTCCCGTGGGGAGCAGTTTATTTTCCTCCTTCCTGGCCCCTCTGTGACCCTGGGCCGTGCTGAAATCAGATGCCAGAGCTCAGGGCAGATTTCAGGACTCTATTGCAGCAATATTTCTCTGCCTGCTCAGGTTCCCCCTGGCTTTGGGGATATTTTTTCAATTCTCCCTTTTGCAGCTGAGGCCAAAGGCAGGGAATGAATTCAAAGGTGAACACAGGAAGATTTCATCCACTGCCAGGAGGAAACATGAATGCTTCTACCTGAGATTCTTTCATTTCTCCTGCAAAACACCTCTCATGTGATGGTTCTCATCATTTTATTGGCCCCTTCCATCTGGAGTTCAGTTCATCTGCAGTTTCATCTCACAGCATTTCCACCCTGCCTGCTGCCAGAGCCCAATTGAATCAAGCTTAGGATGAGGATGGCTTTCTGTCCTTTCAAAATCACATTTTTCTATTTGGCCTCCTTCCCCAGAGATTGCTGAGACTCACTGCTCTCCTCCTGCTGCATATGCTGGGGTCTTACAGTAAGGTTGATTTTTTAAATTTCTCTTTGGAGGAGGAGATAAAAATCACATTAACTCTGGGATTCCTTCAAATGCCATGCTGACAGTAATATTTCCCTTAGTCTTTTTCACACAGTGAGCAGCAGCAGCCTGGCTCTGACACTGATACTTAAAATTAATCCAAATTATTCCATCCCAATCAACAAAAACTGGGAATTCCTGTGCTTCCCTTCAAAGGAGGATGGTTTGGTGAGAAGCAGATCTGTCCCAGCTCAATCTCTGGTTTGAATGAGTTGCCAGAAACTTCCCCCAACACCTGTCAGGAATTTAAGTCCCTGAATTCCAAGAGGTTTTGTGTTTGGGTGTCTCAGGGGCAGTGTGAGGGCTCCCAAGCCCAGAAGTGATGGTGGGAACCTCATAAAATTCCCACTTAGAGAGGGCTCCAAGGGTAGATCCTCTTTGGAATGTCCCATATTGGATCATACTCATCTAAAGTGGATTTTCCAGCTCAGGGTGGGAGTCCTGGGCAAAACCTGGGATCAGGAAGGGGTTTTCTATCTTAGGAAAAGGAAATTAATTCTCCTGTATCTGGATGAGCTGCAGGATTTGCAAACACAGGTGGGCTGGCAAGAGATTGGGACCTTCCAGACAGTCCTTCCTGGAAGTGGGAATGAGTTTGATCTGAAAAAAATCTGTAATGTTTGTTACAGGCGTGCCAAGAGGTTTGGTGGGTACCCCCACCTGGGACTGAGGGCAAACCTCTCTGTTTCAGGGATTTGCTGCCAGAATTCCATCAGGGAATTCGGGTTATTAGGGATGTTCCCTGGCTCAATGCACTGAAAACTTCAATTTCTTTTGGATGTGGAAGCGAGGACATTCTTCAATCTGCATTTCGTGGCAGAGGAGAAGCTGCTGGGCTTTGTGATCTCACGGGCTGAAGTTGTTTCCCTTTAAGGACCCCTCTAACTCAATATCAGATGCCATAAAAAGCATGATAGGAGTGGATAAAGCAGAAGAACCCCCCTTGCACAAACAGCCCTCAATCTGCAGCTGCCCTGGGCTGTGCCTCTGGTGCCTCTGGTGATGAGTTCAGCTGAATATTTCAGTGCTCAGATGCTGGGACAGCCCTGGCTCCCAGCACAGGAGCATTTCCCAGCACTGCACAGCTGGGCTTGGATGTGCTGAGCACATCTGGAAAATCCTGGGTGTGCAGGGGGGTTTGGGTCTGTGCCTGAGGAGACCCTTGGAAGGTGCAGGAGGGAATGAGGCTCTGGGAGGGAGCTCCTGAGGGAGCTGCACATCTTCCACCAGCAGTGCTGAGCCTGGGGCTCACCCCGCTGCTGCCCTGGCTGCTCCTGGTGCCTTTGCATCCCTCAGGGACAGAAATCCAGCTCCTCCTGGGGCTGTTTGCTCTGCACTGCTAACGAGCTCACACCCCACACTCCTGCCGTTTTTTTTTTCTTTTTTCCCCCCTGGCTTTGTCCTGTGTGCCATAAACAACCAGGAGCAGAGGCTGAACTCCCTGCCCTGCTGGCAGAAGTGTCAGGAGGGCAAAGGTTGGGCTCTGTTTGTTGACTCAGGGCTGTGGCTGCTGTGCAGAACTCCCTCCTCGGCCAGCCCTGCCCCTCCTTGGGGAGGAGGTTTGTGCCTCCAGGGTGCCCCATTCCACTGGGATCCCGAGGGGATGGGATGGGAATGGGGGTGCCCCACAATGGGTGGATGGGCCTGGAGAGGCTCCTGGTGCCTTCCTGCAGCCCGAGCTGGCAAAGCTGCACAAACAGCCAGTTTGGAACTGGTTGAAATGCACAAAATGTCTTTTTTAAAGAGGTGGAAAGTCAGGGGTGGGCTGGATTTGCTTCTCCACGTGCCTCAGGACCTGAGGGCACTTCTCCCTCCATCCTGCACGGGCTGCTCTGTTTTTATGGCCGGGTCACTCTGGGGGAGTGAGGGGAGCAGGGCAGCTCAGCCCTGCCTGGGGTTTCCCCTCTGCTGCTTTTCCATCCTTGAACAATTTTGTTGGAGAGGTGCAGATGAGAGGAAAGAACGGGCTCTGGGATGAACCCTGGGGACAGGCAGAGGGTTTAGGGCAGGGAGCACCCGCTGGGGAGGGAGCGTGTGTGTATCAGCAGGACTGAGGGTGTGGCTGCACCAGGATTTTGGGCGGCTCCCGGGGTGAAATGAAGCTCCATCAGCCGGGTGTTTGGACACAGAGCCTTGCAGGGTCCCTTTCTTGCCATCCCTGCTCAGATCTCTGCTGCCAGCAGAGGAGGGCTCCTTCCCAAGGGAGGGGCTGCAGGAGGTGCCACCATCCCTTCCACTGCCTCCCGGTGACTTTGGCTGCCTCTCCTGCCTCCTCGGGGACACTGAGTGCCAGGGGAGGCCTCTGCTGAGCACACACTGTGGCTTCTGCAAACCTGTGGTGCCTTGAGAAGGCTGAACCAGAGCAGAGGCTGGGCAGAGCTAAAGAAAAAAGAAAGGATTTATTAAAATCCATCTCCTCAATAGATCCACCTTGGGCAGCACAAGAGCCCAGCCAGGGCTGCACCCAAGGTGAACCAAAATGGTCACAAAATGCACAATCAGTCACAAGGCCTCTCACTTTTATCAGTTCTGCTCCATTTGCATATTGGAATTAATTGTCCAGTTCCAGCTTTAGCCCATTAAGTCCCCTCCTTCTCATTTTTCGCTCTTCAATTCACCATTTGTTGGAATGCATGAAGCAGAAGCCTCTGAGTCCCTCAGAGAGAGAAAAGAATGCAGGGTTTGAATTAGAACCTCTAGAGAAGCAGAATATATATCATGAAGCCACGCAGACATGAAGTAAAAGTCTAAGTTTTAGTTTTAAGTAAATAGGAACATATCTCGAGTGCCTTAGGAGACTGTTAGCTAGCAAAAGGCCCCAAAGCCTAGCTGAACTTAGCTCCAGACATAACAAAAACATAGCAGAACATTGCTTGGGTTTCTAGATGGAATAAATAGAATTATTTGTGTAAATAGATAAAATTATATATGCAGATTTTAGGTGAAAACACAGATGGTACCATTTACATAAATAGATAAAATTATATATGTAAGATTTTGTGTGAGAACTGACACTACTTTCGTGCATTAGAATTAAGTTCATATTGGTGTAGAGAGAATGTTTTGGAATCGTGTTTTCAGCTGATTGGATGATTTATGAATAAAAAGCCCCTGTAATGGGGTGCAGATGATGAGGAAAATGAAGAAGAAAAAGAGATAGTGGCTGCTGCTTTTGCTGCTTCTGCTCAAAACATCAGGACTCTATGCCAGAAAGCTTTTAGCACAGACTTTAATAATTACTCTGAACTCCTTGCATTCATGCAAAAAACAACTTTACCACAACCAACAACTGCTCTTCTCTCTTTGGAGACCCAAAGCCCACCACAACCATCGTTTGTATTTTTTGGGCCTGCAGCTTGTAGCAGTTGTCCTTGGTCAAGCTGGAAAGGATTGTTTTGTCTGCCTAGCCTGAGAAGAGAACTTGCTAAGGCTTTATATGAGGCTCAGAGCTACACCCTAAAGCAGCACACAATCTGAAAAATATAAAAATTAAAACCTGAGGCATCACTTGTTTTCCTCATCTGACTTGACTCACTATGGCTGAAGTATGAAATGGAGTTTTTGGCCCCTGAGCTGTGTTTTTGGGGGAAGACACCCAGCTTTTGGCTCATGTGCAGCACAGCTCTGCAGAGCAGAGCCAAACCCGGGTGAAGTCACTGGGGCTGTGATGTTCTCGTGGTCTGTGGATCAGAATGAGTCGAGTTTGAGAAACAAGTGCAGGGGCCTGCAGCTCTTTGGTGGTGGGGGAGAGCTGCCTTTTATCCACCACAGTAACGTGGAATTTGTGTGTCCCTGGATGTGCCACTGCACGGGATGCAGAGAGGCAAAAACTTCTCATGTGGGATTCTTCTTTAAAACAGTTGCAGAGCGTTCCTGTGTTGGAAACCATCCCCTCACATCAGGAGAGGGTCTGAGGCTACAGCTGGGGCCTCATCACCCCAAAGCTGATCCCTCCCAGGCCCTTCTGGAGCAACCTGTGTCCTGCAGCAGGTGAGCAGAGCCTGGCTGGAGGAGCTGCTCACCCTGAGCTTTATCAGGGAGCTTCAATCCATGCCTTGAGCCCAGCCAGGGGAGTTCCTGAGAGATCAGGAGCGATGGAATACCAGGAGTGATGGAATATCGGCTGGGGAGGGGCTGGAAGGAGCAGCACCTGCAAGGGAGGGGTGGAAGCACTGGCTGGTGATTTCCAGATGGGCAGCAGGGCTGAGGGTGAGGAGCAGGTGCAGGAGCTGCCAGGCTCGGTGTGGCAGGACAGACTGCCAGCATCACCCGCAGGGGACGGGCGGGGGGACCTCCCCCGTCCCGGGCACATCCCCGAGGGACCGAACGCCATCAAATCCCCCGGGTGATGAGGCTCCGGCGGGAATCCCTCCCCGGGAACCCCGGCGGGGATGCCCCCGGCCGCCTCGGGGGGGCCGCCGCAGCCCGGTCCCGCCGCCTCCCTCCCTGCCCGGACACCGCCGGCCCCCCCGCCGT